>CM040126.1:443922345-444337846 GCA_022559845.1 Amorphophallus konjac
AGAACTCCATCAGCCGCGATGAAGCTAGCCTCTGCCACCACCGCCTCTTCCTCCTGTTGGTTGACTGCCAGGAAACCCACCCTAGCGACATGCCACACCTCCCATTTACTTCCGCCTCCTCCTGCCTTCTCCAGCAACAAGCGTGCACACTCTGCATCCGCCGTCCCGTCAATCGGAGCGACCTAGATACACCTTTGTAACCATGCCTCCCAGACTTGAAGGAGGTCGTAGGGAAGGCCCCAGCTTCCTAACACTCCAGGGCTCCAATCTGTGGAGTGGACAATGGCCCTGACTGGACAACCTCCACAAAAGAGCGACCCGGAGTCAAGTATGGCAGTGTCGGTTTCGGACTCGGTTTCGGCCGGGTCCGAAACCGATACGACTCGGTTTCGGTATCAGTTTCGGTTTCGGCCGAAACCGGATGAAACCAGTTAAAAAATTTAAAAAAGTAATAATCCTGACCAGTTTCGGACCGAAACTGACCAGTTTCGTCCGAAACTATTTAAATAATATTTTTTTAATTGTTTCGGACCTGCTACAGTGTTTTGGTCCGGTTTCGGATCGGTACCGGCCGAAACCGATACGTTTCGGCCGAAACGTATCGGTTTCAGCCGAAACTGCCAACAATGCCCGGAGTAGGCTTGCCTTGGACCTCCAGCCCCCACACACTGCAAAACCTCTGAATGCGCCCCGGCCTACGGCATCGAAAGAAAATCCTACCTCCCCTCAATCCCCCGGCATTCCCCCTTCTGAGAGGGGATCCGCTCGCCTCCACCAGTAACCAACCTCGCCATGTAGCCATCTCCGGCTACCGGCTGCTCCCAGAGTTTCTCTATCTAGAAACAGTTAGAGAGAGAATCCTCCAGACCCTGTATTCCTGGGTTCTTGTACTCATCCAGATGATTCTTTCACATGATCTTACACTCTCACAACTCTATTGTGAATTTCTCATTTTCTTCAAGAATGGTACCAAGTTGGTACAAAGTGGAAGGGTACAAGGCAAGGGTATTGTAGGTCATTACACAGAGTTTAATTTATATTGTCCAATCTTCTGTCTCCCTGTTGTAAATTTCTCCTTTCTTCAAACCAAACGAAATTAATTTTTAGCACAACAGTCGCTGTTTCTTTCTTAAAGAAACCTCCCTGTTCATACCACTAACATCTTTTACTGTCAAGCGGAACCTATTACAGCATCAGAACACCACATTTAGCAGATCATATATAAGAAATGTCTCATAAGGACGTACCTGGTATGTTTTTGGACCCTTTTTAAGCAGATATCCAACACTGTTCAGATTATCCACAAATGTATCAATATCAGGGACTCTCAGGCTGATTCTATCAGCCAAACTGTATATCTCCTGGAAACAGCAAACACAACACTGATCATGTAGCTGACCAAGAAAGAGAGGCACAAATAGCTTAGATTATGGCCTGTGCTACTTCAGAAACATTAATAATGTGAAACAACTAGTTAATTGAAACATTCAGACTAGTGGATTATATGAAAATGATTTGATACATCCCAACATGGCTTATGAAGAATAACCATAAGACGAGAAACTATTCTTGTGAATAACAAAGGGAAAAAAACTCCTCACTGGACTTGAAAAACAATAAGAAAGAAGAAAGCTCCTTACTGAAATTGTAAAACAATCTTTCTGCTGCAACTCCGATTGTTTATGAAGGGCACTTAAGAATCTCTTCGCCTCCTTTTGTTGACTCATTCCACCACTCCTACCAAAGTCCACAACACCATGCTCATCTACATATTTATCGTATAATGACTCTTTCATTATCTCAACCACATCCTATAAAACCAGAAAGTTACAAAGGCTAATTAAATAAAAATAGATAAATCAGATCCAGCACATGTAGAAATTATCCAAAATCACAAAAGAGAAAGTAGCCTATAAGAAAAGAACCCTTCATTCTGTAAGTAAACCGCATATCCACTGAAAAAGATGCCTACATAAGAAGGATGCTTCAACACTCCTGCGCTTGGATCTGCGAGGTTTGGTCCTACATCAGATAATATGTGGGCGCCTTCCCTCTTTATCGGTTGAGGATTCCCTAAACTCCACACCTAGGTTTTGGGTTAGAGTTTAGAGCTTTAACATGGCATCAGAGGTGAGCTTTCTCATTAGGGCCACCCCACCAATTCAATTGAGTCATTAATACCGTAACCATTTGGGTTTATACCGTAACCATCCGGATTCGCTGCCAATGGGGGTGTTGAGGTTTAGCCCCACATTGGATAATCTGTGGGCACCTTCACTCTTTATCTGTCAAGGATCCCTCAACTCAATGCCTAGCTTTTGGGTTAAAGTTTGGGCCTTTAACATGGTATCAGAGCTGGACTTTCTCATTCAGGCCGCCACAACACATTTAATTGCACCATTTATATCATAACCTGGCACCAGGGGGTGTTGAGGTTTAGTCCCACATCAGATAATCTATGGGCGATTTCCCTCTTTATCTGTACAAGATTTCAACTCAACGACTTGGTTTTGGATTAGACTTCCAGCCTTTAACAAAAACAATTCCAAGAAACCCAGCTAGTTAAAAAAATTATCTATGCTCTCTCCAAAGGTACATCTCCTTTTCTTACATTCAAAAAGCCTATCTAAAGTAAAAAGAAAAAGGAACAGATGATGCTTCACAACAATCTATCAAATTGCTTTCATCTCTATAAACATAAGACAGCAGCAATACAATTAGGCAAGTCAAACCATCAACATTGTTGAGGAAGGTCAGCTACAAGTCTTTTCAAAGAACTCAGAAAGGAAGTCAGGTACAAATTACGTTTCTCTAGTCATGTAATACTATTTGGTAATCTAATCCTTCAAGTTTGGAGCAAGGGTTTGTTTGTATGCAATACAAGATTGACAACAGACCAATACAGGCACTCAACACCCTTTGATCTAGGTAACATAGGTACAAATGGTGACCTGGGTCAAATCCCTTCTTAAGGGTAAGTTGCTAATATCAAATGTTGAATCTCTAGGCAGCAGTGAATCCTCAATGTTTTCTGTTGGGTCCCGAGCGGTGCAATGGGATCTAGAAGGGGGGGGGTTGAATAGATCCTCTCACGAACTATGGCCTATTTAAAACTTGACTGCCAAAAGCATAAACCACTCCTATAAAGACAATAAAACACTTAGACACAAAACACAGTGGATTTAGACGGAGTGGCTTAAGTGAAGACAGCAAAGCAGGTCCAAGGACTGCACAGGTAGAAGCTTAAGCCCAACAGAGCACACTTAGGTAGACAGCTAAGATCAACGCTGCACAGCAGCGAGGTTGATGCTGCTTCAACGTGGTTAAAGGGTAAGAGTAATATATTGCACTGAACAGCAGGGATCTCAACACATATGAACTAAGTGTGATAACTAGCTGTATGTGTGAACTTTAGAGATCAACCAGAATCTCATGAATTGAGATTGGCTGCTCGTTGAACCTCGTGTGTATGTGTGTGAGCAATATGACGATGTGTGCTATAGAAAGCAATTAGGATTCCATTGATACAGCAAACACACACACCTGTGAATGGGGGTAGAAGATACGGAGCAAACCCACAAGGTGATCAACCCACAACACAAGGATTTTAAGGTGCTTCGGTTGTAAACCCACAACCTACGTCCACCCCTCACCAAACCCAGTGAGGCTTTTCTGCTGACTCACAGCTTGACAGGGGACACGCCCCAAAACCACAGAACGGAAAACCCTCCGTCTGTCTTCCTACACACAAAATCGGTAGGGACGGTTCTCCACAGATCGGAGCAAACCTCCGTCTGTCTTCCTACACACAAGCAGTAGGGATGGAACAAAGTATGAAGTTGAAATGAGTGGAACGAAAAACACAAGCGAAAGACACTGCAAGTGCAGTGGGTGAAACACAAAAACAAGAAGAAAAACGCCAGCTGGAGCTTTAGATGATGATTTGCCAGCTGGGGACTGCAGCTACATATTCCGGATCTGAAGATCTGATTCTTCAAGCTCAGGAAGACTGCAGGGGTGTTCTCTTCTCTCTCAAGGCTGCTCTCTCTTCTTCTTCTTCTTTCACAGCACTGAACTGAGAATCAGTGCTGGACTGCTCTCTCACGCCTTTCAAGGATGTTCTTTACAGATGCTCTAGGGCGTGGCACTCTCTGGGCAGCAGCAGCTTCCTCTCTTGAGGAAGCTTGATATTTATAGCCGAGCCACAAGGAAATGTGGTGAAAAACTTTCCCTCCAAAAGCTTTTCTAATCTTTGAGGAAGATACTCTGCAGGATTTGACTTGAGCTGGCATTGCTTCTTATCCGAGGATAGGACGGTGGCAGACTGATGGCAGATCATGAGATCTTCACATTAAATGCCCTTTAGACATGTGGTCCTCTCATTGGCTGAAATTTACTTTTTGTCTTGCTGAGGACTGCTAGGACCGGAGTCACATGGGGTGACAGTAAAGAGATGGCAGACTTGACTTTTCCCAGTGGCAGACTGTGATAACTTTTCCCAGTGGCAGACTGTGAGGTATCCTTTCTCCAGGTGGATTTCTGACAAAAGTAGCTCCAAGAAAGTGACATGTTGATACGGACAAAAAGTCAAACTTGGGTACCCCATCCAGACCTCGAAATCCGTGAAATTAGACATTTGCGGTACCTATTTTCTCTCTCTGGATCTTCCATTGACTTGACAGACAACTAGCTTGAAAGCTTGTGGAAGAACAGAGGTGTCGACCTCCTGTGAAGGAAGTGTCGACACTTCTAGGTAAAGCAGCCGATATAACGCTCTCTTGAATGCCATAGTGTCGACCTCTTGTGAAGGACGTGTCGACACTCCTTAGTCTTTATCTTCTGGGATCATCAAGGTTTCGACTTGCTGAGAAGGAGGTGTCGACACTTCTTATGAAGTCTTCTTGTATGACTGTCTCTGGAAGCCCAAAGTGTAGACCTGCGATAACTGAGGTGTCGACACTTCTTTAAGGATCCGGTCTTCAATGCTTTCTAGAAGGGCCAATGTGTCGGCATGCTGGAACAAGGTGTCGACACTCTATAAGTGAAGTGTCGACACTTCTTTGCATATGTGCATCGACCTTCTTGCGAATATGCTCAGACCGTTTGAGGTTGGAAGCAGACATTGCACAGACTTTGATTTCATATGTGCTCAGACCTTATCTTGCCAGAAGGTAAACATGCACAGACCTTCTAGTGTTGAAGGAGAACATGCACCGACCTTGATTTGTCAAATAGTGAACGTGCACAGACCTTATAGTGTTGACACCAAAACATGCACCGACCTTAAAGTCACGTGCTCAGACTTCGTATGTCGAAGCAAAAACCTGCACCGACTCTGGAAGTCACATGTGCTCAGACTTCGGCTATGTGCACCGACCTTGAAGCATTGAAACCAAACGTGCACCGACCTTCAGCAACGTGCACAGACCTTGTTTTCAAATGTGCACCGACCTTGGTTGCGCTAGCCAGAAGTTTGCATCGACCATGGTCTATGCTAGTCTTGGATGTGCACCGACCTTTGACTGATGTGCACCGACCTTGGTTGCGCTAGCCAGAAGTTTGCATCGACCATGGTCTGTGCTAGTCTTGGATGTGCACCGACCTTTGCTGCGTTGAGAAGCAAACAAGCGCCGACCTTACTGATGACCAAGTCATGAACATGCACAGACTTTACTGCGTTGACCTGCGTTGACCATTTGTGTGCTTCGACCTTGACAGCAATGTAACATCGCCTTTCCTTTGCTGAGGAATGGTTGTGGTGTCGACACTTCTGTAGCAGATGTCGACACTTCTCTTGTAACACCTTCTTTCTTCAGCATGTGCACCAACTTCAGCAACTGCACTGACCTGACTGCATGGACTTCTGTGAAACATGTTGCTTTGAATTCTGTGTTGCCAATGCCTTGATTTCTTACACTTATCAGTGATGACACAAAGATGTATCTTCTTGCTTATGTTGTCATGACCTGAAATGTATGAATGTGTTTATCAAATGCTGGTCAGACTTATCAATGAGTCATAGTCAGACATCATCAAAACAATAGAATTAAGCATGTTACACACATGCCCAACATTCTCCCTACATTTTCTAGAGTGCAACAGCCAATGTTGATAGAGATAAGCTACAAATTAGGGTTTGTAGCCAAGCTCACCTTTGTTCATTATGGATGATTTTCAATATAGCAAGGGATCCTAAGAGGGTAGTTGTGTGTTCCCTGCAATGTTCACTGGCGCTGATTAGATTACCTAAGTAGGTTTCTGTTTAGACACCATCCTAAAAATAATTCATTAACAGCGACATCCACAAAGAAAAACACTTTACTGTATCATGAAGAAACATCTGTTCTAGGGTTATGCAATCAAGTTTCCAACTAGTTCAAGTTTCACTTTTAAATGGACAAGCCGGTGGTGCAAAGTCCCAAGAAAGGGATCCAGTTATGATCTAGTAACTTCCTTCAGCAATAGATTACTGTAACCTGATGTAGAATCACATGTTCACATAAAACAATTAGAATTTTTGTTTTCTTCCATCTTAGATCTCTTCTTTTGTTGGCTAGTTTTAAGGTATTTTGCTTTTTCTCAGCATGCCACTTCTTTGAACTTGAATGGGAGAAACATAGTAGATTTTGTAATGGTTTTAGCGTTTTACCCTACGAACAAAATGCTGTGATATTCATGTCAATGTGGATAACAATGAATGACGCTGTAAAGTGCATTTAAGCCACAAACTTTATATGAATTTAATATTAAAGATCTCTTATCACCAGAGCATCTTGGGCAGTTATTTCTTCACGCAAATCCACCCGAGCACGAGCTTCTGCCAACCTCACCAGGCTTTCCAGCTGCCTTGCAGTTATTGGTGTGCCATCAGCTGAAGTGTTGTGATCCCTCAGTCGTAAGTAAAATGTCTGTAGAATTCCAGCTGCTGACTTAGACATCCTGATTTGTCAGAAAGAAAGAAGGGAATCAGGTAATCCATGCTAAAGAAAATCTTAGTAACCAAAAATCATCATCAAATCACCTTGGAAAGACAAAATTTCTAGCATAAGCAATATATTTCCGGAGAAGAGGACCAGGTAAAGGAACAAAGTCTGTGTCTTTCACTGGGTCAAGTCTCAGCCTTGACGCTAAAGAAATGGTTTCAGTACCAAAGTTCACATTTCTATCATTGCAGAATGCTGCATAATTTCAAAAAACAATGAATATATATACATAATGCAATTCTGGAAGACTGTCTTCATAATTAAGTTTTGTATATTACCTAAGGATCGTTTTTTGGTTGTCAAGGAATGTTCTCCATTTCCAGTGTGAAGCTGCTCAATGAAAATTACTTATGAAAACCAGTTTGAAGTAGATAGAGGGGCTTGAATGCAGTAATTGGAAAGGGTCAGCTTTATTGATGAGATATGCAAAACATAAACAAAGATATTATGTATGTGCATTCTCCAAGACACTGTCACCAGCATGATACGCATGATACTTACTGCCATGATATGATCAGACACGTGTTTGTCCAGCATTTCATCAGGTTTATCGAGCAAAATAAAAACCAGGTCAAATCGGGAGAGAAGAGCAGGACTCATTTTCAAGTTCTCATTCACAGTCTTTGCACGGCTGCAATGCAAATGCCATTCAACCTTTAAAAAAGAGGCAACATGTGAAGAAAATAGCATAATCCTTGCGAGCAGAGTAATTCATTAAACCTATGAACTTCTGGGCTTACAAGTTAAAAACTGGGAACAGGGATCACTCACAGGCTCTATATATACATTATATGCAGTTGAACTGGCTAGACAGGTAAGGTTGAAATCTAAAACCAGATAGAGAGATATCTATTAGTACAAAGAGTGGGCATCCTTGTAATCTGTGCCATTTTAAGTACAATACCTCCCATCCACCTCCCGATGTCTCTTCAAGTTAGGCCCATTAAACTTAACCTCTACCACCTGCCCATTTGACATTGGGCATAGTAGCAAACAAATTGGAGGTTGACTTCAGGGAGACTGTCGGTCAGCCCTTGTTTCAAATCCCAGGGAATCTGTGCTAGACCCTAGACAACACTATCTGTTGTGACCATCATGGGCAAACCCCTTGCATCCCCCTGAACTGCTGGATCCCTCCAGGGGACTCCATTGGACCAAGCTGCATGGACCAGCTGTCTCTCAGGCCATTCATTTGCAGTCAAATTCATTAGCTGAATGTCAATGCCAAAATAATGTTGAAGGGCTTACGCATGACCTGGTTGATGTGCATGGAAGGTGTCGATGACAGGGTTTTAGCCTGCAACCTGAAGATGACTTCTGGGCCATGAGACCAACAGCCCTTTACACAACCTGGTTGATCTGCATGGAATGCATCTATGACAGGGTTTTACCCTGCAACCTGAAGATGACTTCTGGGCCATGAGACCAAGAGCCCCATGCACCAGGGTCTTAAGAACAATGGAGTAGCTTATGATGGATTTATTGATTGATATATCTGGATTCTGAAAATAGTTCAGATAGAACTACTGTCATCTTCCAGAGAGACAAGCTCATCAGGTATAAGCCTTGTTCAATACTTAAATGCATTAAGCAGGAACATAGAAGACTCCTAAGATCTGACAGTGAAAGAAAACTAGAAATCATGTGGCATGTTTTTGAATATCGGTTTCCATATATTTGCAGTACACTTCTACCAACCCATAGAGGACTAAAGTCATTTGGTCATACATCACCAATACTACTTGGAAGATTGAAGAAACATGGACAATAAAATAGTGAAGCTCCAATAAGACAATCACTATCCCATGTAAGGGTGTGTTAAAATTTCAGTGCTTGAAAAGAAAATTGATATTACTTATAATGTCCGCCAACAGGATTTGCTGCTGCTAAAACAGAAGTACGTGCTGATAAACTTGCAACAAGCCCAGCCTTTGCAACAGATACACATTGTTGTTCCATGGCCTCCAGCAAAGCCTGAATTATATCAAAACAGAAAATCACTTGATGAATCTCATCTCAAGACTATATAAGTCAGAACATGCCTATTTCCTAAGAATTGAAATCAAAGGGATTTGTGCAAACATAGCCTTCTTAGGAGTTTATTTACGAGATTGTCACCCTTATTTTTTGTATAGTTCGTATTAACCTCACAGAGTTCACTGGGCCAGGAGGGACCTATTGTCCAAGAGACATTTGGCTTGCCCATGGCTCAAGCTACCAATCATTTGGGCTTGATCCTGAGCAAGTGGGTCTACTCTTAGTATTTTTTTTTAAAAAAAGTTCTTATTAACCTCATTACACTGCAATACTTGCAAAAAGGCCTCTGCTGCCATCATCCGCTAGCATTCCCTTGGAATATCTTTTCCAACCATGGTAGACTTTAACCAGGTTTGAAAGAAGTCCAAAATAACCATAGTCTCTCTTAAATCTTTCTCTCTATGTATCTATCGATCTCTCTATATCTCCCTCTCTCTCCTTGGCACAACGTTCCAGTCAAAAATACTGCTTTTTATAGGGGCAGTTTTGCCCAAACACTCAATTTTACAGATGACAACATAATATTCACTGCATATTGAGTGAAGGTTAACTGCAGGCATATTTTTGAACTATTTTATTTCTGTAGATAAACTCCTAAGTAGTATGTTTGCAATATCCAAACATTGAAATACCTGATGTTCTGCAGTCATTTTGTCAAACTCATCAATGCAGCACAATCCACGGTCTGCCAGAACCATGGCACCTGTTGGGAATATTGGATATTGAATATTACATATGGAGACTTTGGGAAGGTGCAATTTCCAATTTCATGGACAAGGGGGCTACAATTGTAGGCTTCTCAAGTGCCATATAAGGCAGGGCTTTTCCCCTTACTATATGCTGTCATACATGTGCATGCTAGTCAATCATGTGTGAGCAAAACCATGTGAAACCAAGGGCTTCAAGGGATTGTTGTCCATACATCAAGCTTTTAAGACAAATCATCAAGGAAGACAATATATGATTTGATCTAAATGGTCAACAGCACACAGATTTGCATGGGCTAAAAGAGAGAAAATATCTTTTAGAGACCCAAACATGCATTCTTCTTTCCACTTTCACACAGAAGCCTGGAACCCACATTTAAAAGTCCCAATACTCATACAATATAGACCTACAGAGTCATCCAAACCGATACCCCTTTCACCCTTAAGCTCATGTCTGAATCCATTAAAATAGCCCCTTTAGACACAATAGCCATTAAATTCGACCAACTAGAAGGCCCCTTCCAATGGCTAATTTCTGTCATAGGCACACATAAAATGCATAACCACAGACTTACATGCGTGCTCACATGCACAGAAACCAGAAAGAGAAAAGATCTAGGATCTTGTTGGGGATCCAAGGATGATGATCAGTTTCAACTTGACAATGGACCTGCTTACAATAAACTAGGCTCTCGAGTCAAGGTCAACTGGCATTTTCACACGGCCAATTGATTAGTAGAACCATCCAGGGAGCCCACCACTTTGCCAGTTTTGATCTATTCACACTAGAAAAGAATCCCCACTTTTGAAACACGACTTGCAAGCCTTGTGCTTCCTCCCCATTTTCCATCGTTTCAATTTTATTGCTTTGAAACCCAAGCCCATTGTCCTCTCTCCATCAATTCTTTCATTTACTTCTTATTTTGATATTCAGACATTTTTTCTCTTAAAAATGTTTTAATCTCAGAAGGTAACTATAGTATATCAGATATTTCCCAGGAGAGAGCATTGAACTTATCAGAGTATAAACAAAAATCCAGTACTATAATTTTATCCATTGTGTATACTAGAACCATAACAGCGAATTATGCAGTACATGCACTACTATAGCATGATGCCATATCACAAAATTGTATCGTTTAGGAAAAGGTAAGTAACTTAGAAATGCCAAACATCCGAGCCCAAGTGAAGCAGAGCAGAACAGATGAATAGAAGGATTCTGCTGAACAATAATGATTAGCAACTCTATCAGAGAGTTTGGCAAGAGCACTACCAGCTTCAAAAGCATAATCACTTGTCATAGAATCTTTCACAACAGCAACTGTTAGACCAGCATTTGTTGTTGCATTCCCACATACATAAATTCCTCTCGGAGAAACAACAGATGCTGCCTGCAGAAGTTGACTCTTACCCAATCCAGGATCACCTAAGGCAACAAACATACGATTAATCATATTGACACAATGGTAGTAACTTTGAATTGTGCAAATGAAAAGTTATGTCTCCAAATTATAATCTGTAAAAGCAAAAGGGTGTGAAAAACAGAGTAAATAGATATACTGCCTACCAACAACAAGAACATGGATGTCACCCCTTACAGGGACCTTGTTTTGATCTGTTGAATGCTTTTGCACACCTCCAAATAGTCCAAGCGTGATTCCAGCTGCAGATAAAAGCCCAAACAATTCAACAAAAGTATAGTCAACCTATATAAATTGCAAAAAAACTAGAAATAGTAAAATTATGAATATATGAAGCTGACCATCTGAGAATGAAAAATAGAAAGAAATGTAAGATGGCAGAATTCTCTACAACTTTAAGTTTGCCAAATTCCAATCTTCATCCTCATTAGCCATCTCCCATCACCCAGAGTTGGTTAGATTCAATCAAGAATCTAGATATTTGGATCCCCTCATCGACCACTTGCCCAATGTCAACTCTCTACAAGGTGATGCCAATCACCTAGCTAAGAAAACTTCAGATAGGAAAGCATCCATCAATGGACCTGTTGAAGAATGTTTTGATTATGACAAACTTTGTGTATATGAGTGGTTGCTTTTGTGTGGCTCATGCCTTGGTTTTTGAGTTGACAATTTGCCTTATACATGTGTGGATGAATATCTTTCCTTGAATGAATATTTATCCCTTGAAGCATTTTATTCCCAAGAGTGTTTAATCATGCAGGTCTTATGTCCCAATAGTGTTTGTGATGTCAAGGCAAAGGATGCCTACAAGATGTGCAACACAGGTCAACACATACTCTGGAGCATCTTAGCTGAGCCTATTAGTCAGATGAAGGAGGCAAATTTGATATGTTATTAATGCACTGCAAGTGTTCGATGAAATGCTACCATGTTCAGAAATGCAGCAGAAGTGTCCATAGCATCAAGCTCTGCCAGTAGCAGTTCAAGGCAATGAGTTCAGTAGTATGAAGAAGTAGACGGCAGTTAAAGACCTAGCCAGTCATCTAAATGTCAAACCCTACGTGAGCCCAAGTTGATGTGGCCCCCAAGTGTCGGACTGAGCTGACAATGTCCTCGGATCAAAGGAATGACAAGGGACTTCGTAGAAGGCTCACACATGTCAACTTGGTCACAGGAGGGATATATATGCAATTTCCACAAGTCGGGGGTTTTCTTATAATTTTCCCGATAGGTGTACAAAGGAGATTTGTGGAGTACATTAGACAAATTTATGGCCCCAATGGGTGCAAGAGTTTGTTGACACTCAAAAAAAATACGATAGTAAAAAAGAAAAAAAATCAATAATGAAGAAAATTGACAAAGAAATTGTAAGAATAATAGAAAAATGTAGCTTATTATCTACCAACCCGTAAAAAAAAAATTAACTAATTTACTTATCACCGCTTAAGACCCAAAAGAAAAAAAATGCAAAACAACACAAAAAAAAGCAACAGGCAATTCAAAAAGGAAAAGGGCGGACAAGGCCATTTGCGCAAATGAGAGAAAGAGAGGGGGGAAAAAACAAAGAGGAATTTTTTGAAAAAAAATATATATAGAAAATGGAAGGAAATTCACGGGTACTGTTCATGGAACAGTGCCCGTGTCTGTGTCTCTCATTCCGTCTCCCTCAATGTTCATCTCCGCGGTGCCTTCTCCTCTCCCACACACGCAGAGCATTGAATGCCCGAACGTCGCGGCACATGCGAACGGCCATCCCAGCGCGCCAGCGAGCTACCCTCCGCCGCGCACGCATGCTCGGACGTACAGGGGCGCGGCCGACCCACTCCGCTCCGCTCCGCCGGTGGCCATCTCCCCACCTGCTCCGCCGCAGCCGTGCGAAGAAGCCACGCCTGGTAGCCAGCGTGCCACCAGCAGCAGCAGCCACGTCGGCCACGGCGCAACAACAACAGAAACGTCGACAGCTGCGGCCCCACGCGATCGACAGCAAGCCTACGGCAGCAGTCACGCCTTGCAGCAGCGACAGCAGCGGCAGCAACCTGTGGGGACTCCTCCCCTCTGAACAGCACGCTTCAGCCCCCTATAAGAAGGGCCCTCCGGTGGAGATTTGGCCCTCAGGCTGGAATCTTGAGAGAAGCCCGCTTCAAACTCCCCTGGAAGCCATACTCGCAAGGAGAGAGGAGAAGGGAGAGGGTCCACAGAAACAGAGAGAGAGGCTGTGAGGGAGGCTGGTAGGGGTGGGTGTCCTTCATTATTTCCCTTTCTTTTCTTCTTTCTGATCTGTATGCTGTGACGTTCAACCTTGATGTATTTTCTCTGTTCAAAAATGAATGAGATTTAGGGCCTCCGACCCTGGCTTTCCTTCCCTTCCATGTGCACGATGGTGTTCCTTCCCAATAGGGGCCAGATATATCTATATAGATATATTTATATGTGTATGCGCATATACGTATAACCTCTGTTCTATCTCCAACCCCCCCTTGGGTTGAATGAAGGAGGGTGCTGGATTTTCATCCAGATTTTATTTATGTATATATAGCTCTGCATCGTTCCTTCCTTCTCCGGCTTTCTCTTTGTTCTCCCAGTAGACAGGACGAACCCTTTTTAAATTTTTCCAAGCCACCCATTCGGTGACTTTTATCACGATGGCCACCGGCCTGGGGTCTATCTAAACCCATAGATATGTCTCCGAGGTCACCAACCATCGGAAGCCCAATACTCGTCTCTTTCCGATTCCGGATTCTTAACCACTCTTGGACCGCCGGGGGTCCGCTTCGTCATAGCATGTTCCCCGGTAACTCCTCTTTTTGAAGGTGGATATCCAAAGCCTTATACGGCGATAAAAAAAAGGAAGGAAAAGAAGTCCACATCTCGGCGACAAGTTCGTGGCGGCACGTGGATCGGTGGGGTCCCTCGTAGGCTAGCCCTCGGGATCTCCGCCCCCACAATGGGTGACGGGGTGTTGTCGCTTTCGCGCATACCCCGGGGATCACGTCGCTTCGCGCGTATCCCTTTTCGTTCGGGGCCGTCAGAGTTCTCTCCATAGGGCGTGCCCCTATTTGCCACCCCTGACGCTTCAAGTCTAGGAGAGGTGTTGCCAAATTTTTGCCGGAAACTTGAACTAATTATAAGGCTAATGAACAAAGAAACGATGATGACTGAACTCAAGAGAATGCACACCGAACAAAAAGGGAAGCAAATGGGCAGCTGACTAGACGGGAGAGTTCATTGTGATCTGAAAATTTTAAAAAAAATAATTAGATTTCAGCTTGGCATTTGCTTCTGGACAGGGGATGACCTAGATAGTAACAAGCATAGTTGCTGGTGATATGCCAAGGGCAGGTGAAGGGGCATCATATTTAGAATGTGGTGCACATTTATCACAATTTGTTTCCTCGGATGTACCCAAATTGGGCCCATCTACTGGCAACTAAAGAACTGAAACCGCTGTGGAGGGAGAGGTTGAGAAACCAGAAAGTTTTAAACCAAAAATGAATTGTCAGTTGGTGTTAGTGAAGCGGTGCCAAGGCAGCATGGTGATGATGATTACTGTGAAGATGTTGAAGTAAGAGGATCACTGTTGCATAGAGCAGTCAATCCTTGCAGTGCCAGACCAGACAAAGATATTGACATGGAGGCTATCGAATCTGATCATCCTGTGATTATATCATTGGATGTGCCTGTCACCATACCATTGAGTGTAGCTGGAGCCAAGAGCTACTTTGACAATGCCAATGAGTTAATGGGCGTTTTCTGCACTATAGAATGCGAGAGTTGTCTGTGCACTGAGAGAGATGATGCACATTTATCTATGGCAAAATATGCAAAATATGAATCTTTAGCCATTGGAGTGCCAATAGCTGAGTTTGGTAAAAAATGAAGTCATGAAGAGTAGTCATAAATTGGCCCTAGAAAGAAAATACTTTGTTCTAGTTATTCTGGGGGTGCAGACATTGGCAATGGTGTTGGAGGCAACCAAGCAGAAAGCAGCATAAGGAGCCTGCTACCTACAAATCACTTAGGTCCGTTCAAAAAGGCTGTACATGGTGTGATCAAATATGTAAAAAAAAATGGAGCCATAGTAGACATCTAAGTTCATTATCCAATGCATCATCAGCTGGAAAGGAAACATCCATTCATAGAAGGTCATCATCATGATATGAGAGGGAAAGAAGCAAGGACAAATTAAGCAAAGGAGGGCAAGGACATGAGGAGTTCCAGGGTGTGTATCATCTCTACATTATTTTTTTGCTTTGTGTAGCTACTCTATGTTCTCAAGTTCAGCTGGGTCCTGGCCTGCTTCAATTTCAGCCTTTGCATCTCAATTCAATGGATTGATGAAATAAACAATCATCAGACTGCCATTCTCTCAGGTCAAAAGTAACAGTGAAGCTATGGTGTCACCTGGAAAAGAAGAGAATGGAATGAAAAATCTTTTCATGGGTCACGGGTGATCTTGTTGCAATTGTGCCACCCAAGAAAAGATGATTCCTCTCCAAATGTCCATCGTCTCATTCACCATCTTTTGCTGCAGATAACTGTGATCCTCAATTAAATGACACAACTGAGGCAGCAGAATCAATTATTTGTAAGGCCTCCAACTGCATGCCTGATATGGGTTGCGCTACTTTCAAGGATTCATCCTTGGAGTACAAAGACAAATCCTTCGTTGACAGAGAAGTGAACCCAATGTCAAGTTATAGATATTCCCTCAGTTTGAATGGGGGAACTGAGGTTATGTTCTTTTGGTTCTACTGCCCGTATGGAATTTGGTAATGGAGGACAACAAGCTTCAGAAGATACTTCTGCATTCCGACCCATCTTGGCTCATATGTCAGAAAATAACGATTCTCAATCATCAATGGGAGATAGAAGTTGGGGAACAAGTTCATGTTGAGTGATGGTTTAGCATCTCAGAAAGTCTGAAGAAAAGTTGAATTGCCTTCACCACTTACTAGGCAATGTGGAGACTTTTCACTAAAGCAAAATGCACCATTAACCTTTGTCAAACAAAAAACTTGGACTCTTGTGCATTAAAACCTACTTTGTCTGAGAGGCAGTATAGTTTTCAGAGTCAACAAACTGATGATGAATTAAGGCTTGTGCCTGATAACCAATACTCGAGGACATTTCACTGGGATTTGAATACTATAATAGATGCATGGGAGGAGTCCACAGATAATGCACCTTCGACTCATGGGGCTGGTGGAATTGACAATCTAGACTTAGCATATGTACATGAGAAGAAGATTGAAATGGGTCCAGTGGGGATAACTCATCAAGAACCATCTGAATTGAGTCTGACATCAGGGAAAGTGGCCCACTGAGTTGTGCTAAGATTATTTTCTGATCGCACCATCCTTGTGTTGGTGTTAGTCATCAAAGAGGTGCCGTCTGGAAGAGGCTTCAAAGGAACTTGCAGAAACATGGGCTTGACATTACTGACATTGTGTCTGAGAATATAACAGCTATCCGTAAGGAATTATTTGGACCAATGGGATTAATGAGTATCGATACTTTGAAACAACATCTAGCGATATGCTCGTTTGCCACTCGGATGTCTATTACTCCTAATGACACCTTTCTGGAGTTTGAGAAGCACATGGAAAATCTTTCAGACTGGTCTCTGCATGATAAACTCTCAGAAAACGATATCAAGGTTTTCTATACACCAGAGGGAGAGCTGTCCAGTGAGCAGGGCGTTCAAGCTGCAGAGTCGGTGGCTAGCAAAAACATTAAACTTGCAAGGGGTCACTGGATCCTCCGAGCTGCCCCTCCCCGGGTCTGCGAACCCGGATTGGTTTAAATAGGATCATTCACCTCATAAAAAAGAGAGAATAATAAACCCATAAATGAAACATGAAATAAAAAAATCCTAACGGCATTCGTCCTGGATCTCTTCCCTTTGATCCCGCATGAGGGGGGGGGATAATGAATGTGCCTTTGCGAAGGCATGCTTGGCCCCCGGGTGTCGCCCCGTCATGGCCATGGTCTAGCTTTGCATCCTGGCCGATATTCCGCTGATTTTGAACCGCCTCGACCGACATTTAACCGAACACCTTCGTTTTCTTCAAACAATAAATTTGCCGTGCCCCGGCATACATATGCTCCAGTCTCACCGCCACAGTTGTGATGTTTTCAATCCGGGCATTCGCCAGAACATCAAATGGTCGATCCACGGCCGATACGACTCCAAATGCCCATTTTTACCCCACTATGGGGGATTTTAATATTTTTCAACATGCTATTTACTTCTTTCGTAAAAATTGATGTTTAGGCTATGAGGCCCCAAATCTTGGCGATTAATCAAAAGTTTTCCCCTCTCCGAGGGGATGTAATTAACGCCGTAACCTTTATGGCGCGGCGGGTCTCCAGTCCCAACCCGATACCCATAATTGTCTGGTTAGTTAGATGCAGTGCACCCCGGGCTTCGGACCACTCCAGTCTCGAAGCCTGAACACATTGTCACCTAAGTGACTGGCACGCCCTCGCACTTGATAAAAATGATAAAAATGACAAACCGATAAAACGATAAAAAGAAGACACGATATTTTCATACACGAATATTTTAGTGCGTTCAACAGAGTTGTCGGCGGGTTGTCGACTGTACAAAGATCCGCACTAACCCGGGAAGTAGGGGCGTAGCCCCAATTACAAAAAGTTGCAGGGTATAACTGCAAATGACATGACATTTGTTTCTCACGACCCCGGGGGGGACATTTGCGTAATTCCCCCATCGTAGAGGTAGAACTACATAATTCTGCCGTCCCAGGAAGTAGAAACTTACAAACACGACCCGCTGAGGGGCATAATTATAAAAATACCCCATAGGGGCATATACACAAGACCCGAGGAGTTACCCCTCACAGGCCAAGACAGACAAAACAAGGTCCTTCGTAGCTTCTCCTCTGTTGTCCCGTTGTGTGTGTTCCGCTTGGACCCTTGGGGGTCTATTTATAGAAGGCGAGAGGACCCAGGTTGACAGAACCGTGAAGAATTACTCCGGTTCTGACATGGTGGGGTGCAAAAACTCCTTTTTTTGTCAAGGTGGGGTGGCAAAAAGTATTTTTTGACCCCTCTCCTCCTTTTTCTTTCTTTTTTTTCTTTTTTCTTGAACCCAGGGACCGGGCGGAGGCGGGGCTGGCCCGCTGGCCGACCCAGAGGGGTCAATTCACCCCGCGGGGGTCCCAGCGGGGTCAACCGACCCTGCGACCAGCGGGGTCAACCGGCCCCGCGCAGGGTTACGGTTGACCCCGCTGGGAGCCAACGGGGTGCCACAACCCCCCGCACGGGGTCGGCTGGCCGCGCTGGGTCCCAACGGGGTAGGTCGACCCCCCGCGGGGGTGGGCAACCCCGCTGGGCCCAACGGGGTGGGCGCGACCCCCCCGCGGGGTGGGCGGAGCCCGCCAGCCTCCCAAAGGGGCCATTTGACCCCGGTGTTCCCCTTTTGGCCCCTCTCGATGCCATTTTCCTCCGTTTCTGTCGCCCTGGGTCAAGGAGAAGCCGTGGTGGAGCATTTATAGCCTGTGGAGGCCCGTTCTTCGCCGCGTGGCAGTCATTCGTCGGTGGAGACTTGCGCAGGAGCAGAGGATCATTTTGTTTGTTGTTTGGTTGTGCGTCGCCGCGTGGGGAGGAATCTTTGCGCCCGTCCGTGCCGTGTGATACACTTGCTCGACCACTTCGACAGGTTTGCATGCACGTTTTTCCTCCTTAATTTCCTTGCTGTGACGCCGTTTGTGGTTGTGAGTTGTTGGGCCAATGGACCCTAAATGACGGAGATACTCCGCAATTCGACGGTGTTGACACTACACCGTATTTTCCGTCGGTTGTTTAACAATAAAAATCTCGAAATATTTCGAGAGAATTATGGGTGCAACAAGCAGCAACCCTACTAGCATCTCAGTCCAAGGCAATGAAACCAGCTTGTGTACAAGCACAAGTGCGCCAACAGCATCACATCAACTTGCACATGTAGGAAGCTAGGCATGGCAACACAACACCCAAATTCTTCAAGGTCAGCAGCATAAGCTCAGCTATCAGCAACACCAGCTGTATCAGCATAACAGACAGCATGCAGCAACAAGGCTGCATCGACTCAATGCTCTCAAAGAGTCGATGCATCCAATGGAGAGTCGACGCAATGAACCACCTGCGTCGACCCAACAAGTGCAGCCAGCAGTTCAAGGCTTGTTCAGCCAACTAAATGCCATCCACAACTAAAGCAGTATCATGCCAGCTGCTAAGTAAGCAATGGTAGTAACTGGAGTCAAATTAGTTAATCAAGCTCTCTCTCTTAACTTTTGAAAAGCATGTGGTACATGCATTTTGTTCATGAGGCTATTGTGGCTGAATTGAAGGTTGGATACTCAAACAGTTTATGTAAGTTGTATGCCTTTTGGATTTTTACGTGGATGGTCAATGAGCAACCAAGGTGCTTTTACACTCAAATCATTGGTGAATTCACTCTTATCTTCATATTTCTAATAGGCATGGAAGGATGGATGAGTATATTGATCTAACATAATGCTAGATGGAAATTGACTGAGTTTGGCTATTTTTGCAGGTTGGAAAGCAATGCTAATACTCCATTTAATTTTGACAAAACCATGGTGAGACTTTAGTTTCTTGAATCTATGCAAATTGGGCAATTTCGGTTAAGTATTGAAGAAGAGTCGACTCTCCTCCTTGGTAAGCCTAGATGACTCGGCCTTTTTGGCTTGAAAATCCTGGCAGGCCAGGTGAGTCAACTCAGAAAGTCGACTCACTTTTGAGCCCATTCTGTTTTAGTGTAGTAAGGCCAGGTGAGTCGACTCACTTTTGAGCTTGTTCTATTTTTGTAGATTTCTTGCAGGAGAAGAAAGGGAAGGAGAGGAGGAGAAAAAGAAGAAGGGTTTTCATCTGCATCAAGGCGTTTCTGGAGCTCGTGGATGAAGAGAAAGAGGTGCGGAATGAAGAAAGGATCGAGATGATGCTAGACTCGTAATCATCCGTCTACGAACCAAGAAGAACCAGATCATCTAGAGAAGGGGGAGCTTTACACTTGATAGATTTTATTCGTTTCAATTTTTAGAAATCATTTTGGGTTCATTGCATCCATTTGTGAACACTATTAATTTCTGAACGAATATTCTGTGTGGGTGTTCGGAGATTCGATCTCTGAGTGTTTGTGTTGACGCTTGTGCGTCGTCTTGTGCAGAGGATCTCCGCGTGTGGTTTGGGGGTAGTTCCCCCGTGTGTGGTTGGGAGTTACCTCCCGTGTGTGTGCAGGTGGTTGCCTGCGTGTGTGTTGGAGGGTCACTCTGTGTGTGGGGGGGGATTTATCCCCATGCTGGTTTACCAGTAGTGAAGTCTCACTCGGTTGAGTGAGGGGTAGACGTAGGGAGCCCGGTGTGGTCCCGAACCACCTTAAAAATCACTGTGTCACTGTGAATGCTTGTGTGAATGCTCCATATCTTCTACCCCCATTCACGGGATGGTTTGATTATTGTTGTGCTCATCTAGTTCCATTAGCTTCAGTTGTCCTTCACATCGATCTTAGTTTCACACACACCACTGCTTGTGAGTCTATTAATCTGTTGTTCCATTGAACATCTCAACACACACCATGAACGGTTTCTTGTTGATCTGAATATACGTTATCAGATATTGAGTGTTTGCATAGTTTCCGCTGTGAGCAATTAGTGTTACAAGTTGAACTTAAATTTTTAGAGGGATCTATTCACCCCCCCCCCTCTAGATCCATCTTCCTGCACTACGAGACCCAACAGGACCCCAAACCAGTTAGTCGATTCTTGGTTGCGCAATTTAAGCTCATGTGACTAACGGGCACCCAAGAAAGCTCCGTAAAATCTAGACAAAAGAGTAAGATGCAAGTTTGACAGAGGGACATGAGGATATTCTCCAAGACGGCTATCAACCAAAAGGTACATAGAAACACAATCCTTAGTTGGCATGCACGTCAATCCTACAGAAGCGAGTTCCACTTAATGCAAGCATAACTTCAGCCAAAACATACCAGAATCTTCACAAAGCATCATATCCAGGGTAAATTTATGATGAATTGACTAGTTGTCCCTAGATTCTCAAGCCCGAACATTCATCTGAGTGTTTAGATGATCCAATGTCCTTTTGTATACGGTTTCAAAAAATAATCTAGATTATAATTTATTAAAATCTTGTGTACATCATGTACTTGACCTTATGGAAATATAATTGGAAGAAAAGGTCCTAGATCTAAAACATAGATTGCCATGGAAGTGAGTACAAGAAAGTGCTTAAATCAAATACACATTGTAACCTACCTGTACCTATTCAGCTATTCTGACTCTACACAACTGACAGTCTACAAGGGTCCTTGGTACAAGTGGCTCATTACAACTGGATTCAGAACTGGAAGAGGCATGGAAGGTTCTAAATCCAGTTTTAGTCACGCTCCAATGGATGGGTCAGTTCTAAGATATAAAGGGATCCAGCCATTACAAATATATCAGCTGGGTTGGTTTAGGCCAGTCCAGTGGTTTCAGACCAGTGCACAGCTGACTGGTAGTTCAAGCCAACTCGTTTAGTAAAACCCTTATTTTAGGTACATAAAAACGGAAGTTGAAGCGCCTTTCTCACATTCTATGTTCAAAGGACTTTGTTTTAGAACCTGAACATAAGGCACTGACATATCAATAACAAGTTAACAACATCACCGATCAAGCCTTACCACATCAATCTGAGATCAGCTTAATGTCAGAGAAACAAAAAACTCATCAAATCTGAGCAAGTCCTGGGGTCAGCTGTCCGCATGGCATTTAACATCCTGGTGATAATCCATAAAAGTGGCCCACTGAACCAAAATACCTAGTCTACCAAACATTGGTCTAGCTAAGAAAGTGAAAGGAAAAGGAAAGGGAAGAAAGATACTTGAAAATAAATTTAGTGATAAGAACAGTAGTAAATAATAGCGATTGTAATATCTGAATCTCCTTTTAAATACCATGTGCTTTGATCAATGCGTTATCACGGCATTAAGGACTAGATCTTGGAACCAAACAAGCTATGGCCAGTCCTGTTAAGGTTCCGGTTCAAAGAGTGGCTTCTGCCAAAAAAAAAAAAAAAAAGCTGGATATTGCTACTTACACCCATTGGAACCAGACAGATTCAGGCATTTATTAGTGTCATGGTTGTTCCTACGATAGAAGGACAACAAAGGGCCTGCACCTAGACAGATACATATGCCTCAATGTTTGCAGTATAACAGCATCTTCCATGCACACACTTTGAGATACATTTTAGATTTTAGTATATGTTTCAAAAGGGAAAATATTACAATCTATGTATATCCAAACAGAATGAGGAGGTTTGACATGTTTGTTAAAGCAGGGTGATTTCACAATCTATCTGGTAGACTGATACCTAAGATTAGCTCCCCAACTGTGGAAAGAAAGTATAAACTTAGAACCACACGTGGTACAGCTGACACGGCAATGGACTTCCTGCTCTCAGCTTGTAAATTCAACCACCCACTCACCCCAGCTTGCACAATGAACAGGGTAGGGAAATTTTGTCAATGTTAGAATAGTCTTATATATTGAAAATGGGCTAAAATAAGATGTGCTTATAATAGTGTAGCCTTCTCCACTCAACACTTCAAGGTTTTGAGTTGGATGGCTCAATACAATAACCTCTAATATGGTATCAGAGCCTATGGTTATGAATCGGGCCGCACACTCCGTCTTTGTCATGGTCCACGTGACGGAGCCTAATCGGCCAGCACATGAGGCGGCATGTTAAAATAGTCCTATATTGAAAACGGCTTAAAATAAGGTGTGCTTATAATAGTGGAGCTCTCTCCACTCAACACCTTAAGGTTTTGAGTTGGATGGCTGTGAGACACGGAAAAAAATCTAAATCGACTTTTATCGTAGATAAAATTTAGATTTTCGTTCTTTTTGAAAAGAAACATCCCCCCCATCTGAGTAAAGGGTGATTCCGTGTGTGCGCGTCGTATCAGACGATTTGGGTTCGAGTGCTGGACCTTTCCCCACTGACCGGAGTCAGTGTTGATTTACATCGGCCTAACGTCCGAACACCTTTGTTTAACTGTCAAAGAAATCTCAAAAGTCTTCTATGGGGATTCTGATGTTGGGGACAAACTCTCTTGGAGGACTCACAATATCCACTCACTCACTACCGACCAACGGAAACAACGACTAAGTTAGGGTTTTAACTGAGGCCATATTTGGGCAAAACCCTAGGATTTGAGAATATGAAGATGATTTGGGGGAAGCCATAGGCATAATTGAAGTCACGGGAGGTTTTCTGGACCCCGAGGGTATTTTGGTAATTTTACCAACCCAAGGGTATTTTGATAATTTTTCCAGGCCAGGGGCACTCTGGTAATTTTTGGGCTGGAACGGAGGTAGGACCAGGTTTCTGACTCCCCAAGACGTTGAGGCTCTTTCTGGAGGGTTTTAGGGGCTGCTAGGCCATTTCTAGGTCACAGGGGTATTTTGGTAATTTTACCGAACCCTAGGTGGATCCAAGCTGAGGTGGCACCCAAGTGTCGGACTGAGATGACAACACTCTTGGACCGAAAGAATGACAAGGGGCTTCATAGAAGACGCGCATTTGTCAACTTAGCCGAAGAAGGGGTATAAATACAATTTTTGGAAAGCCGGGGGTTTTCTTATAATTTCCCCCCAAGGAGATGCCCAGTGTATGCTGGGTGCTTTTATAATTCCAGTGAGTACAAGAGTTGTCGGCGAATTGTCGACTGTACAAACGTCCGCGTTGGAGCGGGAGATAGGGGCGTAGCCCCAATTACAAAAGTTGCAGGGTATAACTGCAAATTATAGGACAAAAGTTGTTTTTTTTTTGAACCTTCACTGAGGAGAGGTATTGTCCTGTGAGGACTGCTGCAGAAACTCTTGCGGTGGCGCGTGGTAGAGCTTCATATGCTTGCCGTTGAGAGGAGGGAAGGGATTGTCTCCCTTGTGGTCAAGGACCGTATAGGCCCCTCCTTCGTAGACCTTCTGGATGACGTAAGGCCCACGTCAATTGGGCTGGAGTTTGCCGCTGGATCTTCCCGCGAGAACCTCCTTTTCTTTGACCATGACAAGGTCACCTTTCTTGAACGCCCGTTGCTTGACTAGCTTATCATAGGCACGTGTCATGCAGGCTTGATACACTTGTAAGTGTTTATAGGCTTTGAGTCTTTGACCTTCCAAGTGGGACAATTCCTCGAGCCTTCTTTCAATTTCAGATTGGTCTTGGCCTGGCAATCCAGCGTGCACAGCAACGCGGTAAGATGCTAGCTCGATCTCCACAGGGACCACCGCTTCAGCTCCATAGACCAGGGAGAATGGGGAGCAACCCGTGGGGGTTTTGTAAATAGTCCGGTAGGCCCATAGGGCTTCGTGGACCTTCTCGCCCCAATCCCGTTTGCGGCCACCTACTATCTTGGATAGCAGCTTGCGGAGGGTTTTGTTGAAGGCCTCGGCTAACCCATTGGCCTGGGGATTGTAGATCGACGACGCTCTCCAATCAATATGGAACTTGGCCGCCAGAGCATAAACAGTCTTGTTCTTGAATGGCGTGCCATTGTCGGATATAATCCAACTGGGGGTGCCGAATCTGTATATGATATAGTGCCGCACAAAACGAACAACTATCTCCCCTGTAACTTCCCGTAGTGGAACGGCTTCCGCCCATCTGGAGAAGTAATCGGTGGCAGCGAGTATGAACTTGTGCCCCTGGGACGATGGTGGGAATGGTCTCACAATATCCATACCCCACTCTGCAAATGGCCAAGTAGGCGCTGTTGGATGGAGCGGGTTAGGTGGCCGTCGAGGGACTGGGCCGAATGCTTGGCATTGGTGACATGTACGAGCGAATTGATTGCAATCTTCGTACATGGTGGGCCAGTAAAACCCTTTGAGCTTGATGCTATTTTTCATCTTAGTTTCTGCCTGGTGAGCTCCACATAATCCGGAGTGAACCTCATGCATGACAGTCTTGGCCTCCTTGGATGAAAGACAACGGAGGAGGACCGATCGGTCCTTTTCATGGACGAGCCTGAAGAGCAGATCGTCAATCAGCTGGTAGGATGTCGCCCTGCGTAGCAGTTGCACCCTCTGAGCCCGATCAGGAGGGAGCCAGCCGTTCTTTATCTTTATGATCGGCTCACGCCAATCTTCTTCTTCGGGAACAATCTCCTCTTGAATGTTGTCGACCTCATACACAGTGAGGCCGGATTCTTCGTCGAGCACACTTGGCATGAGCCTCCGGTGTCTGACTGTAATATTCAATTCTCCCTCAGGCGGGAGTTTTAGGGCTGCCGCCAACTTTGCAAGAGCATCAGCCTGAGAATTATTGCCTCTGGGGACATGGCCTATTTCAAATAGGTAAAATTTTTCTTTGAGCCTCATGACGGCTGCGTGATAGGGGATGAGCTCCTTCTTCCGGACATCATAGACGCCCAGTACTTGTCGAATGACGAGCTGAGAATCTCCGTACACTTTGATGCACTTGATGTCTATCTCCAGTGCCAGTTGAAGCCCAATAATTAGCGCTTCATACTTTGCCTCATTATTAGTCAAGGACTTCATGAGAGCGCAAGAATTATGGAGGATGCCACCTTGTGGAGACACAAAGACTACCCCCGCGCCTGAGACATAGTCTGTAAGGCCGCCGGCCCTTTTGATTGTCCGAGAGGCACCATCAAAATATAACTCTCAGTATGGGAGGTCAAGAGTGAGGACACCTGGCTCCATCTGTGGTGGGACTTTTTCAGAAGACTCCCCGATTTCTTGAGAAGGCACTAACACCTCTTCGTCGGGCAACTCGAAGTTGAGTGGCGAATCTTCTGGCACAGGGTGTGCAGCTAAAAACTCTGCCATCCCTTGTCCCTTAATCGCCTTGCGTGGGACGAAGGTGATATCAAATTCCATGAGGATAAGTGCCCATTTACCGAGCCTACCCGAGAGGACAGGCTGGCATAACAGAAATTTGAGTGGGTTGCATTTTGAAATGAGCTCCACCCGATGGGCTAGGAGATAGTGCCTCAGCTTCTTGACAGCAAACACCAGAGCTAGGCACATCTTTTCCATGGGAGCGTACCGATTCTCAGGCCCGATCAATTTTCGACTGAGGTAGTACAGTGGCTGCTCCTTGCCCTCTTCATTGATCTGGGCTAGGAGAGCTCCCAAAGAGGCATCCATGGCAGCAATATACAAGATAAGGGGTTTCCCTCTGACGGGTGCCCCTAAGACTGGAAAAGTCAGCAGATACTCCTTGATTTGCTCGAAGGTCTTCTGACAGTCTTCGTCCCATATGAAGGGTGCTCCTTTCTTCATCAATTTGCCGAAAGGTAGGCATCTTCCTGAGAGGTTGGAAATAAACCGCCTAATATAGGCGAGCCTTCCTGAAGAGATCTGAGCTCTGTCAAGTTCTTGGGCGGAGGTAATCCCCTTATGGCCTTGATTTTGTCGGGGTCGATTTCTATGCCTCGATACCTGACAATGAAGCCAAGGAACTTGCCACTGGAGACGCCGAAGGCGCACTTCATCGGGTTCATCTTGAGCTGGAATTGTCGGAGCCTTTCAAAGACTCGACGCAGGTCAGCTAAGTGATCCTCCCGCTTCTTTGTCTTGACGACCAGATCATCAACATAGCATTCGACAAGGTCATGTAGCATCTCGTCGAAGATCTTGGTCATTGCCCTTTGATAGGTTGCGCCGGCATTCTTCAGACCGAACGGCATCCTTTTGTAGTTGAAGATCCCCTTAGGAGACCGAAAGCCGTATGGTCTTTGTCTTTGACGGCCATGCGGATTTGATTATAGCCCGACGACCCGTCCATAAAAGACAAGGCTTCGTGACCAGTGGTCATATCAACCATTGTCTCAGTGATTGGGACAGGGAAGTCGTCCTTTGGGCATGCCTTATTCAAATCTCTGAAGTCGATGCAGACTCGGACTTGGCCGTTCTTCTTCTTAACAGGGACTATGTTAGCGAGCCATACAGGGTACATGCAAGGCTCTATGAAGTCCACATTGAGCATTTTGTCAACCTCAGCATTGACCTTCAGCTCCAGCTCGTGGCGCATACGCCTTTGGGCTTGCTTGACTGGCTTGACTGTTGAAAGTATTGCCAGCTCATGTTCAGCCACAGAAGGGTCGAGCCCGGGCATTTCTTTATAAGTCCAGACGAAACAATCCCTGAACTCTTGTAAAAGCTGTCAATACGACTGCCTTTCTTCCTCACTGAGGAGAGCACTTATGAAGGTGGGACGATAGTCACTTTTGCTCCCAAGATTGATTTCGATCAACTCGTCCACAGTTGCTTGACCACCGTCTTCAAGCTCCGGTGGAGCTGGTTGGAGGTCGACGAAGTCTCCCTCGTCATCAGTGTTGGCTTCATAGACATCAAATTCTTCGAAGCACTTTTGCTCGTGGCTTGAAGCCGAAGGGCTTGCTTCATCTTGCTGATGGTTAGCAAGCTGAACTGCTCCTTCCTCTGAGGGGTGGTCATTGTCGACTCCTGATGAAGGTGATGGTGTCGTAGACACATCAGCGGACTCCCACACAGAGTCATCAACCTTGGGCTCAGCTTCAGCTTGCCCATTAGAGAGAGGTAGCAGTCCTATGGTGTTGACTGCAAAGTGGACCTCGAAGTCCTTCTCCTGGTCATAGCCAAGGCCCCTTGTATCTTTACGGGAGAAGGGAGGTTGCCCGCGGACTTGCGGAGGGTTCCATAGCTGGTGGAAGTATGCCGCTCGTGTTGGGTCCAAAGTTTGCGGGATGTGCTGCTTTTTACACATCTCCTTGATGTGCTCTGGCATATCGTCCATCTCCTGGACTGGCTCTGGCACCACATCGGCGGGAGTATCCCAGCCGAAGTCATCTTTAGGAGGACATGGTGGGACTAAATCACCTTTGTAAAAGATGATCGGTTTGACCTCCTTGCCCTTGTTGCGTCTCCTTCTCCGTTGATAGGAGACTGTAAAGGTCTTCAACTGCTCCACCTCCTGTTCTTCCCATTGGGACACGAGTTGAAGGCACTTAGGCGGTAAGGAGATACTCCCGTTAATGACCCGGCTGATGAAGTTGGCTTCAAAGTCAACACTTCGCCTTTCTGGTTGGGTTGGCTTGGAGGCGGCACTGAGGCTCAGCCTGTGCAGCTTTACTATGTCTTGGTTGACAGTGAAGAGCTGCCCTTCTTCAACTTCAGGGTCCACCTTTTGCTTCCCTTTACCTTTTAAAGGCTCGGGGATTGTTAAGGTGGGCTTCCCAAAATATAGTGAAGCATCGGCCAGATGGCACTCATTGGGATGGAACGGGGCCTGGTCTGCGAAGACCGTATGTTGCTCCCCTGCCTTGGCATATTTAATGCATTGATGCAAAGTTGAAGGAACGACCCAATTCTCATGAAGCCAAGGTCTTCCAAGCAACATCTTGTAAGATGTGTCGGAGTTGATGATATAGAATGTCGCTTGGGTGACGAAATCGCCCAAAACTAGCTTGACCACAACCCGACCAAGCGCCTCCTCGGAACCCTGATTGAATCCCGAGATCTTGACATCAGTCACCTTTTGCAAATAAGGTGCCAAGTATAGAGACTTGAAAGTCTTCAGAGGCATGATGTTGACAACTGCTCCGGCATCTACCAGGATGCGATTCACATCATGTCCATTAATCGTCCCTTTCATATATAAGGGGCGATTATGACACGGAGAGGACATCAACATGTCTTTGTCCGTGAAGGTGATGTTTGCTGTGAGTGCTTCATATGCTTGAGCTTGCAACTCTACAACATGGGCTTCATACGCCTCTGGATCTTGAAGTATCTTGACAAGAGCCTCTCTGAGGTCTTTGCTCCAGGCAATGGCTTCCCAAATAGTGACATTTGTTGGGAATCGCTTCATATGATGAATAATTTTGCGGTCTGCCCGGGCACGAGTCTTGTCAAATGGCGGGATGATCTCCGCCAGAGTCTTCGGAGCCTGGCGAGGCTTCTCCCGCTTAGAAGGGCGCTCCTCTGTATTCTGGCCTTCCGCATCTTCTTGGAACAGCGGTGCCAAAGACTCTTCTGGAGGTGGCAAAGACTCATCAGGCTGGTCTTCATTAGAAGGACCTACTGGGCTTGTAGACTCGACCCTGTTGGAGGGGCCGGCTTGCTCTGACGCCTCCTCGCGCTTCGGCGACTTGGCTGGCTCCTCTTCTTCATCAGAGGAGGCAATTGTAAAAGGGACGCCACCCGGCTTAGCCGTTGGGATGGGGCCTGAACCCTCTGAGGGGTTGAGGATGAAAGGGATCCCCCGAACTTGAGTTTCT
Source organism: Amorphophallus konjac (assembly GCA_022559845.1). NCBI lineage: Eukaryota > Viridiplantae > Streptophyta > Magnoliopsida > Alismatales > Araceae > Amorphophallus > Amorphophallus konjac. The sequence continues at coordinate 443,951,813 of CM040126.1, forward strand.
GGGACAGGACCCGGCTTCTCCCCTCTGAATATTATGACCCGGTCAAGAGTCGGGAGACCTTCACGTCCACGTCCCCGGGCACGACCCCAGCCGCGTCCCCGGCCATTTCTTGCCGAGCGGCGCTGATATGTCGCCATAGGCGCCTGGCTTCCAGTGCTATCAGCCGTGGGACAATAAATATTGTCGGGTGGCGGAATCGCCACCATATTGCAGGAGAGCTCTTGCAGCATTTCCTCGAGCATCTCAACAGTGAGCTCCTCACCTTTATAGAATAAGGAGAGCTCCTCCGGGATTGGGAAGTCTTCACCCTCTTCAAGACGGTGAACCATTTCTCGGAGCCATTGCAGAAGACGGGCTTTGCGCCCAAGCTTGTCCCAGGGAATATATTCGTCTAGAGTGACAACCCTGGTGAGATGAGGGGGAGTGTACTCCTCCAGCTCATCTATAAGCTTTTGAAGTCTTTGTAGAGGAGTTAGCTCCTTAGGAGCCTCCATAGCAGCGGCTTGCTCGGCTTGCTTCTTTAGCCTCCTCTTCAAATTCTTCCTCCGATTCTTCTCCTACTTCTTTTGGCGTGCCGCCTCTTGAGAAGAGGGAGAAGTTTGCTTCGGCAGTGGGGCTTGCTTGCCCCCAGAATTTTGCTTCTTGCTCCGGGCTGACTCCTTAGGGGCCTTACTGCCGTGGCTTTTTCTGGGGGCAACCTTGGTCCAGTTGGCCTCCTCTGGCTGAGCTTGGAGGGTAGCATTGATTGCCTGAGCAATTATTTCAGGAGGCAACTCCTGGAACTCTGCCAGTCCACAATGGAGTGCCTGGGAGCTTTGTAACTCTACCGACTTTGCTTGGACCGGTGGGTTGGCTTGCTTGAGCTGCTGAGGCCTTTCTACAATTGGCGGCTGCGCCAGCTTGACAGAAGCTTTCACTGGGGCCTTCGCGGGCTCAAGAGGTTGAGTTCTTTCCATGACTAACGGCCTTGCTGACTGGGCAGGAGCTTTGGCTGAAGGCTCTCACACCTTGGCTTTGCCTTTGTTGTCTGGCCGAGAGTTCTCTCTCATGATGATGCCAGGCTGACTGGGCCTGGGACGAGTTTTGGAACTCTCTCCCATAGCTTGGCATCTGGGGTTCTGGACCTTAGGCCCTTTATAGGTGGTCGTAGCCTTGCCTTTAGTGAGTAATGGGAATTCATCATTTTCCGTAGGCTCACTTGGTCGGGCTAATCGGGAGAAAGCTTCAGCTTCTCGCCGGGCCTGCAGGAGTGTCTCCCTGGCGGCCTCTGCAAGATGAAACCTCGTCATGGAGTTCCCCTGAGTATCGACAACCCCTCTCTGGATGAGGGCTTCAATGAAGTCTTGAACCTCTGGGCATTGCCGAGTGGGGTGAGACACCCTTGCATGATACTTGCAATAGCAGGGGTGACTCTTCGCTCAGTAGGATTTACATCTCAAGTTCTAACATGCTTTAAGTGAATTACAAGTTCATTTAATGTAGGTAATCTACGCATGCAGACAGATAGATAACAAAGAATCGCAAGATCGACAAGAGTAGAAAGTGATAGTATATAGATTTCACCGACAGGAGTAAAAAGTGATAGTATATAGATTTTACATTTCAAGCAACAATAGAAAGTGATAGCAAATGAGTGAGAGGTAATAACAACATGTTAAACAAGCTAGCAATCGTAAGCAAAGCAATTTCAAATATGTATAACTGGAATTGGCTATTTATAAATTCATTCAAGTAAACACTTTTACCCTTCTGCGGGTCTCAAGAAATATCACGAGAATGAGTGGAATGCCTAAAGTCTAGCAAGCAAGTACTCCGGTGCAATGCCAAACACCGTGGTCAATAATCTCCCATGGGCACAAGTACCTTCGGGTGCTCCTCCCAGGACCAGACCGGGCCCTATATGCACAGCATTAGTCATGTTTCTGACAGCCACTCTCATTTATCATTTATAGCCAATATAGAATTTCAAGGATTGACCAGTAGGAAAATATAAGGTGGATTTGGAATGGAATCCAAGGCGTATTTATACGTAGGAAAACACGGAAACTGTGCGAGACTGGTATATAGTAGGACAATTGATATTCTCAGAAGTGACATCCTTAAAGCGGGATGTCCTTCGTGGGAATTTACACGGTTCCTAGTGAATTGGCATGTGAATTGACGCTTGAGGGTTGGTAAGTAATTTAAAATTTTAACACATAAATATTCCGATTAGGTGCCCTAGGTTTACTGGTCCTTTATTTCCTTTAATTTTCATATATAGCAAATTGGCTAAATTATCTAACTCATTTTGATTGTCATCATTCATATCATTTATATTTCTTGACCTTGAAAGACTAATTTCTCTATATACAAAATCAGCAACTACAATTACATATGAACATCCCAAAGGGTATCCTTTAGTTTCTGAATTGCAACTACAATTACATATGAACATCCCAAAGGGTATCCTTTAATTTCTGAATTTAGTCTGGGTTGACAGGGTTCTTAAACTGATTCAGTTTAATTAACAGGTTATATAATTATATATGTACAGTTTCTGATTAACTACGGTAATTATACCCTTTATTCCCATGCTCCATATGTTCTATATATATATATTAACTAATAGGTATTGTTTAGTTGACTAACAGGTGTAAATATACAGTTTATCTGATTGGTTAACTGGTTAACATGAGATTAAACTACTGTAGATTAACCGGATATGTGATGCTAAAGGATCTTCAATTAACGGAATAGCCCATTTAACTAACAGGTCAACCTAAATTAGACTAACATTTACTCTATTACAGATAACGCTAACACAGTGATATAACGATATCTCGTTATATATATATACTTGTTTTGCTAACAGGTAACTAACTATATCTTAATTATAACTCACAGATTAATAGTTTGCATGATTAGATAACATGTAGTTATTTTCCTCAGATATGTGATATATTATGATATATGTATATAATTTATCTAATTAACTATCTAACTGTCTGTAACACGGTTCAAGTAACTAAATAACAGGACGTTACAAGAAGTTTTTAACTTGTGTTTATCTCATGAAAGTAACATATCACTTCCTTATTTGATTTTTATATTTAATTTTTGATGGAGTTTGTCTACCAAATTTTGGGGTTAAGTTACTTACAATTTTTCCTATTTTTACATATAATCTTTTTAGAAAAATTTCTTTTAATTAAAAAGTGGCACTATTCATCCATTACTATTCATACACCAAAGGTGTCGACACTTCAAATGAAGTGTTGCACCAAGGTGTCGACACCTTGAAATTCAAGTGTCGACACCTTGAATTTCAAGTGTCGACACCAATGTCGACACCTTATTCATATAGTTTTAATCAGTTTAATCAATCTAATCAGATGTTTTGATTTAACATAAAATGGTTTAAAACTGTGTTTAGTTAAAAATTTATTTACTGTTCATGTAATTTAATTAACCATAAACTAACCAGTATTAACTTAACTGCTAACTAACTGTGTTGAACTAACAGTTAACTGTATTAACTGTTAAAACACCCAAGGTGTTGACACTTGGTGTCGACACCTAGCAAGTGCAGGTGTCGACACCAAGTGTCGACACCTCGTATGTGTCATTTGGTTAACTGTTTAATCTTAACAGTTAACTATTAATTATATATATATCCTTTATCTAATTAACTAACAGATAACTAAAAACTGACTAGAATTATTATTGGTTAACTGTTTAATCTTAACAGTTAACTATTAATTATATATATATCCTTTATCTAATTAACTAAGAGATAACTAAAAACTGACTAGAATTATTATAGCTAACAGGAACTATGTTAACTAACCAGTGATATGTATTTTATAGTTTAGCTAATTCCTTAACAGGATCTTCTAGTTAACCAGCATGAGCATCTAATTAACTTAACAGTTTATATAGTTTGGCTAACTGGTTGACATGATCTGCTAATTAACTAACATGATCTGTTAATTAACTAACATGAAAGGATCTTCTAGTTAACCAACATGAGCATCTAATTAACTTAACAGTTTATATAATTTGGCTAACTGGTTGACATGATCTGCTAATTAACTAACATGATCTGTTAATTAATTAACATGAATATCCAACAGAATTATTTAGTTAATCACGGCAACTAATCAAGTTACATGTTTAAGATATGAGGTCTCTGATTAACTACCAGGTGGAACGTTAAATATTAAATCTTGGAATTCCTTACAGTTTGTTATATTTCTATTGCAGGATTTAGACGGGAGACAAGCGTAGCATGGAGATGAATTAATCCTAAATACTGCATGCTACTAATTAAAGGTTTGGTTAAAGTTTGAGAACACCTACCTCAGAGTTGCAGTAGCAGAAAGCCTCAGAGACTTGACTTCCCTTCTCCTCAGCAAGCCTTCGTTCTAGAGAAGGTTTGCTTCCTTACATGTATATTATAAGTGTTATGAGTAGACAGGGGAAAACAAGATCCGTGAAACTCGGATCTCAGTGGCAAGCCAGCCCATACAGGCTGCGTGTGATGGTGACGTGAGAGGGTGGACACAGGATGTGCTATGGTGACGTGGGAGGATAGTTTTACCCATGTCACATTATTTACATTGATTTTATATCTAATGAACCATGGTAATAAAAATAGTAAAATATATATTTTTGTAATCCCTAGAATTTTCTGATAATTGTCATGATTTTATTTTGTTAAAAATATGCTAAAATAAAATTCAACCCGAAACTCGATTTTACCTTCAAAGATTTTTATCTTTAAGAATTGATGGAATCATTGCACGAAATTTCATGACTAGGATCCTTACATTTTTCTCTTATTTTACATATAATTTATTTCACAAAATTTCTTTTAAATAAAAGTGACACTATTCATATTTAAGACAACACTTAGGTGGGTAAGTGTCGACACTTGGTGTCAACACTTAGGTAGTGAACACTTTACCTTAACTAGATAAGGAGTGTTGATATATATAATATATATATTAAACTCTAGTATTTTGAAAGGTCAACTACAATTAAATTTTAACCAGTTTTATGTATAACCGTGAAACAATCACCTGTGTTAATTACTTCTTGAAATTTGATAAAATCTTTAGTTTCCTACTTAGAATTAGTTATAGTATTACATTGTTCCATTAACATAGAGAACTATTCACGTTATTTAGAATTGATATATATATATATATATATTTGTCATTGGTGATAATATCATATACCTTTAGATAGCATATTAAATTATTTATAAATGAATTATTTCGTCAATTAGTTATTTTCTTATCCCACTTCCTGTCCTTCATTACCTTATCTAGAGACCATTATATTAATTCTTTTCTAAAAATATAATTTGGCATTTGCTAAGCATCTATTCATAATTGATTTAAAATATTAATCAAATAAAATTTGAATATGAGTTCAATAATAATTAAATGTTAAATGCAATTATTAACATATGCGTATAAAGGAAATTGTTGGTTAATTCAAATAGAATTATAGGAGTTCAATATAAAGAAAATATTCAATATTAAATATATGTAGAAACTTATTTTTTTCCACCATTTAATAATATATGTAAATATATGTGTAGATTTCTTTTTATATATATATAAATTTCTATTCTAAAATTTTCGGGTGTTACACCCTCCCCTACTTAAAAGAATTTGGTCCCCAAATTCAACTGCATGCGAATATTATAGAGGGTATAGGATACTCACAGTCTAAAATAGTTCTAGGTATCTTCTTTTCATAGATTCCTCGGTCTCCCAAGTAGCTTCTTGCTCCGAGCATCGATTCCATTGGATTTTTACCATAGGGATCGTCTTGCTTCTTAGAACTCGGACTTCTCGATCGAGGATCCGCATCGGCCTTTGTTCATAAGTGAGGTCCCTTTGAATCACCAATTCAGTATGGTTGATGACGTGAGAAGGGTCGTGCACATATTTCTTCAGCATAGATATATGAAATACGTTGTGCACTTCCGAGAGTTGAGGGGGTAAGGCAATACGGTAAGCCACCTCGCCCACTCTCTCCAATACCTCAAATGGACCGATAAACCTTGGTGTAAGCTTGCCCTTAACACCGAATCTTCTAATACTTCGGCGGGGAGATACTTTGAGAAATACATGGTCACCCACTTGAAATTCCAAATCTCTCCTTCTGTTATCAGCATAAGATTTATGCCTGCACTGAGCTACCTTGAGTCTCTCTCTAATAAGGTGTATCTTTTCAGTTGAATCTCTAACCATATCTGGGCCTAGAAGTTGCCTTTCACCGACTTCATCCCAGCATATTGGAGATCGACAACTCCTGCCATAAAGTGCCTCGAAAGGTGCCATCTGGATACTGGCTTGGTAGCTGTTATTGTAGGCAAATTCGGCTAGGGGTAAGTGATCATGCCAACTTCCGCCGAAATCTATAATGCATGCTCGCAACATATCTTCAATAACATGATTGGTCCTCTCCGTCTGACCATCTGTCTGGGGATGAAAAGCAGTACTGAAATTGAGCTTCGTTCCCAGAGAGTATTGTAGACCCTTCCAGAAATGAGATGTGAAGCGTGGATCTCGGTCAGATACTATAGACACAGGAATTCCATGTAGTCTAGTAACTTCCTTAATATACAAGGCGGCAAGAACATCAATCGACCATCGGTTCTTAATGGGCAAGAAATGAGCCGATTTAGTAAGACGATCGATGATTACCCATATTCCATCATATCCGCCCCTAGACTTGGGCAAACCCATGATGAAATCCATGCCGATTTCTTCCCATTTCCACTTGGGAATATCCAACGGATGCAGTCTCCCTGCGGGTTTCTGATGTTCGGCCTTCACCTGCTGACAAGTCAAGCATCGAGACACAAAATTCGCTATCTCCCTCTTCATGTTGGGCCACCAAAAGGTCCTTTTTATGTCTTGGTACATCTTAGTGGCTCCCGGATGGATTGTGTATCTCTATCGATGAGCTTCTTCAAGAATCTTTTTCTTCAGCTCAGGACAGTCGGGCACACATGTCCGTTCATGAAATAGCAGTCTGCCGTCAGGTGCCAGCTTGAAATCAAGTCTCTCGTCCAATTTGCTCTTTATCTCCACTAGTGAGGGATCTTCTTCTTGCAACTTTTTGATTTCAGGTAGCAAATCTGGATGTAAGCTCATATGAGATAGAATAATACACATGTTCTTCTCATCCGTGCTGATATCAAGCTCAGAGAATTTCTCCAACAGTTTCCATTCTTGTATCATGCAGTTGGCCAATATTGTTCTCGGCTTTCGACTAAGGGCATCAGCTACGGAATTACCCTTACCAGGATGGTACTATATAGTGAAGTCGAAATCCTTAAGATACTCGAGCCAACGCCTTTGCCGCATGTTTAGCTCCTTTTGGGAGAATAAGTACTGAGGCTTTTATGATCGGAGTATACAGTGAATTGTTCTCCGTAAAGATAGTGCCTCCAAATCTTCAAGGCAAATACCACCGCGGCTAGCTCTAAGTCATGAACCGGGTAATTCTCTTCATGTTTCTTCAATTGACGGGAAGAGTATGCAATGACTCTTCCGTTCTGCATCAATACACATCCGAGGCCGATACTAGAAGCATCGGTATATACCTCGTATTTTTCTCCTTCAATTAGAAGAGATAAGACCGGTGCAGTAGTCAAGAGATCCTTCAAAGTCAGGAAACTCTTCTCACAATCTTCATTCCACTCATAAGGCACTTCCTTGCGAGTCAATCTGGTAAGAGGAACAGCAATCTTGGAGAAGTCCTTGATGAAACGCCGGTAGTAACTAGCTAAACCCAAGAAGCTACGAATCTCTGTTGCATTCGTCGGTCGTTCCCAGTTTTGCACGGCTTTGACCTTTGCAGGATCAACAGCAATCCCATCCTTTGAGATAACATGTCCTAAGAAGGACACTTCCTCCAGCCAGAACTGGCATTTGCTGAATTTTGCGTATAACTTATTGTCTCGCAATATTTGTAATGCTTTCTTGAGATGTTCCTCATGATCTTCTTCAGTCTTTGAATAGATCAATATATCGTCAATGAAGACCACAATAAATTGGTCTAAATAAGGCCGGTAAATGCTATTCATTAACTGCATGAAAGCTGCAGGGGCATTAGTTAGTCCAAAAGGCATAACAGTAAATTCGTAATGCCCATACCTGCTTCGAAATCCAGTTTTGTAAATATCTTCTTCCTTGATCCTCAATTGGTGATAACCAGACCGAAGATCTATTTTGGAGAAATACTTTGCTCCTGATAATTGGTCGAACAGCTCATCAATTCTCGGCAGTGGGTACTTGTTCTTGATTGTAAGATGATTTAACTGCCGGTAATCAATGCATAATCTTAATGTGCCATCCTTCTTTTTAACAAAGAGCACCGGTGCCCCCCATGGGGAAGTACTCGGCCTAATGAATCCTTTCTTCAGTAAATCCATCAACTGCTCCTTCAGTTCTTTTTGTTCCGCAGGAGACATTCTGTAGGGTGCTTTAGAAATAGGACCGGCACCCAGAACAATATCAATTGTGAATGACACTTCTCTTTCTGGGGGTAAACCAGGCAATTCGTCTGGAAATACATCGGAGAAGTCCCGAGTCACTCGGATGTCTTCAATCTTTGTCTTCTCGGCTTCTGTGGTAGTTACAAAAGCTAAGAAAGCCATACATCCTCTATTCACTAGTTTACTAGCTCGGAGAGCTGAGATAAGTAGGGATTTATCCCGAGGTTTGATATAAACTAACTCGGGATAGTCCACAAAAGTTATCTTGCCATGCCGACAATCTACCGTTGCTTGGTAGGTTGATAACCAGTCAGCTCCCAATATGATATCATAATATTCCATATCAAGACATATCAGGTCGGCCGGTAGATTATTACCTTGAACCATAACCTCACAACTTGGGTAGTGATGCGTAATATCCGATTTGTTTCCAAGAGGTGTAGATAGAATTAAATCTAACCATTCAGGTTCTTTAGAAAATGAGGCAGTAAATTTCTTGGAAACAAACGAATGAGTTGCTCCAGTATCAAATAGAACTCTAGCAGGTTTAGAGCAAACAGTACCTTCCACGATTCCTCCTTCCATAGGTTCCGTCCTTTGAAGAGCTTGCAGACGGCCTTGCTTTTTGACTGGACGCTTCTCGTCCTTGTTGACTTGTTCCTTCATTAAGGGGCAATCAGGAATTCGATGCTCTCGACTCCCACATCGGAGACACGCTCCCAGTTTCCTCCAGCACTCCTCGGTCTTATGACCAGCTTTTTCGCAATATTTGCAAATCTCCTTAGTAGGTGCAATATCGGAGAAGGGCTTGTTGCTGATAGTGAGGAACGGCTTGTGACTTTTCTGGGATCTCTTCTCCTTGGAAGACTCGCCTCCATTAACGACCCGCTTCTTGCCAAATGGTGGTTTGAAGCTTCCTGGACTTGTAACATGTTCCTTCTTGTCCTTGCCTCGAATCCTTTCAGAAAATTCGGTGGCGTCTTCCAGCAGCTGAGCACGACGAACCATTTTCGAGTAGACTTGGATGTCCATCGGTGCAAGCTGGGTAATATACTGGGGCCGTAGCCCGTTGAGAAATCTCCTCGCCTTCATCTTTTCCGTACACACCAAGTGAGGTGCATAACGGGAAAGCCTTGAGAATTGGGCCTCATATTCAGATACCTTCCGGGTCCATTGCTTTAATGCAGCAAATTCCGCGGCCTTCTTCTCTTGCACACGGTCCGAGAAATACTTGTTGTTGAAATGCTCGACAAATTCCATCCATGTGACATGATTGTCGGGCACTGTTGCTTCCACGGACTCCCACCAGCATCGAGCGTCCCGTTCCTAGTTGAAATGTGGCCAGTAAAACTTTTTCTCCATCCGTGCATTGCATTACACGGAAGATCCTCTCGGTCTCCTTCAGCCAATGCTCGGCGTCATCGGGGTCCACCGATCCCGCAAACTTTGGTGGGTTCATGTTGCGGAAATCCCGATGAAGGTCACCGGCTCCATGGTGAGCACCGCCAGCACCCTTTGCGCCACTTGCTGTAGCGCCTGAGTAAGTCCTTGCACTGTGCGCTGCATCTCGCGCCATTGTGCTCTTTCAGCTGCCATTTTCCTACAAAAGGATTATAAGGTAAGTAATATTGAGTTTTGAGATTAAGAGGGCATTTATTATTGAACCTAACCCATGGCTTTTCCCATCTCACCAGGTAAGGTCTAACCAATTCTAACAGGTATATCTTATCCTTAGACATTTCACTGGATATATAACTATCCTTGGATATATATATATATATATATATATATATATATATATATATATTTAACCTAGGAAGTTTCAATCCTAGGCTCTGATACCAAGAAAAGCTGTCATGTCCCGAGCGCGGAAGCTTACCCGTGGCGCGACAGTTTTATATAGAACCAAAGCGAGCTAGCTATTCGATGAAATTCTTCATTTTGATAGTTAATAGAGTGCGCAAATAATTAATACTTAACTTGAAATTGATACAAATAGGACGATTGTTACGACTAATCAAATGACAACTACATACATTTCCAAGTCCAACTACTAGGCTTCAAGCCCTTATTACAGTTCTAATCAATTGGACTAACACAACTAACGTCTAACATAACTGGATATGACTGACATAAGTGGGATTACAATAACACAATTTACACCAGCACAATTAACAAGATAACATGATAACTCCATTTCTACACTCGTCACTCAGACTCATTCCCTTCCGAGTTCTGGCCGATATCTGAACTACCTGAAAAGGTTAGAAAACAACTAGATGAGCGAATCGCTCAGTAGGATTTACATCTCAAGTTCTAACATGCTTTAAGTGAATTACAAGTTCATTTAATGTAGGTAATCTACGCATGCAGACAGATAGATAACAAAGAATCGCAAGATCGACAAGAGTAGAAAGTGATAGTATATAGATTTCACCGACAGGAGTAAAAAGTGATAGTATATAGATTTTACATTTCAAGCAACAATAGAAAGTGATAGCAAATGAGTGAGAGGTAATAACAACATGTTAAACAAGCTAGCAATCGTAAGCAAAGCAATTTCAAGTATGTATAACTGGAATTGGCTATTTATAAATTCATTCAAGTAAACACTTTTACCCTTCTGCGGGTCTCAAGAAATATCACGAGAATGAGTGGAATGCCTAAAGTCTAGCAAGCAAGTACTCCGGTGCAATGCCAAACACCGTGGTCAATAATCTCCCATGGGCACAAGTACCTTCGGGTGCTCCTCCCAGGACCAGACCGGGCCCTATATGCACAGCATTAGTCATGTTTCTGACAGCCACTCTCATTTATCATTTATAGCCAATATAGAATTTCAAGGATTGACCAGTAGGAAAATATAAGGTGGATTTGGAATGGAATCCAAGGCGTATTTATACGTAGGAAAACACGGAAACTGTGCGAGACTGGTATATAGTAGGACAATTGATATTCTCAGAAGTGACATCCTTAAAGCGGGATGTCCTTCGTGGGAATTTACACGGTTCCTAGTGAATTGGCATGTGAATTGACGCTTGAGGGTTGGTAAGTAATTTAAAATTTTAACACATAAATATTCCGATTAGGTGCCCTAGGTTTACTGGTCCTTTATTTCCTTTAATTTTCATATATAGCAAATTGGCTAAATTATCTAACTCATTTTGATTGTCATCATTCATATCATTTATATTTCTTGACCTTGAAAGACTAATTTCTCTATATACAAAATCAGCAACTACAATTACATATGAACATCCCAAAGGGTATCCTTTAGTTTCTGAATTGCAACTACAATTACATATGAACATCCCAAAGGGTATCCTTTAATTTCTGAATTTAGTCTGGGTTGACAGGGTTCTTAAACTGATTCAGTTTAATTAACAGGTTATATAATTATATATGTACAGTTTCTGATTAACTACGGTAATTATACCCTTTATTCCCATGCTCCGTATGTTCTATATATATATATTAACTAATAGGTATTGTTTAGTTGACTAACAGGTGTAAATATACAGTTTATCTGATTGGTTAACTGGTTAACATGGGATTAAACTACTGTAGATTAACCGGATATGTGATGCTAAAGGATCTTCAATTAACGGAATAGCCCATTTAACTAACAGGTCAACCTAAATTAGACTAACATTTACTCTATTACAGATAACGCTAACACAGTGATATAACGATATCTCGTTATATATATATACTTGTTTTGCTAACAGGTAACTAACTATATCTTAATTATAACTCACAGATTAATAGTTTGCATGATTAGATAACATGTAGTTATTTTCCTCAGATATGTGATATATTATGATATATGTATATAATTTATCTAATTAACTATCTAACTGTCTGTAACACGGTTCAAGTAACTAAATAACAAGACGTTACAGGAAGTTTTTAACTTGTGTTTGTCTCATGAAAGTAACATATCACTTCCTTATTTGATTTTTATATTTAATTTTTGATGGAGTTTGTCTACCAAATTTTGGGGTTAAGTTACTTACAATTTTTCCTATTTTTACATATAATCTTTTTAGAAAAATTTCTTTTAATTAAAAAGTGGCACTATTCATCCATTACTATTCATACACCAAAGGTGTCGACACTTCAAATGAAGTGTTGCACCAAGGTGTCGACACCTTGAAATTCAAGTGTCGACACCTTGAATTTCAAGTGTCGACACCAATGTCGACACCTTATTCATATAGTTTTAATCAGTTTAATCAATCTAATCAGATGTTTTGATTTAATATAAAATGGTTTAAAACTGTGTTTAGTTAAAAATTTATTTACTGTTCATGTAATTTAATTAACCATAAACTAACCAGTATTAACTTAACTGCTAACTAACTGTGTTGAACTAACAGTTAACTGTATTAACTGTTAAAACACCCAAGGTGTTGACACTTGGTGTCGACACCTAGCAAGTGCAGGTGTCGACACCAAGTGTCGACACCTCGTATGTGTCATTTGGTTAACTGTTTAATCTTAACAGTTAACTATTAATTATATATATATCCTTTATCTAATTAACTAACAGATAACTAAAAACTGACTAGAATTATTATTGGTTAACTGTTTAATCTTAACAGTTAACTATTAATTATATATATATCCTTTATCTAATTAACTAAGAGATAACTTAAAACTGACTAGAATTATTATAGCTAACAGGAACTATGTTAACTAACCAGTGATATGTATTTTATAGTTTAGCTAATTCCTTAACAGGATCTTCTAGTTAACCAGCATGAGCATCTAATTAACTTAACAGTTTATATAGTTTGGCTAACTGGTTGACATGATCTGCTAATTAACTAACATGAAAGGATCTTCTAGTTAACCAACATGAGCATCTAATTAACTTAACAGTTTATATAATTTGGCTAACTGGTTGACATGATCTGCTAATTAACTAACATGATCTGTTAATTAATTAACATGAATATCCAACAGAATTATTTAGTTAATCACGGCAACTAATCAAGTTACATGTTTAAGATATGAGGTCTCTGATTAACTACCAGGTGGAACGTTAAATATTAAATCTTGGAATTCCTTACAGTTTGTTATATTTCTATTGCAGGATTTAGACGGGAGACAAGCGTAGCATGGAGATGAATTAATCCTAAATACTGCATGCTACTAATTAAAGGTTTGGTTAAAGTTTGAGAACACCTACCTCAGAGTTGCAGTAGCAGAAAGCCTCAGAGACTTGACTTCCCTTCTCCTCAGCAAGCCTTCGTTCTAGAGAAGGTTTGCTTCCTTACATGTATATTATAAGTGTTATGAGTAGACAGGGGAAAACAAGATCCGTGAAACTCGGATCTCAGTGGCAAGCCAGCCCATACAGGCTGCGTGTGATGGTGACGTGAGAGGGTGGACACAGGATGTGCTATGGTGACGTGGGAGGATAGTTTTACCCATGTCACATTATTTACATTGATTTTATATCTAATGAACCATGGTAATAAAAATAGTAAAATATATATTTTTGTAATCCCTAGAATTTTCTGATAATTGTCATGATTTTATTTTGTTAAAAATATGCTAAAATAAAATTCAACCCGAAACTCGGTTTTACCTTCAAAGATTTTTATCTTTAAGAATTGATGGAATCATTGCATGAAATTTCATGACTAGGATCCTTACATTTTTCTCTTATTTTACATATAATTTATTTCACAAAATTTCTTTTAAATAAAAGTGACACTATTCATATTTAAGACAACACTTAGGTGGGTAAGTGTCGACACTTGGTGTCAACACTTAGGTAGTGAACACTTTACCTTAACTAGATAAGGAGTGTTGATATATATAATATATATATTAAACTCTAGTATTTTGAAAGGTCAACTACAATTAAATTTTAACCAGTTTTATGTATAACCGTGAAACAATCACCTGTGTTAATTACTTCTTGAAATTTGATAAAATCTTTAGTTTCCTACTTAGAATTAGTTATAGTATTACATTGTTCCATTAACATAGACAACTATTCACGTTATTTAGATTTGATATATATATATATATATTTGTCATTGGTGATAATATCATATACCTTTAGATAGCATATTAAATTATTTATAAATGAATTATTTCGTCAATTAGTTATTTTCTTATCCCACTTCCTGTCCTTCATTACCTTATCTAGAGACCATTATATTAATTCTTTTCTAAAAATATAATTTGGCATTTTCTAAGCATCTATTCATAATTGATTTAAAATATTAATCAAATAAAATTTGAATATGAGTTCAATAATAATTAAATGTTAAATGCAATTATTAACATATGCGTATAAAGGAAATTGTTGGTTAATTCAAATAGAATTATAGGAGTTCAATATAAAGAAAATATTCAATATTAAATATATGTAGAAAATTATTTTTTTTCCACCATTTAATAATATATGTAAATATATGTATAGATTTCTTTTTATATATATATAAATTTCTATTCTAAAATTTTCGGGTGTTACACAAAGTGTCTCGCCGAGGTAGACTTACGTCACTTCTAGACTGGTGGGTCTCACTAAGACAAGCCTGCATCAACTCTCAACTTTTTAGAAAGAAATGAAGCAGTGAGGTGCAGTCCTACACCAATCTTCCCATGTCATAAAGACTCAGAAGATATCAAAAATACTACAAAGGGCACGGACCGTCCGCCTCTGCCTCCGGCCTCGACGAACGTTCCGTGGGGGTCATTTGTTGCACCCGTAATTTTCTCGAAATACTTCGAGAATTTCATTCCGAAACAACCGACAAAAAAGATGCGGTGTAGCGCCGATGTCGTCGGACCGCGGAGTACCTCCGTGATTTAGGGTCTATCGACCCGATCATATTATCACAAGTGGTGTCGCAGCAATGGAAGTTAAGAGGAAGACATGCATGCACGCCTGTCAAAGCGGCCGAGCAAGTGTATCACACGGCACGGACGGGCGCGAAGATTCCTCCCCACGCAGTGCCACCACGGCTTCTTCTCAACTCGGATTGACAGAAACGGAGCAAAACGGCGCGAAGAGGGGCCAAAACGCATGCCCGAGGTCAAACGACCCCTCCCGGACGCGAGAAGGGGCCGCAGCCACCCCGCCGGGGTCGGCGGGGGTCGTGCGACCCCACCAAGAACCTCCGGGGTCGCGCGACCCCCCCCCCCCCATCTCTCTCTCCGGTGTTCAAAAAAAAGGGAGGGATTTTGGCCACCCCAGTGGGGTCATTTAGCCCCTTTTAGCATCCAGAGGGGTCAAAATGGCTTTTTGCCACCCCACCTTGACATAATCGGGACAAATTCGTTCATTTGACCCCTTTGGGCCCTCCCGCCTTCTATAAATAGACCCTAAGGGTCCAAGTGGAGAACAATCTACAAACAATCGACACACACAGAGGCAACGTACGTACGGAGCACTTCTCGCACTAGGAGTATCCAGCGTTTGGTGTTTGTTCGTTTGTTTTGACCCGCGTGGGGTAAGTCCCCGGGTCTTGTATTTATGCCCCTACGCGATATATTTACACTTATACCCCTTAGTGGGCCGTGATTGTAATTATGCCTCTCGGCAGGCAATGTTTGTAAGTCTTTACGTCCCATGACGACTAAGTCACGTAGTTCTATCCTTATAATGGCGGAATTACGAAAATGTCCTCCCCGGGACCGTAAAAGACCCAAGTCCTGTAATTTGCAGTTATACCCTGCAACTTTTGTAATTGGGGCTACGCCCCCATCTCCCGCTCCAACGCGGACTTTTGTACAGTCAACAACTCGCCGACAACCCTTGTACTCATTGGAATTATAAAAGCACTCAGCATGCTCTGTCTATCTCCTTTGTGGAAAATTATAAGAAAACCCCCGACTTCTGGAAATTATATATATACCCCTCCTTCGGCCAAGTTGACAGATGTGTGTTTTCTATGAAACCCCTTGTCATCCTTTTGGTCTGGGAGTGTTGTTAGCTCAGTCCAGCACTCGAGTATCACCTCAAACTTAGGTCTAGGGTCTGATAAAATTACCGAAATACCCCTGTGACCTCAAAATGACCTCAGAGCCCTTCGAACCCTCCAGAAACAGCCTCAATGCCTTGGGGAGTCAGGAATCCGATCCTACTTCCATTCCAGTCCAGAAATTTCAGAAACGCCCCTGGCCTGGTAAAATTACCAAAATACCCCTAGGGTGGTAAAATTATCGAAATACCCTCGGGGTCCAGAAAATCTCTCTCTACTTCTAAAATGCCTACGACTTCTGCATTTTTGCATTCCTACTCTAAAATCCTAGGGTTTTGCCCAGACTTAGCCCTGACCTAGTCAATGTGTTGGTGGTGAATGAATGGAGAGCTCCCCAAGCGAGAGTGCCCTTAACATCCGAGCCTATGGAGAGAAGTTTGGGGATTTCTTTGACAGTTAAACAAAGGTGTTCGGACGTTAGACCGATGTAAATCAACACTGACTCCGGTCAGTGGGGAGAGGTCCAGCACCCGAACCCAAATCGTCTGATACGATACGCACACACGGAATCACCCTCTATACTTAGGGGGGGATGTTTCTTTTCAAAAAGAACAAAATCTACCTTTTATCTACGATAAAAGTCGATTAGATTTTTTCCGTGTCTCACACTGATACAGATTACTTCAAAATGAATCATGTCTTCCAGAATGGCAATTAACCAAATTATGAGACTGAATGAGAATATTGAATAAGATTTAAATGCTCAAGACAAATTTTAACAACATAAATGACGAAAAGTCAGAACAAACAAAGAAGAGGGATCCCTGGATGCAGATATTCTGAGTAAATATATTACCTTTAACGAATTCATGCCCATAGATAGATGGGCAAAATGATTGAAGTATTTGGCGAAAGACATCTGGACCATGTTCTGCTGAAAACTTAACAATAAACTCCAGATCCCTAGTTGTAAATGAACATAAATCAAACAGCATGTTCTCTCTCATGTCAGCACCAGTGACCTGGAGAATATTGGATGCAGACTGGGACTTGGAGTTTCTAACTGAAACTGCTTCCAGATACAGGTAATACAGTCCTTGGTTCTTGTTTTTTGATTTACCTGAAAGATTCAAAACTTCATTGAGTCAATGGCCCATGATCATAGCCATCAGAGATATGGCAATGCCATTACAAGGTTTTATAGGGCCAAATAAAAGTTTCCAGGCTTTATTACTATAGTAGCAGAGTGTGAGGCAAAACCAATGATATGAAACTATAAGAAGAAGTGGCATTAAAATATAAATCAGAAAGGCCTTTTTGGAATGAAAAAAACATACTAGAAAAAAGAAACTTTGCGTTAAATTATTAAAAATGTTTTGTACAAAATCAATAACATGCAACAAATTCTGAGAATAAGCATGTACAAAATAAAAGACTCAAATGTGTCCAACACACAATAAGGAAAAGGAATAGTATCCATATATGGGCAGAGCCTGTATCTCAAAATGCAATTCCGAGGTTTACCATGTGGCCATTGTATATTCAATTTTTATACAAATACACTTCTATTTCTGAAATACCTTTCAAAGCTTCTGAAACCATATAATTAACACCTGCTGGTTTCTAGAATCCAGGGGATTTATCTATTAGAAACAGGTAATGTTGATAAAGTGTTAAATAAGACAGTCATCAAAAAAAGTTCTACACAGCCTAGCCTAACATCGTAATACCGCACTCTACTTGAGTGCCTTTTGCCCACGTTAAAAATGAAGGTGGGATTGCTGGAAGGCAGCCCAGAGAGCCCTTTAGGGCCTTTACATCCCTTCAACAATGTCATTGACGCGAAACGAAACTCGTGACATCGAACAATGAGTGCAATTGGCGTGTAGTACGACGGCAATATTTACATGGACGATATTCGGAGTCACAGTCGAGTCTTTGCCATTTTATTATGCACTTTTGTCTTTAATCGAGTCCAATGTTATTTCCTAAGTTTAGTTTTAATTTTACAGTTGCAATGGAGTCATTGGGAGCCAAGTTAAGATATTTTTTTTGGTAAACTTTGGTGCGATTTTTGCACTACCTTTTTGAGTCTAGGGGAGTTTTCGTCAAAAGATGTTTAGGGAGTCTTGTTAGGATTATAGGGTAAACGTAATCCCTTGTTGAACCCCACAAAGTTCACAAGCCATTTCTGACATTTTCAGAAATTTTTTGAAACAAAATGCACCATGTGACGGCCATAAAACGACAGGAAATCATCGTCATCACATGGATGCCTTTGAGGGGCCCGCTAGATGGGACTTTTCACAAATTCACACGTACTTCTATGCATGAAAATTTCATTAAATAGTTAATGAGTGGAGTGGAGTTGCTCACTTACATGTGAAATCGACTATAAAAAGATTTCTAAAGTCCTCGGGGTGTTGTTCCCCACGTGACCGCAGTCTACTGTAGTAAAAATGGCCAAAAGCAGCCCAAGGAGTTCTCCACGTACTGCAGCCAGTCTTCCAGCAATAAAAAATTGATTTTTGAAAGGACGAAGTCCCTTTTATAGCCAAAAGGCCAACGGGGTAGGGCCGCACCCCCTCCACCCCTCCCTCTTCTCTCCCGGATGGCGCCAAGGCCGGAGGGAGACCCCCTCCGGTGGGGTTCAAACCGGAGGGGGACCCCTCCGATACTGTTAGACCAGAGGGGGACCCCCCTCCGGTGGTTTGCGCAGGGGGTCCCCCTCTGGCAGGGTCAAACTGGAAGGGGGAGGCCCCTCCGCTGCTCCCAGACCGGAGGGACCCCCCTCCGGTCATCCTGCACCGAAGGGGGGTGGCCTCCAGTCCCTGCCTGACCGGAGGGACCCCCTCCGGTCACCGCGTAATCGAAGCAGGGACCCCCTCTGGTCCATTTTCTGCTGCGCAGGGAGAAAACAGAAAAAAAAAATTAGCAACATGCGCAAGGGGGAGGGGGGAGCCATACCTGGCCTTTCACCTTCCATCGGAGGGAGACTTCTAGCCAGAGTACCACCCCCTTCACCTCTCCTTCCAGCACCTAAAAAAGAGAAAAGAGAGGAAAGGACGGGGAGAAGTTTTGGAAGCATAAGAGAAGAAGACTTTGTGATCTTCAAAAGAGGCCCAAGTAAACAAAAAGAGGAAGGTTACGCCCCCTCCCTTTTGCTGCCCTGGTTCTCTTGAGTTCAAATCCCTCAAATTACAAGAAAGTCCCTCTAAGGTATGTAATGACGAAAATACCCCGGATAAGTAGGGGTACATTGTATTTCTTTATATATATCATGTGAAGTTGTGAAACTTCAATGTATTATGAATGAAATGCATCAAATTTGTCTTATTGACTGGAATTGCGATCCCCGCCATGGTCTAAGAATTGCGTTCTTATCCCGGGTTTCTCCAAAATTGCACAAATATCTGTGAAAATTTCAGAAACTATCAAAAGATTAGGAAATAAAAAGGGGGGTGTGCATGACCCTTAGCCATAGTGGAAATTGCAAATAAACCCTAGTTTAAGGGCAAATTGCAAATAAACCCTAACTCAAGGGCACATCGCTGCCAAACCCTAATTCAAAAGGAAGAATTACATGTAGGCCCCTCTAAAGAGGAAAATTACGCCTAAATCCCCTTGAAAGGGAAAATTAGAAGTAAGTCCCTCAAAAAAAACGTTGTGATGAAGCCCATACTTTGAGACGAGAATTCTTACTTGGGGTTGGGGCTTCCCTTACAACCAACACCGTAAAGACAAGAACGTCTTAGGCAGTTAATCAAAAGTGTTCGGACTTGTCCGATATAAATTAACACCGACTCTAGTCGGTAGGGAAAAGTCCTGTACACGAACCCTAAATCGTCTGATAAGCCCAAAACGCGAAATAAAGAAATGCAAATAAACATGTTGATAATACCAAAAACCGCCCAAATTTTAATTCATTATAAGCGTGTTAGCATTATTTATTTTTCTCGTGTAAACAGACTGGCACGTCCGGTGGGACTTTTCCTACCTTTCATCTTTCTGCCAAAAATGTTTAATACCTTTGCGAAGATTCTAACGCCCTTTTTGTATCCTTACAGGAGGGAGCAAGGAGAGGTTAAAACCTCATTTCCAAAGCTCGAAGCAAACTTCCTCAACCGACGTCGATGGCAACAGTCACTTACGTTCCTCTTGTCATTGCCAACCATGTCAGATTTGGCTATCTGGCTACCCCAATCGTGTTTGAGAATTTTCCTGCCGTCATCGGGTCCCCTTTCTTCCTAGGGATCGTCCCTGCGACGCAAGCGGCACCGGCTGCGCTTGCCGCCGTTAGGAGCATCAAGCCCCGCTCTCCCGAACACCGAGTTTTCTCGGTTAATGTTGTTGCATTCAGCGTCATCCCGCCAAATGGGGGCAACGTCGCAGCCGCCAAAGCAGGAAGCCTGCGGCGATAATTTCCAGGTCCGGCAAGACGGTTCTTGTCGGAAGTCTTCATATTCGGCTCGATGATGGCGAGCCGATATTGCCACGGGACAAGCGCGTCCCAACAATCCCAACCTCCAATCGCTTCTCACTTCTCCACCGGGTGCGGGAGGACAAGCCAGACTTCAAGAAGAAGTCTAAGTCCAAGAACGGGGGCGGCGCAACTGAAGAATTCCCCCGAAAAATGAAGCAAGTGTGGGTCACCAAGCAAAAGGCCCGCGCAATCAAGAAGGCCAGGGCAGGCAAGCCCGAACAAGTCCAAATCAACGTCCTCTAGCATCTCAAGATGTCAAGCCCCTGCGTTCGCAAGGGCAAAAGAGGAAAGGGGTTTATCGCAAACCCAATTCTAGTTCTCAAGCCTCGGAGTCACTCTAAGTTAAGGAAATTAGTTGCATCCAGGCACCCCCGACGCGGATCTCATTTTTTGATAGGTTGGCGGACGTCCCATCAACACAACCGTCGATTTTTTAGAGACTGGGGCACTGGTCCTCCCCGAAGTCCAACCCCCAAATAAGCAAAGAGTGGTCCAAATGTCCAACACCGGAGACAACATAAAGATCTACACCTGCTATGCCTCTGGCAGGGAACCGATGGAAGCGGTTAAGAACCTGGCCAACCCAAATGAACCCAGTGGGATAAATGACCCAAATCCGACGATGGATGTGGTATATCTCAACACTAGGAATGCCGCTAGAAGGAACCTCCAAGCCCAATTTAGCGGCCAGGCAGGAACTTCCAACCAAGGCCAACATCACAGACATGCCCAGGAGCAAGTTCAAATCCAGGATGAAAATTTGCTCCAAGAAGAAAATGACTGTGATGAAGTGATAAGCGTCCGGGGAGAAGGGGGCAATCAGCCCATGGCTGGTTATGTCAACCCAGTCTTCGAACCACCCATAAAACGACTTTTCTGGTGATGTCCGACAATGCCAAGTTTGAAACCATGCAACGTTGGCACGTTGAGATGACTAACCTCATGCTCGAACTGAGGCAGCACATGAACATAAATGCTCAAAGACCTGCGACACCCATGCACAATCAAAGTCTCAGGAGAGAGCAGCGACCGACCAATCCCGCCACGATCAATCGACAAATGGCTCCTCCTCACAATGTGTTCGCCGAAGCAGGGGTCGAACCGCCTCGCACTCTACCCAATGTCCAATCTTCCTGGACACCAACAGCTGAAGATGTCATCGCCCAACTGCGTATGATAGAGAAAATTGTTGAAGACAAGTTCGCCCAACGCGACGAGGGTATTGCTACTGTTGACTTATACAATGTGCCCTACCCTATTCATCATCAATTTAAGAAGCTCCCGCCGAACTGTCCGAAGGCGCCAAAACTCCAAAAGTTTAATGGGCAGAGATTCCCGCATGAACACCTGACCTTCTATATAACGGCCATGGGTGACCTAACACTCAAGAAGTCATATCTCCTTCGTTATTTCACAACCTCTCTCACCGGTAGTGCCTTTCAATGATACTTAAGACTCAAGCCAAATTCTGTGGTCGATTGGGCCGATTTACAGAAGAAGTTTATCGAGCGTTTCCAGGTGGCCGAGAGGAAAGTGTCCCTTGCGGAGCTCTGCTCACTTAAGCAAAAAAGAGGAGAGACTACACTGGACTTTATTAAACGCTGGAGGGATTTTAGTATGAGATGTGATAACCCTCTGTCGCAAGAGGATGCTATTACAATATGCCGAAGAGGCCTGGCCGCGGAAGTCAGTGAAAGGCTCTTGGGGGCAAGTATCAAAGGATTCGATCAGCTGAATTCAGTGGTCGTGGAGATCGAAATGTTCTTCGCCAATAATCCAACATACCCACCCTCTAAGGGCAAAGCACCTAACGAGCATAACGCTACTAGGAAAGAGGTAAATGTTGTTGACTTCTCTCCTACAAACGGAGCCGGCAAAGGAACAATTTCAAGTGAGTCTAGCAAGAAGCCCGAAGGAAAAACATCGACCGCAAGATTGGTCGAGCGCATGAAAACTCCTTACTCCTTCAAAAAGGAGCACACCAGAAGGCTTTTTAACCTCTGTATGAAGACCAAGTTGATATCCTTGCCAGAGCCCAACAAGCCAGAGGAGGTCAACAAGTCAAATGATCCCAATTATTGTGTATATCACCGCTTATTGGGACATACCGTCGAAATTGTTATGTTTTCAAAAATGAATTGGAGAAAATGATTCAAAACCAACTCATTACCATGAAAGGGTGTCTGGTTGACCCTCCTCAGCCCCACACTTAGGATAGGTCAACCCACTCGGCTAACGTCATCCATCATCATCCAGCTAATCTAAGCTATCAAGCGGCAACCTTTACACTCCCCAACTCGGGGACAGATGAAGTTGGCCCCAACAGGACTAAACCCATTTTGTGGTATTTCAGTTGGAGGCCCTCTCACCAATGCTCCTTTCCAAAGGAGAACACCAAGAGGATATTTGGTGTCCTCCTTAAAGAGGGTCAGATCACGGCACACGACCTGCCACCAACTTACACGGAAGAGGAGAAAGCATATCCTAGATATTGTCAATACCATGCCACGATATCTCACCCTACCAGGGAGTGCGAGGAGGTGCAAGATTGTATCGAAGCCTTCATTCAAAAGGGGGAGATTGATCTCCAAGGAGGCAGCATGATAACGAAAAGCCTCAGGGAAGCTGCCAAGAAAAATTTAAATCAAAGCTCTCCCACAGAAGGCCCATGTGAAGAAGAGCCCAATACCGCGGGACGCTTAGTCCAAAGCAACCATCTTCACGAAGCGGCACTTCAACATGAGGTGCCTCAATTGACCGACATGCTGAAAAATCTTTGCATTATCAATGAAAGTCTCGGAAATATCCTTCATAATGTTGAACAAACTACTTTGGAGGGTTTAAGGCATGAGGCTCAATCATTAAGGTCTCTTTTGCAAGAACTGCTGTGAGAATGTGAGACTTTGCTTCGGTGTCTCGCATCCTCAGCAAGCAACCAAAGTGACAATGGGCTTCCGACAAGTGTCGAGCCCTCACAGATGATGACTACGACATCAGTAAATGTGGTGGAGTCCCCTCCTTCGAGCAGCCATCTCCAGGGGAAAAGCGGCTCGAGCAAATCCTTCAAAAAGGCCAAAGGGAAATCACCTACGGGATTGGCAGAATGTATGAAAACTCCCTATTCTTTCAAAAGGGAACATACTGAGAAGCTCTTCACACTCTGCACGAAGAATAAAATCATACCCCTGCCAAGACCGAAGAGGCCTGCAAAAATGAGCAAAACACGAGCCCAATTATTGCGTTTACTATCGCATGTTGGGCCATGTCATTGAGGATTGCTACACCTGCAAGAATGAGCTAGAAAAAATAATTCAAAGTGACGTCATCTCAATGCGAGGACACTTGGTTAGCCCACCTCAACCTCATGTTTGGAGAAAATCAAATTTGTCGGTAAACATCATTCATAAAGTTTCTGGAACAAGGCAGGCAAGAGTTGTTGCTAATCAGTCTGAGCCAGCTTCCCTTATTGGGCGGCAAGAAGCTTTACAAGGCGGCACTCTCCTTCAAATGTCTGAATGTTTGGCCATTCGGAGGACTGTCCGAAAAATTAAAAAGGAGGTCAAACGACTGTAGCGCGATCTGCAAAGGTTACTACAGCTTGTGAAGCATGTTGATGAGCGTTTGTCAGCCCTCTCCCCAGTACCTTCCACTGGGGAGTCTGTCCCAGCCTATACCCGCATCTCAGAAGCCACAGTAGAACCTCGAAGGCTGCCAAGATCTGGGTGTTGGTTGTCTGAAGATTCGACAGACTCATCCGCCGATGAAGTTCTGCATAAGTTATACTCCTTCCCTCGGTATAAAACTCTGGAAATATTTCATATCTGCTGAAGAGAGGGGTTGATACAGCTCCCTACGCCAGAGAGTAATCCAGGCACCAGCATGGTTATTGCCTGTACCATCGCGCCATGAGCCATGTCATCTATGATTGCTCTGCCTTCAAGGACCTCGCGCAGGATTTGATCACCCGGAGAGTGATAAATATAGATGGTCATCTCCAGAGCCGCTCAAGGTCTCGCCTACGAGGCCAATCAATCTTCTCAGTGAATGTCATTCATGTGTCAACCTCTCGGACATCCCCTAGGCTGGACATAGAAGAGGTCATGCTCAGTCGAGACCAATCCACGACCTAGTGCCCTAACTGGCAATCATGGAAGGATTTAGAGTCTCTACCTTTCTCACAAGAAGACACCCACAGACTACTCAACATTCTTCTGGGTGGAAAGGAGGTATTAGTGCGCGACCCTCCGAGGTGCCACTTCAAGCCAAGCTCTGGAAGCCCAGGTCAAATGCTACCTGTCGCATGTGCAAGCAACGCAGATCAGGAGTCTCGTCTAGAAGATCCTAAATCAATGGCCAACCCTAGTCCGAAGGGGAAGTCCCAACAACAAAGTCCCAAATTAAAGGTTGACCAAAGTTCGAAAGGCAAGATTCAACAAGGAGCTCCAACTCAAAGGCCCAACAAATCCAAAAAGGCAAGGCTCAGAAGGAAGTTGCTAAGTTAAATGCTGAGCAAAGTCAACAAGGCAAGTCCCAGCAGCAAAAGCCCAAATTAGAGCCTAAGCGAAGCCAGGAAGGCAAGTCTTTGCAAGGAGGTTCTACAATAATCTCCAGGCAAAGGCAAAACGGAAAAGCCAAGACAGAGTTCCCCGGGTTGAACCTCGAGTCCATACGGCAACAAGTAGGCAAAACGCCCAAAATCACGGCAACATCTCAATGCTCCGATCTTTTTATGGCCAAATTTCAAGAATTGCTGCCTGAAATAGTTGAGCAGGCAATTAACGCTACATTTCAAATTCTTGAAGCAGAGGCTGACTGGGTCAACGTTACTCCAAGGAAGAACATCCACTCTAAACCCCCTAAGAGAAAGACTCGTCTCAACAACCCTAATGCTGGGGCATTGCCCAGTCAGTCGTAAAGATGGGGACCCCGTCCCAAATGGACTTAGCGCGAACCAAGTAGCAAAAGAAGAATAAAAAGAATAATTTAAAGAGAAGATTGAAGAAACAGGCCGAGCAGGCAGCGGCCATGGAAGCACAGAAAGAGCCAACTCCTCTGTAGAAACTTCAAAAGTTAATTGATGAATTGGAGGAGTATGCTCCTTCTGCGCCAACCGGGGTTGTCCCCCTTGACGAGTACATTCCATGAGAAGAGTTGGAACGCAAGACCCGACTCAAGAACAGGCTCCGACAAATGTACCAGTGAGCACAAAGGGGCGAGAAGCTTTCCTTTTCGGAGGAACTGTCTATCTTTTACGAACAATGAAAAGCTCACCATAGAGAAATTGGAAGAAATGTTGAAGAACTTCTCATGTAATATGGTGTCCATACCTCCGCCCGAAAGTTTGCAAACACCAAGCAGAGATGGTCTTGCTCCCCCCGTAACCGAGGATAGGATCACAATGTCGAGGTACCGACGCCGTAATGCGGAACTCCGGAATTGCGGTCACAGCAGAGGTCGTGGTCATAGACGAGGAAGGCACTCGACATCCTCTAATGGGGAGAGTCTTAATCTGACATGCCCTCAAAGAGTCATTGTCTTCCGAGGAGAGGAGCCGGCTGATCCTCCTAAAGTTAAAATTCGGGCTAATACCTTCCTCTTTGACCCGTCAGATGAGACAGATGAGCTCATTAAACCGGCCATGTAAAGAAAAATGGTTGATCCGCCCGAAATTCAAGCTCCAACTGATACCTTCTTATTTGACCCATCAGATGAAGAGGGTGATCCTATCAGACCGCCGCAAGAGAAGCCCGTTGACCCAGCTCAAGTAGGTCCCTCCAGTAAGGACGGCCTCGAGCCGCCTCCTCCATAAGAAGATTCTTTGGCTCCACTGTTCCAAAAAGGGTCGAACGATCAAGGGAAAGTTGAGCCTAGCAAAAAGCCCAATCATCAACCTAAGCCTCTCTCAGAGGTAATCCCTCTATTGGATCAAGCCCGTGCGCGGGCCGATCGCAAGATCATCCAAATTGCAAATAAACCCTAACTCAAGGGCACATCGCTTTCAAACCCTAATTCAAAAGGGAAAATTACATGTAGGCCCCTCCAAAGAAGAAAATTACGTATAAATCCCCTTGAAAGGGAAAATTACAAGTAAGTCCCTCAAAAAATACAAAAGAAGTTGTGATGATGCTCATACTTTGAAACGAAGGAATTGTTACTCGGGGCTGGGGTTTCCCTTAAAACCAACACCGTAAAGACAAAAACATCCTAGGCAGTTAATCAAAGGTGTTCGGACTTATCCGATGTAAATTAACACCGACTCTAGTCGATGGGGAAAAGTCCTGTACACAAACCCTAAATCGTCTGATAAACCCAAAACACGAAATAAAGAATTGCAAATAAACATGTTGATGATAACCAAAACCGCCCAAATTTTAATTCATCATCAGCGTGTTAGCATAATTTATTTTTCGCATGTAAACATCCCTATAAATGGTCTTGTAATCTTCTTTTTCCAAGGCAATGAATAGATGAATTGAAAAAAAAATTGTTGTGGCCGCGATGGTTCTTTGAAGGGTGTGATGCCCCTATGCCCTCCAAGGGAGAGGACGCGAAGTCCGGACGTGAAGCCTCACCGCTCCCGTATATCCCCTCCATCTTCTTCCATCCCCTTCTCCACTGCAAACCCTAACCGCTGCTACCTTCTTCCTCTCTCCCCTTTGCCCCCCTGTAAACCCTAGCACGTAGCACCACCCCCTGCAAGTCCCAGCGCCTCCAGCACCATCGCCACCACCAACGTTTCCGCCTACTCTCCCCCTCGTCTCTATCTTCTTCTCCTCCACCCGCCGCGATCGCTGTCGGCTTCTTCTCCACCGGCTGCCATCGCCGCCGGCTTCTTCCCCTCCTTCCACATGCTCTCCCCCTCGTCACTGTCTTCTTCTCCTCCACCCGCCGTCATCGCCGCCGCACCAGCCTCTCCTCCTCCTTCCACTGACTCCACCTTCCTCTCCTCCTCCAGCCACCGAAGCCCTTCCCCTCCTCGAGCGCACCCCCCACGTCCCCTCCTGCTTCTTCCTCTGCCCTCTCTCGACCCAACAGTAGGCCAATTCATAGATGGCAGTGTCGATTTCGATATCGGTTTCGGCCAGGTCCGAAACCGAAACTGTTTCGATTTCGGTCCGAAACCAAATAAATTATTCTTTTTTGCCAAACTACAGGGTTTTAGTTTCGACCCGGTTTCGGCCGGGTAGTTTCGGATCGTTGCGGCCGAAACTGCCATCCATGGGCCCATTAGCCTCCCAAAAGTGGCCTGACTTGGCCCATGATGGTTTGGCCCACTATGTCCCGCATCAATTTTGGTATCAGAGCTGACTTTGACTTCTCCTATGGAGACGAGATCCGATCTACGCCGTTGCCGCCATCGTTCAGTGCCTCAGCCATCGTCGTCGACAATTGTAACCTATAACTCCATCTCCCCCCCCTCCTCTACATCTCTTCTTCTTCCTCCTTCTCCCCTTCCCACTAAGAACCCTACGATCTGGAACCCTAGCCGCACCCTCCCTCATCTTTTTCTTCCTCTGTCTTGCCCCTCCCATCACCATCCAGTCCACCCCAAACCCTAACTGCCCTCTTCTTCTTCCTCTCGCCATCCTCAACTATAGTGGCAAAGGGAATCCTCGCCGTCGATCACCCACTTTGCTCGAGCGTGGGATCGCCGCAACCCGCTCCCCTGGCTCTGCCGCCTTTGCAAACCAGCAGTAGCTGCCCTACACCGCTGTCCACAGCCGTCCACCACAATCGTCTCCGACCACGGCCTCCTTCCCCCTTCCTACACACACTCGCCAGCCCTCCTTCCTCATGCGAACCCCCTGCCCCTCTTCTTCTTCCTCTCTCCCCTTTGCTCCCCTGTAAACCCTAGTACGCAGCACCGCCCCTTGCAAGCCCCAACGCCTCGAGCAGCACCGCCGCCATCGGCCGCCGCCAT
Organism: Amorphophallus konjac; assembly: GCA_022559845.1. Classification (NCBI taxonomy): domain Eukaryota; kingdom Viridiplantae; phylum Streptophyta; class Magnoliopsida; order Alismatales; family Araceae; genus Amorphophallus; species Amorphophallus konjac. The sequence goes on from CM040126.1 coordinate 443,980,666, forward strand.
CGTTTCCACCTGCTCTCCTCCTCGTCGCTGTCTTCTTCTCCTCCACCCGCCGCCATCGTTTCCACCCGCCGCCATCGCCGCAAGCTTCTTCTCCTCCACCCACCGCCATCGCCGCCGGCTTCTTTCCCTCCACCCGCCGCCACCGTCACCGGCCTCCCCTCCTCCTTCCGCTTCCATTGACTCCGCCTTCCTCTCCTCCTTCAGCCACCAAATCCCTTCCCCTCCTCACGTGCACGGCCCACGTCCCCTCCTGCTTCTTCCCCTGCCCTCTCTCGACCCAACAGCAGGCCCATTAGCCTCCCAAAGTGGCCTGGCTTGGCCCATACCGGTTCAGCCCGCTCTGTCCCGCATCAGTCATCCTATCATCTCTACATGCAATAGAGCACATTGAAATCCACTGCAATTCAAACAAAGCACATCAAAAATCAACTGCTAGCTTTCACTGGCATCACCATGAAATAATTAATGAAGGCAAGGTACATGAAAAATCAAACAGAGATATTTTATATGCAAACATGGAAATTTTCATCATGATACCTCCTCCAACATCCATGTAATTATTAATTACTTTAATAATCCCCATCACTGTCATAATATCACCAGGTATGCATGAATCAACAAGATCCTCAGTCAATTCACATTCCACAGTTCGAGGAACACGACCTTCTTCATGATTTCCAGACTTCAGTATTTCCTGCAGTCTGAAAATGAAAAATGAAAATAACAATAGAATTCCAACAGCAGCCATAACACGAAAGCAGGACTTGGTTGTGTGCATGCCTTATTTTTTGAAAATCAATGAGCTTGGCTGTAGATCTTATTGGTATAAAAGACCTGCTTTTGCATGCGTGAAAACTGCAATTTGATGGTAGCGAGTATTTCCCATCAGGAAAGATACGTGAAGTAACAGCCCCACACTTAGCACATGTGAAATCCATATGAACAACCAGAGGCCTTACACAGCTAACTTTCACGACAGTTCCATGAACTGAAACAAGCCTGCCTGTTGTTGCAAGAATCAGAATCAGAGTTGACAATTGTTCATTTTCAATTAGGCTGACATATTATTCATTGAAGTATGATGAAGTAAAAACCTATATATGCCGCTTTCAAGTTTTTCAATGTAATAAACGATTCAGGATGATTATGCAACCGAACGTTTATCTTGTCTGTATCTTCTAATGGGTAACTCTTCTGCTTCAAAAACAGAGCCTATTGACAAAGAATTTCACATCCCAAAATAAGACTGATAAAAGAAGAAGGACAAATATAAAAGAATAGATAGAAGCAAACCACTTGAACCGCAATGCCCATGCATAAAAGGGCTTCTTTAGGTGCTACTTCTAGGGCTGCATAAAATTCTTCAACCACACAAAATTTCTTAATTTGTTGAAAATCAATTGGTAAGAAGCAAGGGCCATCGTCAAATTGCACCTAATCCATGCTAGAAAAGAGGTTAGCTTATGCAATTGTCCAGAGAAAAAATAAAATAGAGTTTCGTAGGTGAAATCAGAGGACGAAAGTGAAACTCATCTGCAGCGAGGAAAAGCAACTTGACAACGATATGTTATCAGAGGAGTCTCTCTAGCATGTAAAAAAAAAAAAGCAGACTTTTTCACATATATGCCAATGGTAACATTAGTTTACACCTTTGATCAAGCCACATACTTGGCATCAAATTGTGGGCACTTTTAATCATGGCATGCCACACTTCTTGCACAGATAAGCCTACTCCCCCCTACTTGAAATAGGAAAATATTCTTGACAACTTAAACCATCAAAAGAATTTAAACCCCTTCCGCCCTATATACACAGGCACCCACCTGGCCCTTAATTACTTGCTAAGGATTGAACTGCACATATGCATGCTTGCAATTTGTGTGTGTGAGTGTACCCACCTGGCCCTCAATAACTTGCTAAGAATTGAACTGCATGTATGCATGAGAATTGAACCCTCTTCCTCCCAATACAGGCAGGCACCCACCTGGCCCTTAATTACTTGCATGCTTACATTGTGTATTTGTGTGTGTGACTTCCTAAGAATTGAACTGCACGTATGCATGCTTGTGTGCGTGTGTGTGTGTGTGGAAGGGGGGGGGGGAGAGGAGAGGAGGATTCCATTGCCAGTGTGGGGAAAATAAGAATCGGGCCACTACTATAAAACTCCAATTTTCAATCTACATTGTCGAACTTTCTTTACAATTGTTAATCTAACTATAAATAGAAAAAACTCAAATCTGATATCAAAAGGTCACACACACACACACACACACAGAGAGGAGGGTTCCATTACCATCAAGGGCAAAATAAGAATGGGGCCACTACTTTGAAACTCTGATTTTCCTTCTACATTGTCAAACTTTCTGTACAATTCTTAATATAATTATAAATAGAAAATAATCAAGATCTGATATCAAAATGTCACATATCACATGATACCATAAATCATACTATCTAAGCTGTTTATATTCAATCAATGCATGAGGAATATGTCAAAGATGTGTGATTTTAAATCCACTAGTTTATTAACAGTGAAGATCAAAAATCGGAGATTGAATCATGTGGTTTTGAAGTAGACAGCACCGTTTTTATTCTGCCACAATGGCAACAGAACCCTTCTGATATACAAGTGCACAACACTCAACAGGCATACACACATGCTAGCATCCATGCATTCAGAGACAAGCATCCATATGCGTACATGTACATGCTTATACAAGACATGTATACACAGGCTTCGGGAAGGCCATGGTGTGTGGGTGGTGATTTCAATGCAGTTGCGCTAGAGTAGGAAGGTCAAGGAAATCCCTCACATGCATAGTTGTTAAGGCGACTGCTTAGGCGCCGCTTAGGCGGGAAGGCGTTTTCCCAAGGGAAAGACGCATGTTCGCCTTGTTGGGCCGCCAAAAAGCGAGCCCAGGCGTCGCCTGAGCGGCCTGAGCGGCCCAAACCGCCTATGCGCAACACCCGGTTCGGTCGGGTGATCGAAACCCGTTAACGGATCCGAAGCCAGCGGGTTTTCGCGGATCCCCCCTTTAAGTTGACTGTGTACCCCCCGAGCCCGAGCCTTATCGCCGTTCCACTTCACCAGTTCACCCCTGCAGCCCTACGATTCCTTCCCCCCCCCCCCACTTCCGACGTTAGGGTTTGCAGTGGTAACCCTCCTCCGCCGTCCTCCGACGCCATCGCCGCCGTCGGTCACCATCCTGCGACGCCATCGGTCACCCTCCGCCGTCGGTCACCGTCCTCCAAAGTCATCGTCGCCGTCTTGCGCCGTCGGAGAATCAACGTCCGCCGCGGCCCGCGGCTGCCACTGTGCCACCGCCACCATCGTCGGACCGTCATCTCCGTTGCCGGCGTCCACGGTCCACCATCTTTGATTCTCTGGTACGCCCCTCTCTCTCTCTCACTCTCTCACTCTCTCAGTCCTCTCGACCTCCCTGTCTCCCATACGGTCCCCACTCTCTCTCACTCTCTCTCTCTGTTTCTCAGTCCTCTCCGTCGGACCTGGTCCCCACTCTCTCTCACTCTCTCTCTCTCTCAGTCCTCTCCGTCGGACCTTCCCCTCTCTCCCATACGGCCCCCACTCTCTCTCTGTCTCCCATATGGTCCCCACTCTCTCCTTGTCGGTCTCACACATTGACCCAACCTTGAGCAAGGTCCCCCCCCTATGTCTCTTTATGTCTCCACTCTCCTACAGACCACTGTCCCCACTCCCATGAGCCTGTCTCCCGACTCCGAGCCCCAGACTCCTCTCTCTCTCTCTCTCTGTGTGTGTGTCCGAGACTCCGAGCCCCAACAAAGGGTCCCCCTCCACTTTCAAATTTTTTCACTTAAAAAAAAAACAGAGGCCCCCCTACTCAGTTCTCTCGACCTCCCTGTCTCCCCCCATCTCTCTCTCTCTCCGAGCCCCCCTCCACTTTCAATTTTTTTTCACTCTAAAAAAAACAGAGGGGCCCCAATAGTCACAAAATAGTCTCCCCCGCCACTGCTCTCTCTCTCTCTCTCACACACACACAGTCAATAGTCACACAATAATCTATAAGTTGTAGCTAAGTTCTGTATGTTCTGTTTTTTTTTTTTGCAGTGGTCATCATGGAAGAGTTTGGTTCAACAGTAGGTACGGAAGTGAAGAAGAAGGCCAAATCTAATGATCCTGGGTGGAAGAACGCATATTGGCCAGATGAGCATTATAAAAATAAAGTAAAATGTGAGTTGTGTGGTTTGATAACAAATGGAGGAATCAAAAGACAAAAGGAGCATTTAATAGGAGGGTTTAGTGATGTGAAGAAATGCTCAAAAACTACAAAGGAGATTGCTGATGAGATGCTGAGTTGGCTAAACAAAAATAAGAAAAGAAAGATGCCATGTTGTGAGAGTACAACTGTAGATGATGATTCTTCTGAGGATGAGACAGTTGAAAGATCAAAGAAGGACTCCACTGTGTCAGTGCCACTGTCAAGTTCAAGTAAAAAGGTTGTCAAAGGTTCAATGGATGTTTTTGGAAGAATGAGTGTTGAAGATTTTGTAGATGCAAGGAGGAGTGGGAAAAGAGTGTAAAGTACGTTGGAGTCTATAATGAAAAAAGAAGAAAAAAAGATTGTTGAGAAAGCTATAGCTACATGGTTTTATGAAGGTTGAGTGCCTTTTAATGCGGCCAAATTAAGAAGTTTTGAGATAATGTTTGAACTTGCAGGGCGATTTGGACCAGGATTTAAGCCACCTAGTTACCATAAGTTGAGAGTGCCTCTCCTCAAAGAAATGGTAAATGATACAAAAAGTTTGCATGTTGAATATAGCAACATTGGAAGACTTATGGGTGCACTATCATGTGTGATGGGTGGACAGACAAAAGGCAAAGAAAGTTAATCAATTTCTTGATAAATTGTCCTGAAGGCACTTACTTTATGGAATCATTTAATGTTTCTCATCAAAGAGAAGATGCAGGATTGTTGTATGAATTGTTGGATAGGATGGTTGAAAGGGTTGGAGAGGGGAATGTTGTGCAAGTTGTGACGGATAATGCATCTTATAACATTGCAGCAGGTAGAATGTTGATGGAGAACAGGAAAAAAATATTTTGGACGCCTTGTGCTGCCCATTGTCTTGATCTCATGCTAGAAGACATTGGCAAATTGAAAGCTTATGTAGGTACCATCTCAAAAGCTAAAAAGTTGACAGCATATATATACACCCATACTCGTTTGCTTGACCACATGAGGAAGGAGACAAAAGAAAGAGAACTTGTAAGGTTTGGAGTGACAAGATTTGCCACAGTCTTTCTCACGTTGAAAAGGTTGCATGATGATGCCATAAAGAAAGCTTTGCGAAGATTGTTCACTTCAGATGCATGACATAATAGTGTATGGTCAAAGACAAATAAGGGAAAAATGTTTCTTCAATTGTTTTTCAAGTGAAGTTTTGGCATGCCATTGAAGAGATATTGAGAGCATCTCAACCCATTTTGCAGGTTTTGAGGTTGGTTGATGCAGATGAGAAACCTGCAATGTGATACATTTATGCTGCAATGGAACATGCAAAGAAGCAAATAATTGAGAACTTTGGTTCTAAGGAAACTAAGTATCAACCTGTGTTGAAAATTGTAGAGCGACATTGGAAGGATCAAATGAATCGTCCTCTACATGAAGCAGGCTTTTTCTTGAACCCTAAATTATATTATGAAGCCCGTACGAGGGATGGTCCAGCTGCAGTTACAAAATTCTCAAATTCTTTCTTAGCATGTGTTGAAAGGATGGAGCCAAATACTGATATACAAGACAATATCAATGATCAGATGGTATTATATATGAATGGAATAGGTGTATTTGGAACCTCAATGTCAATCAGAGCTCGTGATAGGAGATTGCCAAGTGAGTAATTTGATTAAATTATTATTATGTGTATTGTTATTTCATGAGGAAGTGTGATTTTAATTATATTTTTATTGTTAAATATTACTCTAGCTGATTGGAGGATGCAATATGGAGATACACCAGAACTCATGAACATTGCTTTGAAGATTTTAGGATTGACTTACAGTTCTTCTGGTTGTGAACATAATTGGAGAATATTTGAATTTGTAAGTAGTCTTTTAAAATAAATTTGTAATAAATCTATTTGTGTTAAAGTCATTAATCTTATCTTTGTGTTTTTCCATATTCATACAAAAAAGAGGAATAGATTAGAGCATAAAAGACTTAATGATTTAGTCTATGTTCAATACAATCGGCGCCTTCGTGAAAGATTCTTAGAAAGGAAGAAACATCCAGAGAGATATGATCCAATATGCTTAAGAGAGTTAAATTGGAGAAGTGGGTGGATGACTAAAGATGACGATGATGTAGTTCATGAAGGAGATGACCTTACATGGGAAATGGTGGATATAGCAATGGGCACATCAGAACAAAGGGCTAGAAGAGACACTCTCAAGAGGAAGCACTTCACATTCTATGGAAGAAGGTGATGATGAACAAGATGAATGGGAGAATGAGGAAGAAAAGACAGATGATGATGATGCACCATGGAAGTTGTTTACACGCGGAATTTTCGGAACATCCAATTTCGCTGGATGGATATGCGTATATTTGGGCATATTCGTTAATTCCACGCTTTTGAGTTTATCAGACGATTTAGGGCTCGTGTACAGGACTTTTCCCCACCAACCGGAGTCAGTGTTAATTTACATCGATTTAGAGCGTTGGAGACTTGCCTTGGAGTCTAAAGGTTTTAAAATTAGTAGGAGTAAGTCAGAGTTTATGCACTGTAATTTTAGTAATGGGAGAGTGGTTCAGGAAGACATGGTTCTAATTGATGGACATAACATTCAGAAGAGTAGTAGCTTTCGATACTTAGGATCTATCATACAAGAGAATGGGGAGATTTATGATGACGTTACACATAGGATTAAGGCAGGCTGGTTAAGATGGAGAAGTGCATCAGGTGTCCTTTGTGATCGTCGTATGCCTGTGAAACTCAAAGGGAGGTTTTATAGAACGGCTGTGAGACCTGCTTTGTTATATGGTACCGAGTGTTGGGCAGTACGAAAGGAACACATCCACAAAATGTGTGTAGCAGAGATGAGGATGTTGAGATGGATGTGTGGCAAGACTAAGAAAGACAAGATTAGGAATGAGCGTATCCGTAAGGACTTAGGAATAGCTCCAATTGATAGTAAAATGAGAGAAAATAGACTCAGGTGGTTTGGACATGTGTGTCGTCGCCCTAACTCAGCGCCGGTTAAAAGATGTGACCAAATCTTAGTGGATGCTAGTAAAAGAGCTCGGGGAAGGCCTAAAATGAGATGGTGCGATGTTATTAGGAAGGACATTAGTTTCTTGGGTTTAAATACAAATATTGCACTTGATAGAAATCTTTGACGGAACAGGATTCATGTAGCCGACCCCAATTAATTGGGATAAGGCTCTGATGATGATGATGATGATGACAAGTCCGAACACCTTTGATTAGCTGTCGAAGAATGTCTTTGCCTCTATTAGTTGTGACATAAATGATCTTGACGATCGCCCATTACAGGTACATACTCTTGCAAAGAAATTTGAAGACTTCATTTCTTGAACATGGATAATTGGAATTACAATCGATTCTTCAGGATCTTCACATATGATCCCGATTGTGTAATCAGGTCTTCGAAATTAGATCCAGTTGCAACCAGAGCCTTTGAATTTGCTCCAGTCAACATTTAGATCTTTGAACTTGCTTTCATCCTGATCGGGTCATTAAATTTACTCTTGTCCCCTGATCAGACAGTTGGGTTTGAATTCCATCACGAGAATCGTTGGATCGCCAAGATGATCATTGTCGGTCCGTCGGAATTGCTTCGTGGTCATAATCACTCATTTGATTGTAATTGGACTCTTAAGTTGCCGTGGTGTCCATAAAGGACATTCCCGCCTGAGGCGGGGTATATTTGTGGTTTTCCCTCCATCAGGGTATTTTTGCAGTTTTCCCCAAACTTTGGGATGTTCTTATAATTTCTTACTTTCTTGGAGATAGTCTCGTCATGCCTTTACTTGTTAGACATATCTGCCATTTCTTGACTTTTTGGCATATGTTTGACATTTCTTGATTTCTCGAAGATAACCCCGTCATGCGACTTCTTGGGCATTCTTGTCATTCTGACTTTTCGGCATATATTGGATATTTCTTAACTTCTCGGAGATAGTCCCGTCACTTCTTGACTTCTTGCGCATATCTGCCATTTTGACTTCTCGGAGATAGCCTGGTCACTTCTTGACTTCTTGGGTATTCCGAGTATAAATTTTCTTGACTTTTCAGGGTTTATTTGCAATTTCATCAATTTCTGAGTTTCCGGACATGATAGCCCTTGGTCATGAAAAAGATACATAGATTTGGATGATTAGCCATAAGCCGAACTCAGGAGAGCACACACCGCTTCAAGGAAGGGGCGTGGTCTCGCTCCACCGAGTCGTGCAAACAGCGTAAACCAAAACGAAGATATTTTGGTAATTTTGAGACCCCACAAATAGGGGTATTTCTGCAACTTTCTCACAATCAGGGGTATTTTTGTAATTTTCCCATTATCGGGGGTATTTCTGTAATTTTCTACCCACTGAGGGTATTTCTGTAATTTCTACCCACTGGGGGTATTTCTGTAATTTCCCACCCACTGGGGGTATTTCTGTAATTTTCTGACCCTCGGGTATTTCTGTAATTTTCTATCCACCTGAGATATTTCTGTAATTTTCTGACTCTGGAGGTATTTTTGTAATTTTTTGACCGTAGAGGACTTTCCTACAATTTGCCGACCAACCAAGAGCTTATCTTCAATTTCTTATCATGAAAGTAACACCATTTTGATTTTCCCTTCGGTCATTTTGATTTTTCCTTAGATGTATCTTCATTTTATTTTTCCTTTCCCTTTCATATACATTTGATTTTCCTTGTATGCATTTCCTTTCCATGTACAGTAGTACAGCATTGTCCCTTCCCATGTACAACTACGATTTACACAAGGGGCCTTTTCACATCCCTGACAGTGTACAGCTCTGCACAAGGGGCCTTTTCACATTGATGTCGGTGTACAGCAGTGCACAAGGAGCCTTTTTATGGCTTAGGAGGTGACACATCTCTTAGGCTCACCACTCTCAAAGGAGGTGACCAAAATTTCCAAAAAGGAGCCTTTTGTGGTGACTATACCCCTCCTTGCACATGGCAGACTGGGCTACCTGCGGCCCTGCTGCCTCTACCGTCTTTTCCCCATCTATTGCTACTGTTCTTCTCCCTCTTATGGTGCCTCCACTGAGTTCTGTTGCTGCCGTCTCTAGTTATGTTGTTGTTGCTGCTGTTTCAAACTCCAGAGGGGAGAGGCAGCAAGAGGGTGCAGACTTCCTCCTTCCTCTTCTTCAACCTCTAATCTTTTTCTTTACTTGGGCCTCTCAGAAGCTCACCAAGAACTCTCTTTTGCTACTCTCGTGTTCTTTCTTCGTCTCAGTATGAGATGCTCTCTCCTCTCCAAGAATTATTTTCAGTATGTCCAACTCTTGATGTAAATGGACAATTTGTTCAGCATGATTTATGGTAGCATCACACATGCTTTCCACCTTGTTTTCATAAACATGGTGCTCCATTGAAGAAGACCATGAAGACAGTTCCATGTCATCATGTATGTCCTAAGTTTTTCGGATGTTTCTCGGATCAGGATCCGTGCATTTCGGATCGTCTTTCCGCGGATTGTGGATTGCGTCCAATTGAGCTTCGGACCTTTTATACCGGATTGTCGGACCCATTGGTGGTGTGCCCGTGAATTTCCTTGGGTCCGTGACGTTGTGAGGAGCACGCCGGTATTTTTCTGGAACTTTCAGAGCGCCTGTGTGGGTCCCGGGTCGCGTTTTGGGTTTTACGCGTGTCTTTTGTCAGTCGGACCTTCGAACCCCGTGTAGGGTGAACCGTTGCGTTCTCCGACACCGGGACGTTACCATTGCGTTGTGCGTTTTCCGAGGATCGCGTGGGATATTTTTCCTATTTTTCGGTATTTTTGGATCGGATTTTCCTATATAATAACCCTTAACCTCTCTCTCTCTCCCCATTCTCTCTTTCTCATTCTCTCTCATCTCTTTCTCTCCCCCTCTCCCCGGGCGGCCGAAGGTGGCGGAGGAGGGCGAGGCGGCGATGGCGGGAGGCGAGGAACGGGTCGAGGATCGGTGGCGCGTGGAAGCTCGGTGGTGCGTTCGTGAACCGGCGGAGGTTTAGACGGCATTTCTTCGCGGATCAGCGTCCTCGGGGCGCGAAATCTTCGGTGGAGGTAGGGAGATGAATCCCCAGCTCGTGCACTTCCTTTCCCGCGAGTTTGGTAGGCCGTGGTGAGCCGAGCGGGCTTATTTGAGCGATTTGGGAAAAAGCATGATTTTGGGGTGTGAGCCCGATCTAGAGTTTTTATTGCATTTTTGGGGTTTAAATGGGTCCTCTCGGTACTAGAGAGGTAGGGGACTAGTTTCCCCTTGTTTTCCCCTTCGCGTGGGTGCGAACGGGACGTGGAATGGACTTTCCCGTGATTTCCGCTGTTTTTGGGCTCGGGACGATTTAACGGTCGTTCCAGAGACCGCTAGGGGCGCCAAGTGGTCATGTGGAGACACTTAGGGGTCCCCCTATGTCGGTTCAAGGCTGGCGGTCATGCGATAAACCGCTAGTGGGTTTAGCGGTCCAGAGGTAGACCGTTTTCTATTTTAGAGTCATTCGAGGTCGGTCGGGTAGCGGTCTCGCGACGGACCGCTAGGCATCGCCTAGTGGTCAGGCAAAAGACCGCCACCTGCCTAGCGGTCCGAGAAGTGACCGCTAGGGGTTCGTGTGTTCCAGAGTGCTTAGCAGTCCAGCGATAGACCGCTAGCCTTTCCTTAGCGGTCCAGGAGTAGACCGCTAGGCTCCTTAGCAGTCCAGGGGTAGACCGCTAGGTGATTCTTCGGGCTCGTCGTGCCGTTCACCGTCGTGTTGGTCTCCGGTCGACCCGGTTATGACCCAGTGGTCGACCTTCGGCCTCGTGAGTGTCCCGGACACCCCGTGAGTTCTGTGTCCGTGTTTCTGAGATGTCTGGAGGTACCGTGTTACCTCGATTAGTGTGCCCATAGGTGTGGTGGGTCCTGGTGACCCCATGTGTTCCGGGCTTTCGTGTTACGCTCGATCGAGTCGCCGTGTATCGGTGTGAATGCGGTGGGGTTCCCCCGCATGCATGGTTGGCAGTATCGGCCGAAACGTATCGGTTTCGGCCGGTACCGATCCGAAACCAGACCCCAACACTGTAGCAGGTCCGATACCTAAAAAAATACTTTTTTAATGGTTTCGGACGAAACCATTAAGGGTTTCGGCCGAAACTGACCTGTTTCGGTCCGAAACCGGACGATTTCGGCCGAAACCAGAGAGGATCACTATTTTTTTAGTTTTTTGAATGGTTTCAACCGGTTTCGGCCGAAACCGAAACCGGTATGTATCGGTTTCAGTACCGGCTGAAACCGATACTGCCATCCTTGCCCGCATGTCGTGGGTTTTTGCGGAAGATGGTTCCCGACTGGGCCAAGTGTATGGCCTTGGACTACGAGTCCAGTCATTCAGCCTGGGGCTGGAGGTTTCCCGCTTTTCCCAGGGATGGGGAATCGGTGTGGCGGCCGGTGAGCTACCTTGGGAATCGTGCTTATGTGCTTTCCGCGTGGGCCATGTGTGTGGCCTTGGACTATGAGTCCAATTGCCCAGCCTGGGGCTGGAAGGCTTCTCAGTTCCCTTCCCGAGGGAATGGCCTCAGCGACTCATGAGCTACCTCGATATTCGTGCTACCGTAGTTTTAGACCTAGGGATTGGACTAGATTAACGGCATTATGCCGTTGCGTACAACGGTCTTGACCCCGAGTCTTGTGACTCAAGAACCGTTGGATTTAGTGAGTCTAGAGGACTGTCCAGAGTCCAGTGGCTTGGTGCCACTTGGTTCCTCGTGACTTTCGCGCAGGGTGCGTGCGTGTTTCACGGAGTTTCTCCTCAGAGAGTGGTCACATCAGTGACTCCCCACTAGTCGTAGCCTTCCGACACGTGAGTGGTCCCACCAGGGAGTGGTGGCGAGGCTACCCCGAGAGACGATTTTTAGGCTGGTTACCGTCGGGCCCCACGTCTTGACGCTAGAGTCCGGCTGAGGGGAAAACCAGTCAGAGGGCCAGACCTAAGACGCATGGTCAGTGTGTGCACACGTGATTGGGGGCAGTTGGACCCGCGCTGACGAGCGCGACCCCAACTAGTCACTTGCTTTGTGGTTACTTGTACGATGTCCCCGTTCCACCAGAGATCGAGGGGGACACCTGAGGCGCGGTCTAAGACGTCAGTGGACGCATCCGGCCTTGCTTCTGGTGGGCAGGTACTCCTGTCACGTGAGACGTGACTCTCCTATTTTCGGGTTACGTTTCCCGTCTGCGAGACGTGGTTCCCCCGACTGTTTCAGGGAGTGTTCCCGAGGTAGAGGTCGAGGGGTTTTTCCGGTGAACGTCACCGAGGGTTTCCCTGGACGATGTTAGGTCCACGACTGTGAGGTCGTGATCGTTTCTTCTGGCGACGTAGCCAGAGGTTCTTCCGTTAGTTCGGTAGTCCCCCGACTGTGAGATCGGGGCGTGTTTTCCTGGTACAGTAGGAGTAGCTGTAGTGCAGAGTTTTAACCGGCCATCGGTTCATTGTTCCTGCTGTAGTTGTAGCTGTTTCTCCTTTCCGTTACCGCCGTTGTTCTCAGTTGGGGTTCCGCAGGATCCCTACTGAGCCAGTGACAGGAGGCTTACCCCTTCTTTTCATGTGCGGCGGTTCTTCCTCGAGGTTCGAGGGTGCTGTTCGGAGGTTCTTAGTTGTCAGCTCGCCGAGCCGAGTGTTCACTTGGCATGTGGTACGTTTTACTGCTTTAGACTGTACTTTCTGTTGGACTGGACTCTGTTGTAGTTGTTTATTTATTTCTGTTAATTGTTGAATTGTCCTGTATTATTTTCTATTTCTTTGTACCTCCACACTCCTTTTAACCCTTCCGAGCCCTCCCGGCTCGTGGGCGGCGGGCCAGGATTCAAATGGTATCGGGTTCTTCCCGGTATCCGGATCTTGGGTCGTTACACATCAGGTTCAGTATCAGCCTTGCATACAGAATTGAGGCTGTTTCTCGAGTGAGTTTTGCATTTAATTCTAGGCAACTTTTTAGTTTATTCCTGCAGTCATCTAACTCTCGGCATATCTTCTTCAGCTGTACATGTAAATCATCATCATCATATTCAATGGTGGAATCAGTAGATCTGATATGGACAGGCTGCTGAGTTTCAGTAGTTAAATAATGATTTGCATCTATATTGGACTTTCCATCCAATAAACGAACAAGCTGCTCCCTGTGCTGCTCTTCTCCAATTGCCAAACCTACTGTTGCTTGCTGTTCCCTCCCGTTGTTGTGCGATGTTGCTGCTTGGGCCCTTTTTGGGAGCTCTCCAAGCCTTCGACTCCTGCTCTTGCTGTTCTCCCCTTCCTTCTAGTTGAAGCCCCCTTCTTATAGGTGATAAGAGGTGGGACGGAGGACCTCCTCCTAGACTCTTCTCCGGTGGGATTTGAAAAGGTGACTCTTGGTCTTCCTCCTCCCTGTCTATTCCCCTTCATTTATTCACTTTTTTTTCTCTCCCCCCCTTTTTTTAAGAGCCGCAGGGGCCATGGGCGGAGGAGGGCCTCCTCCGGCCTGTGTAGGGCGGAGGGGGTTCCCTCCGGCCTCCTCAGGGCAGAGGGGGGTCCTCTCCGGCATGTGTAGCGCGGAGGGGGTTCCCTCCGGCCTACTCAGGGCGGAGAGGGGTCCTCTCCGGCCTGGCAAGGAGGAGGAACCCTCCTCCGGCCTGCACAGGGCGGAGGAGGACCTTCTCCGGCCTGCCAACAGGCGGAGGGGCTTCTCATTGGCTTTTGTGCAGGCCGGAGGAGGACCTTCTCCGGCCTGCCAACAGGCGGAGGGGCTTCTCATTGGCTTTTTTTCTCCTATAAAAAGGCTCCGAACAACTGAAAAATTCATTTTTTCAACAAGTGGAGCCCATAAGAATTTCCTCCTTGTTTTCTGTTTATCAGAACATGTCGGTGTCAACTTATAAAAAGTTTTATGCACTCAAATATGTATTTTGATATGTATCTTCCTTCAAAAACAATTCTGAAGATATGAAAGATATTTTGTGGGGTCAACAAATGCCCCCCCACAGGACATCCGTCGGAGCCGAAGGTGACGGCAGACGGCCCGTGTGTTTTGACACTTTCATTCCTCTCCTCAGTCTTCATGACAAGGCGGAGAATATTGTTGGATCTTTTCCTTTCCCCCCTGACTCCTAATGACATGATGGAGAATTTAGTTGAAGGTGACGACAGGCCTGGAGTCGGATTCGGATTGCTCTCGCTTAATGTCACCTTTTGGACCTTGTCCCGAGCTTGGTTTGGAGTTCTTTGGTTAGGTCCTGCCTTTTTTGACTTTACCCGAAGCCCGACCTTGCAAGCTTCTTTTGAGTCAGAGGACTCATTGGGTAAGCATTTACTGTTGCTTGAGTTATATCTTTCAAGTCAACATTGCCTGTATGATTTGAACTTTCTTGTATACAAATGTCTTTCTTTGCAGGTTCTATTGAAGGGATCCTTCTAGAACTATCATGTCAGGGTACGGAAATCAATATTCCAATCTTCAGTTTCCACATCAACTTTGTTGGTAAAACTTGAGATTTCTTGCATACTGATGATTTTCCCTTTTTGCTTTGCAGGCTCATTTCGAGCTGCCACATCAAGTCCATGTATTGGGAGAATTTTAGAATTTCCACAACTTCAAATTTGAGTGACCTAATGCTGCCACAGACGCAGTCTTTTGATTTGTAGCCTTTGCTTCATTAGGAGTGTCTTCCTTCCATTGGAGTTATGCAGGGCGACTTCGCAAAGCAAAGCTGGAACAAGATGTACTCAGGAGGCGTTAAGCTTCGCACTCGATGCACATTCTTTTGTTTAGTTGCAGCTATCCCGAGGGCTTGTCTCAGGACTCCTGTTGTGCATTCTTTCGTTTATTTACAGTCACCTTGAGGGCCTGTATCAGGCACTTGACATGATTTCACAAATGCAATAGAATTTACTTCATTCATTGGATTTGCAGTTTTTCCCTTTTTTTCTTCTTTTCCTTCTCTCTTTCTTTTCCTTTTTTCCTTCTCCCTTTTTTTTTCTTCTTTTTTTTTGATCTCTCCGTTTTTTTCTTTTCTTTCCTTTCTTTTCTCTTCCCCTCTTTTTTTGAGCCAGGGTAATTAACCCCCTCGGAGCTTGAAATTAGGGGTTGCACTTTACAAGAGAGTAACTGTGGGGTGATGACTTGGCCGACCTTTAATGGTTTAAGGGCCAAAAGTTTTAAATTTGGGGCTGACCAAACGAAGTTTGGGGAGCCAAAAATTTGAGGATTTGGGGCTGACCAAACGAAGTTGGAAGCCGAAAACTTGTGATTTGAGGCTGGCCAACGATGTTGGGAAGCCAAAAATTTGAGGATTTGGGGCTATCCAATGAAATTGGAAAGCTGAAACTTGGAATTTAAAATTTTGGGGTTAACCAATGAAATTGGAAAGCCGGAACTTGGAATTTGGAATTTGGGGGCTAACCAATGAAATTGGAAAGCCGAGACTTGGAATTTGGAATTTGGGGGCTAACCAATGAAATTGGAAAGCCGAGACTTGGAATTTGGAATTTGGAATTTGGCGGCTAACCAATGAAATTGGAAAGCCGAAACTTGGAATTTAGAATTTTAGGGTTAACCAATGAAATTAGAAAGCCGAAACTTGGAATTCAGAATTTTGGAGGCTAACCAATGAAATTGGAAAGCCGAAATTTGGAATTTGAAATTTTGGGGGCTAACCAATGAAATTAGAAAGCCGAAACTTGGAATTTGGGATTTGGCGGTTAACCAATGAAATTGGAAAGCCGAAACTTAGAATTTGGAATTTGGGGGCTAACCAATGAAATTGGAAAGCCGAAACTTGGAATTTGAAATTTTGGGGGCTAACCAATGAAATTGGAGAACTGAAACTTGGAATTTGGGATTTTGGGGCTGACCAACGGTGTTGGGAAGTCGATAAATTTGGGACTGACCAACGGTGTTGGGAAGCCGAAACTTGAGATTTGGGGCTGACCAACGGTGTTGGGAAGCCGATAAACTTGGGATTTAGCCGAAAACTTGAGATTTGGGGCCGACCAACGGTGTTGGGAAGCCGATAAACTTGGAGCTGACCAACGGTGTTGGGAAGCCGAAACTTGAGATTTGAGACTGACCAATGGTGTTGGGAAGTCGATAAACTTGGGGCTGGCCAACGGTGTTGGGAAGCCGAAACTTGGGATTTGGGGCTGACCAACGGTGTTGGGAAGCCGAAACTTGAGATTTGGGGCTAACCAACGGTGTTGGGAAGCCGAAAACTTGGGATTTGGGACTGACCAACGGTGTTAGGAAGCCGATAAACTTGGGATTTGGCATTTGGCACGGTGGGACAAAAACGAGAATTATTCAAAGCAACCGTGACTTTTGGATTTTCTTGGGAGGTATCTCCCTTACTTTCCCTTACTCATCTGCAAAGGAGGGAAGGTCTTGTGTAGATTGTTGCTTGAACTCATGCTCGGGAGCATAGTGTATCTTTAAATGCTTCCCATTTAGTGACGGGAATGGCATTTCTCCTTTGTGGTCAACAACTGTGTATGCGCTTCCTTCGTAGACCCTTGTGACAATATAGGGCCCACGCCAATTGGGTTGTAATTTGTCACTGGCTTTGCCGGCCATGACTTCTCTTTCTTTTGACCATGACGAGGTCAGCTCTTTTGAACGCCCTTTGCTTTACCAACTTATCATAGGCTCGAGTCATTCGGGCTTGGTATGGCTGAAGATGTTTGTAGGCTTCCAGCCTTTTGCTTTCAAGGTTAGACAGCTCTTCAAGCCTCCTTTCTATTTCATCCTGTTCGTGGGGTTGCAAGCTGTTATGCACGGCTACCTGGTAAAATGATATTTCAATTTCAATTGATACTGCAGCCTTCGCCCCACACACCAGAGAGAAGGGGGAACAACTGGTGGGAGCCTTGTAGACAGTTTGGTATGCCGAGAGAGCTTCGTGTATTTTCTCGCCCCAGTCCCTTTTGCGGCTGCCGACGATCTTGGCATGGAACTTGCAAAGGGTCTTGTTAAATGCTTCGGCCAATCTATTGGCTTGGGGATTGTAGACTGTTGACGTTCTCCAGTCGATATGAAACTTTGTTGCCAACTGGTAAATGATCCTGTTTTTGAATAGAGTGCCATTATTTGACATGATTCGACGGGGGGTGCCGAATCGATATATAATATGGTGCTTGACAAATTGGGCGACTGTGTCTCTTGTGACCTCCCGCAGAGGGATAACTTCGGCCCACCTGGAGAAGTAATTTGTAGCGGCTAGGATGAATTTGTGGCCTCTTGTGGATGGTGAAAAGGGTCTTACGATATCCATTCCCCATTCTGTAAAGGGCCATGTAGGAGCCATGGTGTACAATGAGCTTGAGAGTCTTCTTGGCACTGAGCCAAAAGCTTGGCACTGATGACATGTGCGGGCATATCGGTTGCAATCCGCATACATGGTGGGCCAGTAGAAACTTCTCAGGTTTTATATTGTTCTTCATTTTGTCCCCGACTTGACGAGCACCGCAGAGCTCTGGGTGGACCTCATGCATGACCATCTTGGCTTCCTTCGGCGGGAGGCAACGTAAGAGAACAGGCTTGTCCTTTTCATGCACCAGTCGATATAATTGATTTCCTATCAATTGATATGATGTTGCCCTTCACAGCGGTTGAACCCTTTGAGCCCGATCTGAAGAAAGGCAACCATTCTTTGTTTTGATAATCGACTCAGGCCAATATGATTCCTCTTTCTCGGTAGGACCATCTTCTTCAGTTGTGTTGACCTCGGAGGTGATAGGGTCGGCTTCTTCATCATTTGAAGATTTGAGAATGTGAATAAACACCCAAAAACTTGAGAATTTTTTTGGAATTGACGGTCCAAAAAGGACTTGTAGGTCAAGACCAAAAATTGTGACTTAGGTAGGGTTGACGGCCCAAACGGACATGAATGCCAGCACTACCATGGAAATTTAGTATTGAGATATGCTTGCCCCGAATGGGGATAAAAAGAGGCGTCGATGGTGACGGCTCATGGTGATGAATAACAATAGTTCTCTTTTTTCCTTCCTTCATTTTTTCTTCTTTTCTTCTTTTCCCTCTTTTTTTTATTTTTTCTCTTCTTTTCCCTTTTTCTTTCTTCCCTTTTTTTCTCTCATTTTTTCTCATTTTTCTTTCAACTCTTTTTTTATCATCATTTTTTCTTTTTCTTTTTTCATTTCTTTTTTTTCTCATTTTTCTCTCTCATATCGACCTCTGTGGTGCAGAAGTCAAGCATTAAGAGTAAAGGTGGGGTCAAAGACTAGAATTGGGGTTGACTAACCTTGTGGTTTGGAAGCCAAAGATTGGAATTGGGGTTTAGAATTTACTGTGGGTGACCTTGATGGTTTGAGGGCCAATAGAATTTAGGATTTGAGTTTGGATTTTGGTTGACCTTTGGGTTTTGAAACTTGGCTGACCTGTGCGGTTTGAAGACTGAGAAATGGAGCTGGAGTTAGCTAACCTTTGTGATTTGGGAGCTGAGGATTGCACTGAGGGTTTGGCTGAATTTTGTGATTTGGAAGCCAAAAGTTGGAATTTGGATGAGTTTTTCTGGGACTTGTGATTTGATAGTTTTGATAATGTGTTCGCCACGGTGGGACAAAACCATTGGACGAAGGATATTTGAGATGGTAGTGCATAATGACGATGTGTTCCTCCTTTCTTCTTCCTATTTTTTTTCTTCTTTTTTTTTTCACATTACCAGCTTCACCGCCCTTTCGGGTTTTCGCCGAAGCTGGCCCCCTTTAGCTTTTTCCAGTGCGCCCTTTCGGATTTTCACACTGAGGGGTTACCCATTTTTGCCTGAAGCGCCCTTTCGGGTTTTCACTCCAACCGGCTTTTATGACCTTCTTGCCCTTAGGCAACTAACAAGTTGGATGCCCAAGTCCGTCGGGACACCTCAATTTTAAGCCCCATTTTTTTTCTTTTTTGTTGTTGCTTGACGTTGTTGTTGGTACAAACTGTCTGGATTTCTATTGATCCTCCATCATAAGGAAGATGTGGGGCCAATGACTTATAAGCATGCGGCCTTTTAGCTTGAAAGGGGCATGACGATGAAGTTTTTTGGTTTTGGAATGGTAACTGACCCAGAAGAGGTTTGGGCACCATGACTTTGGGTTTCTCTTTTTTTTTTGACTCGAAAAGGTTTGGGCAACAAAAATTTGGTTTTATTTTGCGGTTGCTGATCTGGAAGGGGTTTTAAACCAATGATTTGGGTCTTGTGTCTCTTTTTTTGTGGCGATCCAAGGAAGGCTTGGATAACTAAAGAGTTGATTTTAATGGTGGCTGACCCAAAGAGGTTTGAACCAAGGATTTGGGTTTCGTTTTGGATGATTATCGACCCGAAAGGGGTTTCAAACCAAGGGTTTGGGTTTTGATGCATTTGTTCCCCTTGATAGGACAGGATTTTTAAGTGAAGGATAACCACGATGCTGGTTCATGATGATTGCAGAAAATATATTTTCTTCTTCTTTTTTTCACCTTACCAACTCTAGCGCCCTTTCGGATTTTCGCTGAAGCTGGCCCCCTTTAGCTTTTTCTAGCGCGCCCTTTCGGGTTTTCACGTTGAGGGGTAACCTAATTTTGCCTGAGACGCCCTTTCGGATTTTCACCTCAGCCGAATTTCTTTGGCCTTTTTACCCTTAACCATCCCTGTGATGGGAATGGCTAAGTCCGCCGGGGCACCTCTATTTTAAGCACCTTTTTCTTTTTTTCTTTTTTTTTTTGAAACTCCGGATTTGAGCTCTGACAAAGTGATGATCCAATTGAGGTGGATCATACAACAGATGCAGCTTCAACTTCACATGTTTTTCATTGAGTGAAAGGAAGGGTTACTCTCTCCTTTGCAATTCTTCGCAGAGGGATTTTCTTCTCTGGGGATTTCCATGGCAACTGTCTATTCAAGTTTGCTTCTTTAAGTTTCTCTTCAAACGCTTCTTTCTTGTTTTTCTCCTCCTCAGCTTGCACTTCATTTCAAGAGGACTGACTATTTGACGACCGAGTTGGGTGGAATTCGTTCCTCTCGAGATGAAATTCTCGCTTTGAGCTTCTGCCTTGGAGGGCCTGGGCCAGGAGTGCTCCTCTCTTTCTTTCTCTCTTTCTCTTTCCTTCTTTTTTTCTTCTTTCTTCTTTTGGGATAAAATTTGGTAGGGAATTTTACAACTTCCCTGTGGACAGCGGGAAGAGAGGTTGACGCTGAAATTGGTTTGGTGCCACAAGCACAGGTTTAGACCTGAAGCTAGCTTTGTGTTACCAGAAAATGAGCTTGATTGCCAAGGGTGGCTTAGAACCCGAAGTGGAACAATACCCAAAATTGGCGGATCAAGAAATAAGTTGGTGTTCAACACCGATTTGGTACTAAAGCATTGGTTGGATCTCATGCATAGATGGCTTGATGTAAGGCAGACATGTTTGGAGCCTTAAGAGCTTCGCAAACTGACGGTTTTGGGACAAACTCCACTAACAGAGTGTTGAAATTGGAAAGGGAAAAGACCGAGGTCCCCCTTGAATCTGCCGCCTTGGCTCTGCCAGTGGTTTTACTTCGTCTTCTTTTTTCTTCAGGCTTGTATTTTTTTGTCTTCACTTAGAGCTTTGCTCGAAGCCATCTTCCTGGACTGGCCTTTCTGGCTTTGCCTGGGCTTGACTTGGAGCCTTCTGCTTTGGACTTCTGATCGGGCTGTTGTTTGCCAGAGTTACCTTGCATGAGGTTTCGCCTGAGATTTTATTCGAAGCGTTATTTAGTGCTTTACCCCTACCTCTTCTTGGAGTTTTCTTTGCCAGATACACCCTCTTGAATTTCTAAGGTGGTAGCCTGATGCTTCACCAATTTTCTCTTCCTTCTTCCCTTTTCTTATTTATTCTTCTTCCTTTTCTACCTCATGTCATGTCTTGAGGGAGAGGAATATCTATTTTGGGGTTGATTGGAACATGCCCCCAGGGTAAACATGCCCCCAGGGTTGAAATTCTTGCCTCAAAGTTGTTGCCTTAGAAGGCTTAGATTGTTCGAGGCCTCCTCCTTGGTGACCAATATTTATTTGATAAGAAGTTGCTTCACGGAATCACCCCATCACCTGGGCTTAAGGGCTTTGACTCTTTTGCGTGAGGCTTGGATGTCACCTTCTTTCATTTTTGCCTCTCACCTAAGGTAGACGGCAATAGGATTGCCCCCTTGCCCAAACTTAGAGGCTTTGACTTCCCACCGGTGCCTTGGCTTCAGAACGAAGCTTAGGCGTTGGCTTTTTTCATCTCTGCCTCAGCTTGATGTATTCGGCAAAGTATTGTTATGAGATCGGCTCGCCTTTATCTGGCCAGTTGCGTTCTTCTTCTTCTTTTTCTTTGGTTTGCTTTTGGTCAAGGACAAATCTTGCCAGACTTCAATATAGCCACAACAAATTTTCTTCCAGGGCGGCGACATTGCCCCCAACTAGCAGGAACAACGTATGAATTTTGTTGGCACTTAGTCGTCAACAGGAAGCCTTCACTTGGACGTATCGAGCAGCGGCGGCCATGACTGTGGTGGCGTTGTCCCCACTTAGTAATTGTCACTTGGACATGTATTGTGTTGCCATTTGGCCTTTGACAGGGAGTTTTAACCTTGATGCCCCCAACGGCAGCAGCCACGGTTGGAATGGCATCCCCCCTGCTAGTAGGAGCAACTTTAGATACATGTTGACATTTGGCCTTTGAAAGGGACCGCTTAACCTTGACGCCCCCGATTACCTTAACCTTGATGCCCCCAGTAGCTTTAACTTTGATGCCCCCGGCGGCAGCTTCAACGGTAGGAATCCTTTGAATTTCTTGCAAGAGTGTGAAGGAGTCACAACCTTTGTCGAGACAAGGCTATTCTTTGACAGAGAAATGAAAGGCAGGAAAAGTCTCACCGGGCGTGCCAGTCTGTTTACACGCGGAATTTTCGGAACATCCAATTTCGCTGGATGGATATGCGTATATTTGGGCATATTCGTTAATTCCGCGCTTTTGAGTTTATCAGACGATTTAGGGCTCGTGTACAGGACTTTTCCCCACCAACCGAAGTCAATGTTAATTTACATCGATACAAGTCCGAACACCTTTGATTAGCTGTCGAAGAATGCCTTTTGTCTCTATTAGTTGTGACATAAATGATCTTGACGATCGCCCATTACGGGTACATACTCTTGCAAAGAAATTTGAAGACTTCGTTTCTTGAACATGGATAATTGGAATTACAATCGGTTCTTCAAGATCTTCACGTATGATCCCGATTGTGTAATCAGGTCTTCGAAATTAGATCCAGTTGCAACCAGAGCCTTTGAATTTGCTCCAGTCAACATTTAGATCTTTGAACATGCTTTCATCCTGATCGGGTCATTAAATTTACTCTTGTCCCCTGATCAGACAGTTGTGTTTGAATTCCATCACGAGAATCGTTGGATCGCCAAGATGATCATTGTCTGATGGAAATCAAGCTAGCTGCCGCCAAAGCCGATCGATGAAGCTGCTGGGCTGGAGATCAACGCGCTACCTTTGGGTAGCGCGACCTGAAGAAGGCGCTATGTTTCCATAGCGCGACATCAGACAGACGGTCAACTGAAGGCGCCCCAACTACCCAGCCCTTGGAACTTGCAATGGCTTCAATGTTCGCCATTTCCCACTGTTGTAATTAATGTTCTAGTGTCGTTTAAGCTTTCCCTTCCCCCTATATATGTACTCCATCTCGTTTGATTAAGCAATAGAATGGAATAGAAATGATTTGAGAAAATGAGTGTTTGAAAGTATAGCATGGCTATCTCTCCCCCGCCCAATCTTTGGAATCCCCTCCCTCCTCCCCTCTACGGGTGCGATGCCCACGTTCTTCCTCTAATCCTCCCCTTTTCCCTTTCACGGAGGCCGTTCGAAGATCCGGGTGCATCGGCTTTGAGAAGAGGCCGGGTGTGAGGCCCCATTCGGGCTCCGTTCTTCCTCCACCGACGATCGACGCCCTCCACCCACGCCAACGACGTTGCTATGGCCACGACGGAGATTGGTTGCTCCGGTCCTGCGATGGGATCGGGCGTGATGCCCCAGCCAACGCCCTACTAGTCCTAGCTCGCCCTGCCATGCCCTTTCTCCCTCGTCGCCCACCTCTGTTCCCACATTCCCTAAGTTATCCTAGCTAGCAATAGGTTAGTTTAATTGATGTTTAGGGCCCCCATGTTGTTTAGGATCCCCCCCCCATGTCATATCCAAACCCCTATGTGCCCTCCCCTTGTGATTCACTTCCCCAAAGCCATCCACGAGCTCCCCAAGGCCGAAGTTCGTCGCCCGACTGCTGTCTGAGAAGGCGCTATATCGTACTAGCGCGTTCTTCATGAAGGCGCTAGGCGACTATAGCGCGACAAGGCTCTGAAGGTTGAAGAAAGCACCCCCTCCTAATCTCGTTTCACATCAAATGGTATCAGAGCTTAGGGAACCAGCCTGTTCTCACAGACTGGGATCTTGAGCTTCTAGGTTCGAGGACGAACCTTCCAAAGTGGAGGGGTTTGATGGAAATCAAGCTAGCTGCCGCCAAAGCCGATCGATGAAGCTGCTGGGCTGGAGATCAACGCGCTACCTTTGGGTAGCGCGACCTGAAGAAGGCGCTATGTTTCCATAGCGCGACATCAGACAGACGGTCAACTGAAGGCGCCCCAACTACCCAGCCCTTGGAACTTGCAATGGCTTCAATGTTCGCCATTTCCCACTGTTGTAATTAATGTTCTAGTGTCGTTTAAGCTTTCCCTTCCCCCTATATATGTACTCCATCTCGTTTGATTAAGCAATAGAATGGAATAGAAATGATTTGAGAAAATGAGTGTTTGAAAGTATAGCATGGCTATCTCTCCCCCGCCCAATCTTTGGAATCCCCTCCCTCCTCCCCTCTACGGGTGCGATGCCCACGTTCTTCCTCTAATCCTCCCCTTTTCCCTTTCACGGAGGCCGTTCGAAGATCCGGGTGCATCGGCTTTGAGAAGAGGCCGGGTGTGAGGCCCCATTCGGGCTCCGTTCTTCCTCCACCGACGATCGACGCCCTCCACCCACGCCAACGACGTTGCTATGGCCACGACGGAGATTGGTTGCTCCGGTCCTGCGATGGGATCGGGCGTGATGCCCCAGCCAACGCCCTACTAGTCCTAGCTCGCCCTGCCATGCCCTTTCTCCCTCGTCGCCCACCTCCGTTCCCACATTCCCTAAGTTATCCTAGCTAGCAATAGGTTAGTTTAATTGATGTTTAGGGCCCCCATGTTGTTTAGGATCCCCCCCCCCCATGTCATATCCAAACCCCTATGTGCCCTCCCCTTGTGATTCACTTCCCCAAAGCCATCCACGAGCTCCCCAAGGCCGAAGTTCGTCGCCCGACTGCTGTCTGAGAAGGCGCTATATCGTACTAGCGCGTTCTTCATGAAGGCGCTAGGCGACTATAGCGCGACAAGGCTCTGAAGGTTGAAGAAAGCACCCCCTCCTAATCTCGTTTCACATCATTGTCGGTCCGTCGGAATTGCTTCGTGGTCATAATCACTCATTTGATTGTAATTGGACTCTTAAGTTGCCTTGGTGTCCATAAAGGACATTCCCGCCTGAGGCGGGGTATATTTGTGATTTTTCCTCCATCAGAGTATTTTTGCAGTTTTCCCCAAACTTTGGAATGTTCTTATAATTTCTTACTTTCTTGGATATAGTCTCGTCATGCCTTTACTTGTTAGGCATATCTGCCATTTCTTGACTTTTCGGCATATATTTGACATTTCTTGATTTCTCGAAGATAACCCCGTCATGCGACTTCTTGGGCATTCTTGTCATTCTGACTTTTCGGCATATATTGGATATTTCTTAACTTCTCGGAGATAGCCCCGTCACTTCTTGACTTCTTGCGCATATCTGCCATTTTGACTTCTCGGAGATAGCCCCGTCACTTCTTGACTTCTTGGGTATTCCGAGTATAAATTTTCTTGACTTTTTAGGATTTATTTGCAATTTCATCAATTTCTGAGTTTCCGGACATGATAGCCCTTGGCCATGAAAAAGATACATAGATTTGGATGATTAGCCATAAGCCGAACTCAGGAGAGCACACACCGCTTCAGGGAAGGGGCGTGGTCTCGCTCCACCGTGTCGTGGAAACGGCATAAACCAAAATGAAGATTTTTTGGTAATTTTGAGACACCACAAATAGGGGTATTTCTGCAACTTTCCCACAATCAGGGGTATTTATGTAATTTTCCCATTATCGGGGGTATTTCTGTAATTTTCTACCCACTGAGGGTATTACTGTAATTTTCTACCCACTGGGGGTATTTCTGTAATTTTCCACCCACTGGGGGTATTTCTGTAATTTTCTGACCCTCGGGTATTTCTATAATTTTCTATCCACCTGAGATATTTCTGCAATTTTCTGACTCTGGAGGTATTTTTGTAATTTTCTGACCGTAGAGGACTTTCCTACAATTTGCCAACCAACCAAGAGCTTATCTTCAATTTCTTATCATGAAAGTAACACCATTTTGATTTTCCCTTCGGTCATTTTGATTTTTCCTTAGATGTATCTTCATTTTATTTTTCCTTTCCCTTTCATATACATTTGATTTTCCTTGTATGCATTTCCTTTCCATGTACAGTAGTACAGCATTGTCCCTTCCCATGTACAACTACGATTTACACAAGGGGCCTTTTCACATCCCTGACAGTGTACAGCTCTGCACAAGGGGCCTTTTCACATTGATGTCGGTGTACAGCAGTGCACAAGGAGTCTTTTTATGGCTTAGGAGGTGACACATCTCTTAGGCTCACCACTCTCAAAGGAGGTGACCAAAATTTCCAAAAAGGAGCCTTTTGTGGTGACTATACCCCTCCTTGCACATGGCAGACTGGGCTACCTGCGGCCCTGCTACCTCTTCCGACTTTTCCCCATCTATTGGTACTGTTCTTCTCCCTCTTATGGTGCCTCCACTGAGTTCTGTTGCTGCCGCCTCTAGTTATGTTGTTGTTGCTGCTGTTTCAAACTCCAGAGGGGAGAGGCAGCAAGAGGGCGCAGACTTCCTCCTTCCTCTTCTTCAACCTCTAATCTTTTTCTTTACTTGGGCCTCTCAAAAGCTCACCAAGAACTCTCTTTTGCTGCTCTCGTGTTCTTTCTTCGTCTCAGTATGAGATGCTCTCTCCTCTCCAAGAATTATTTTCAATATGTCCAACTCTTGATGTAAATGGACAATTTGTTCAGCATGATTTATGGTAGCATCACACATGCTTTCCACCTTGTTTTCATAAACATGGTGCTCCATTGAAGAAGACCATGAAGACAGTTCCATGTCATCAGGTTCAGTATCAACCTTGCATACAGAATTGAGGCTGTTTCTCGAGTGAGTTTTGCATTTAATTCTAGGCAACTTTTTAGTTTATTCCTGCAGTCATCTAACTCTCGGCATGTCTTCTTCAGCTGTACATGTAAATCATCATCATCATATTCAATGGTGGAATCAGTAGATCTGATATGGACAGGCTGCTGAGTTTCAGTAGTTAAATAATGATTTGCATCTATATTGGGCTTTCCATCCAATAAACGAACAAGCTGCTCCCTGTGCTGCTCTTCTCCAATTGCCAGACCTGATGTTGCTTGCTGTTCCCTCCCGTTGTTGTGCGCTGCTGCTGCTTGGGCCCTTTTTGGTTGCTCTCCAAGCCTTCGACTCCTGCTCTTGTTGTTCTCCCCTTCCTTCTAGTTGAAGCCCCCTTCTTATAGGTGATAAGAGGTGGGACGGAGGACCTCCTCCTAGACTCTTCTCCGATGGGATTTGAAAAGGTGACTCTTGGTCTTCCTCCTCCCTGTCTATTCCCCTTCATTTATTCACTTTTTTTTCTCTCCCCCCCCCTTTTTTTAACAGCCGCAGGGGCCATGGGCGGAGGAGGGCCTCCTCCGGCCTGTGTAGGGAGGAGGGGGTTCCCTCCGGCCTGCTCAAGGAAAAGGGGGTTCCCTCCGGCCTGTGTAGGGCGGAGGGGGTTCCCTCCGGCCTGCTCAGGGAGGAGAGGGGTCCTCTCCGGCCTGGCAAGCCAGAGGAGGTCCTCCTCCGGCCTGCCAACAGGCGGAGGGGCTTCTCATTGGCTTTTTTCTCCTATAAAAAGGCTCCGAACAATTGAAAAAGTCATTTTTTCAACAAGTGGAGCCCAGAAGAATTTCCTCCTTGTTTTTTGTTTATGAGAACATGTCGGTGTCAACTTATAAAAAGTTTTATACACTCAAATATGCATTTTGATATGTATCTTCCTTCAAAAACAATTCTGAAGATATGAAGGATATTTTGTGGGGTCAACAGGAGTCAAATGATGAAGATGATGATAAAGATGAAGATGAGGATCCTGAAGCTCAAATGAGAGAGCACTTGAGAATGCAATGTTTGGTTTTAAAATTTAGATGTTTTTATTTTTTTGTTGGATATTGTATGACTTTTATGTCTACTATTGTCTATGGTACTTCCTTAATTCCTCGTTTATTTATTTTATTATATGCTTGTCCATGTGGTGATAATTGGTGATGTTTGTTTCTTTTGGTATAAGCATTATATTACTTGTATGCTATTTTAAATATGATTTGCAGATTTTTGGAGGAAATTGGCAAATATCAAATTAGTATTTGACTATTTTCTTCATTCTAAAAGTCTATTTTTTGTTGTTAATTTTATCTTAAAATTTATTTTGATATTTTATTGCAATGTCATTTCTATTATGTAATATCCCGGACCTTTCGGATCCTTCTTCGTGGGTCCCGGATCTGGTTTTCGGAGTGTCCGGCTCCGTTGTGTCCGAAATTTCGTTTCGGACATCTTTCGTGTTCGGGTCGGCGCGATCCGGAGTTGTTTCGGAGGCCCGGAGGCGTTCCGCGGCTTTTCCGCGTGTGTTTTCCGATTCCCGGTGTGTGTTTCGGCTTTTCTCTTCGGACGCTCGTTGCGGGTGAACCGGGCTGTTCACACGGACACGAGTGGTACCGTTGCGATCGGTGCGTTCCGAGGATCGCGGGGGTGTGATTTCCTATTTTTCGGAATTTTCTGGATTTTCCGGGTTTTCTATAAAAACCCCCCTATTTTCTCTCTCTCCCCACTTTCTTCTTCTTCCTCTCTTCTTCTTCTTCCTTCCTCCTCCACCGTATCCCCTCCCTCTCCCTCTCTTCCTCCCGGTTGGCCACGGCGAGCTCCCCTTCGGCTGCAGACGGCGGCGGGGCGACGGCGCGGCGACGTGGGCGGCGGCGAGGCGGTCGTGGGGGCGTGCGGCAAGCGTGGGAAGCTTAAGGAAGAACGAGGGTTTTCAAGCGTTCTTCGCGATTCGTGGACGATCCGGCGGAGCATTCGCTCCATTGAGGTAGGGTGACGTCCCCTAGCTCTTCGCCGTTCTTTTCCGTGGTTTGTAGGCCGCGGGGAGGCCGAGAGAGGCATGTTTGGGCGTTTTTGGAGTTTTTCCATGTTTTGGGGTGAGCCGCCCGATCTATGGTTTTAGCCCATGATTCTATGTTTTGGTGGCTTAGATGCATGCTAGGGGTCCCCAGGGGTCTTCCCCCTTGTTTTCCCCCTCTCCGGTGGAGGTACGGGGGCGTGGTTGGTGTTTTTGGGGTTCTCCCGCCGTAGCGTGCTCTGGGGCAAGCGACGGTCACTCCAGTGACCGTCACATGCTTGTAACGCCCCTAGAGGGGTGCGTTACTTCCCTGGGTGTTAGCCTTTGGGGTCGAGGGCTGTAACGGTCCTGCGACTGGCCGCCGTTTGCTAGTGACGGCCCTGGGCTAGGCCGTCACATGCTTTCGACCGTTGGGTTTTGACCGTTGGGGGTCAGGCCATGTAACGCACCGAGATAGGCGCGTTACATGCGTGTAACGCACTGGGACAGGAGCGTTACTTCCTGTTGTCCCCCATGTGGATGGGCCAAGCGACGCGCTGGGGCAGGCGCGTCACTTCCCTTTCCATCCCGAGCGTGAGGGCCATGCGACGCGCTGGTCTAGGCGCGTCACATGAGAGTAACGCACTGAGCCCGACGCGTTGCTTGCAAGCGACGCGCCAAGGTAAGCGCGTTACTTTCCCTGTGGTTTTCGTGGGTGTGGGGTGCCATGTGACGCCCTGGCCTAGGTGCGCCGCTTCCAAGCGACGCACTAGGGTAGGCGCGCCGCTTCCCCCTACCCCCTGGCCGTGTGACGGTCCGCCTTAGACCGCTATTTCCAAGTGACGGCCCTAGAGTGGACCGCCATTTGGCAGTGACGGTCTGAGGGTAGACCGCCACTTCCTGTGTTGCCCCATGAGGGTGGCAACCTCGCTTTTCTCCGACCGTGGTCTCCGTGTGACGGGACTGGTGCGTGGGGTGATTCCCACACGTTGTCGGGCTTGGGTGTTGTTTTCCGTGACTCGAGAGTCTACTCCTTTAGCGACCCTCCACTAGTCGTAGCCCACCAGTGCGCGGTGCTGGTCTCACCTGGGAGTGGTGTACGGGCACCCACCTTTCGAGACGGTTTGTGGACCGGTTACCGTAGGCCCCTCGTCGGTAGCCAGAGTCCGGCTACGGGGGAAAACCGGTCAGAGGACCAGACCTAGTGACGCAAGGTCTGTGTGTGCACACGTGGTTGGGGGCGGTTGGACCCACGTCGACGGGCGTGACCCCAACTAGTCACTTGTTTGTGGTTACTTGTACGGTGTTTGCGCCTCGGGTAGGACCTACCATGTCAGGCGGTTCACCTGCGGTGCGGTGTAAGACGTCAGGGGACGCTACCGGCTGTGCTTCTAGTGGGTGGTACTCCTGTCGAGTACGGAGTGTCAGACTGTCAGTCGTGTGTTTCCGACCTTCGGGTTTTTGACGGTTCAACCGTTGAGTTTCAGTTTCCTCGTACCGTGGCACGTGTCTCGGTTTACGTGCCGTTAGGGTCTAGTTCTGTAGAGTACAGGGCTTTCCTTTCCGAGATACTTTTCTACCGCTAGAGTAGTGGTTTCTCGTTTTTCGAGGTAGGGTTCGAGTGATCCCTACTGAGTCTTGTTCCGAGACTCATTCCCTGCGTGTTTTCACCGTGTTTCAGGTGAGGCGCCACCTTCGGGGAGCGCGTCAGGAGCGCAGCGTGGTGCGGGTGCCCAGCGGTAGTGCCGGAGGTCAGAGCCGGGGGATGTCCCGTGTAGCTGTACTTTTCTTTCTTGTCACTGTACTAGTCGTGGACTGCTGTTATTATTGTTCTTCATTGTGGACCATGTAAATTGTTAATTTATTTCCTGCTTAATATTAATACTGTTTAATTTCTGCAATTATTTGTGATACTTGTGTAGTCTCCACACCATCCTTTTTAACCCTTCCGAGTCTTCGGGCTCGTGGGTGGCGGTGCGAGTCTCGGGTTATCGGGCCTTCCCGGTAATCGGATTCTCGGGTCGTTACAGCTGGTATCAGAGCGCGGTTGTGGAATTACATGAGAATCATAGGTAATTGTAGTGGTCCACTAGTCCATGACGATGATGTACAGGTGACGCTGGCATTGGGCACCGCGTGTTTATTCTGACCTTGCCGTTTTTGTGTCTTCTGTCTTTTGCTTCAGGAGCGAGGATGGCGCCGAGGAGGAGTTCTCGCTCTCAGCAGGGGCAGTCGGCTGGAGGCCAGGAGATCCAGCAGGAGGTCCAGCAGAGGGACCAGGAGGAGCATAGCAGAGCACCACGGGGGGCTACCGAGGCCGAGGATGCTGCGAGAGTTCCGGGGGCCGAGGGTTTTCTCCGTGGCATGTACCATCTCATGTCTCAACAGTTTGGCGGAGAGGCCGGTGAGGGCTCGTCAGTCAGGGGTGGGCCAGGCCGAGCAGTGAGGGATTTCATGCAGTTCCATCCACCTTACTTTAGCGGCCAGGCAGACCCTGATGCGGCTCGTGATTGGCTTGATGAGATGGAGCGGGTGTTCAGTTCAGCGAAGAGTGCTGCCGAGGACAGAGTGGTGTTGGCCTACAACCAGTTGCAGGGTACGGCTCGTAGGTGGTGGTCTTCCGAGTGGAAGACGTCCTTTCAGCTTCGTCCACTTGAGCAGATCGAGTGGGATGACTTTGTCAGTGCTTTCGAGCGTACGTACTGTCCAGACGTTGTTACTACGCAGCAGATGCGGGAGTTTCTGGAGCTGGTGCAGGGTGACATGTCCGTGTTGCAGTACAGGGCCCGATTTGTCGAGCTGGGTCGGTATGCACCTCATATCATGGAGCATGAGAGGGTGAGGACCACGCAGTTTGTGCAGGGCTTGAGGTTGGAGCTGAGGCACCATTTGATCGCGAATGGGGCCACTGATCTGGAGACGGCGTCTCGTGTTGCGATTTCCTTGGAGATGGATATGCAGAGGACTCGAGGACCGATCAGCCAGGGGCAGTCTGTGTCAGGTCGCAGCCAGCAGTCGGCTACCCAGCAGCAGGGTTCCTTCCAGCGTGTGTCGGGTGGTTCAGGAGTACCGGCATCGGCAGCTTCGGTGACAGGATCTGCGTCCTTCGGCTCGAAGGTCAAGAAGTTCTTGAAGAAGAGTCTCCGTAAGAAGCACAAGGATCAGGGGCAAGCTTCATCGGGCAGTGTACAGCAGCCGTTCTCTTTGCAGCGTCAGGGATCGGTGGGTGGATCGCGAGGACCTTGTCCACGGTGTAGTGGGACCCACCCAGGCAGGCAGTGCACGGCGCCGATCATCTGTTTTCGGTGTGACCAGCCAGGGCATATGGCGCGCGACTGTCCTCAGAGGCCGCTGCAGCAGCAGGTTCCCCAGCAGCAGCAGCAGCAGGGACAGTATCCGCCGCTACCCAGGTCAGCTAGTGTGGGAGGCAGGCAGAGAGCTCGTGGCCAGATCACGCACTTGACCAGGGCAGAGGCAGTAGCGTCGCAGCTCGTGGAAGGTACCGTTCAGATTTTGGGTTGTGCGGCTCGGGTTTTATTTGATTCTGGCGCGTCTCATTCGTTTATTTCGGAGGATTTCGCGTCGAGCGTCGAGGAGCCGGTGACCCAGTTGTCCTGTGATTTGGCTGTGGAGTTGCCTTCGGGTGACTTTATGGTCACTCCGTATTGCTTCGACCAGGTTCCGGTGTGGATCGATGGACGGAGTATGCCAGGCAGGTTGTATGCGTTGCAGCTTCGGGATTACGATGTGATTCTAGGCATGGATTGGCTCGAGACTCATAGAGCGGTGGTGGATTGTGGAATGAAGAGGGTCTACTTCCAGCATCCGAGCAAGAGGACCTTCTACTTCCAAGGTATCCGTTCCACCTCTTCTCGATTTCTTATCTCTGCTATTCGAGCCCGTCGATTGCTTGATTCAGGTTGCCAGGGTTTTCTCGCGTCAGTGGTTGTGTCTGACCGGATGGAGCCGAATGTCGAGGACATTGCGGTGGTGTGCGAGTTTCCCGATGTTTTTCCTGAGGAGTTGCCTGGATTACCTCCCCAGCGGGAGATCGATTTCGTGATCGAGGTTGTGCCTGGTACGGGACCTTTGGCGAAGGCTCCCTACCGTATGGCCCCCGCTGAGTTGAGGGAGTTGAGGGCGCAGTTGCAGGAGCTGTTGGCCAAGGGGTATATTCGTCCGAGCTTTTCCCCTTGGGGTGCGCCCGTGCTGTTTGTGAAGAAGAAGGACGGTAGTCTGCGGCTGTGCATTGACTATCGGCAGCTGAATGAAGTGACCGTTAAGAACAAGTATCCGTTGCCGCGGATTGATGATTTGTTCGACCAGCTGCAGTCTGCGCGAGTGTTCTCGCGGATTGATTTGCGGTCCGGTTACTATCAGCTGAGAATTCGCGAGTCCGATGTGGAGAAGACTGCGTTCTGTACGAGGTACGGGCATTATGAGTTTCTGGTGATGCCGTTCGGGCTCACCAATGCCCCAGCAGCCTTCATGGACTTGATGCAGAGGGTGTTTCATCCGTATTTGGACCAGTTCGTGGTCATCTTCGTGGATGACATCCTTGTTTATTCGCAGTCTGCCGAGGAGCATGCGTACCATTTGGGTGTGGTGCTGCAGACGTTGCGAGATCACCAGTTGTATGCGAAGCTCAGCAAGTGCGAGTTTTGGCTCAGCGAGGTGCACTTTCTGGGGCACGTGATTTCTGGTGATGGCATTTCCGTGGATCCCGCCAAGGTCGAGGCTGTGATGCAGTGGCCGAGGCCGAGGTCGGTGACGGAGATCCGGAGTTTCTTGGGGCTTGCGGGTTATTATCGCCGGTTTATCCAGGATTTTTCCCGCATTGCGACCCCGATGACGAGGCTCACGCGGAAGGATGTGCCTTTCGTCTGGTCCGAGGAGTGTGAGCAGAGCTTTAGGGAACTGAAGAGATTGCTCACCTCGGCTCCGGTGTTGGTTTTGCCTTCTGGATCGGGAGGTTTTGTGGTGTGTACAGATGCTTCCGGCGTCGGATTGGGTGCTGTTCTGATGCAGCATGGTAGAGTGGTGGCTTATGCATCTCGGCAGCTAAAGCCCCATGAGGAGAACTACCCTACCCATGACCTTGAGTTGGCGGCAGTGATCTTCGCGTTGAAGATCTGGAGGCATTATCTGTACGGTGAGAAGTTCGAGGTGTTCACTGACCATCAGAGTTTGAGGTATGTGTTCTCGCAGAGAGATCTGAACCTCAGACAGAGGCGTTGGATGGAGTTCATGAAGGACTATGACTTCACCCTGTCTTATCAGCCGGGCAGGATGAATGTCGTTGCCGATGCCTTGAGTCGGAAGGTCGTGATCAGTGCCTTGATGTTGAGGAAGTGGAGGCTCTGGGAACAGGTGCCCGAAGTATCTTTCAGGCTCAAGATTCCCCAGGAGCCAGGGTTGGCAGTGCTTGCGAGTCTGACTGTCACTCCTGCTATCCGTCGTCAGGTGACAGAGGCTCAGCATGCGGACCCTGAGTTGCCCCGGATTTTGG
This sequence comes from Amorphophallus konjac, assembly GCA_022559845.1. Taxonomy (NCBI): domain Eukaryota; kingdom Viridiplantae; phylum Streptophyta; class Magnoliopsida; order Alismatales; family Araceae; genus Amorphophallus; species Amorphophallus konjac. The sequence goes on from CM040126.1 coordinate 444,014,712, forward strand.
CGATAGCTGATGTGGAGCTTGGCGAGGACGGTGCTGCGAGGTTTCGTGGCAGGCTGTACGTCCCAGGGGAGGAGCAGGTTCGTCGTGCGGTGTTACGCGAGGCTCATGGGAGCAGGTACACTGTGCACCCGGGTGCGACGAAGATGTATCGGAACTTGCGGAGGCAGTTCTGGTGGCCTGGCATGAAGAGAGATGTGGCCGAGTTTGTGGCCAGGTGCCTGATCTGTCAGCAAGTGAAGGCGGAGCATCAGCGACCAGGCGGTACTCTCCAGCCCTTGGATGTTCCTGCTTGGAAGTGGGACCATGTGACCACGGATTTTGTGGTGGGGTTGCCCAGAACCCCGACTGGGCAGGACAGTATTTGGTTGCTGGTGGATCGGCTGACGAAGGTGACGCGGTTGCTACCGGTCAAGGTCAGCTGGAGCGTGCCTAAGTTGGCTCGTCTTTATGTGGAGCGGATCGTTCCGTTGCATGGGGTCCCCATTTCGATCGTGTCGGATCGGGATCCGCGCTTCACTTCTGGATTCTGGAGGAGTTTCCAGCGAGCTCTTGGCACGGAGTTGGCATTTAGCTCGGCGTATCATCCACAGTCGGATGGTCAGTCTGAGAGGACCATTCAGACTTTGGAGGACATGCTGAGATCCTGCTGCCTGGAGTGGCAGGGGAGTTGGATTCATCACCTACCGTTGGTGGAGTTTGCCTATAACAACAGCTTTCATTCGAGCATCGGCATGGCTCCCTATGAGGCTCTGTACGGGCGTCCTTGTCGGACTCCACTCGATTAGTTTGAGGTGGGTGAGCGTGTTTTGACGGGACCGGAATTGGTGCAGCAATGTGTGGATGTTGTGCACCTGGTTCGTCAGAACATGTTGGCGGCCCAGAGTCGGCAGAAGAGCTATGCTGACCGTAGGCGGCAGCCCCTCGAGTTCGCCGTGGGCGATCATGTGTTCTTGAGAGTTTCTCCGATGAAGGGGGTGATGCGTTTTGGACGGCGTGGGAAGCTGAGTCCCCGCTACATTGGTCCTTTTGCGATTGTGGAACGCATCGGTGAGGTTGCTTACCGGTTGCAGTTACCCTCTGAGTTGGCGTCGGTGCATGACGTGTTCCACGTCTCTATGTTGCGGAAGTATATGCCCGATGACTCTCATGTGCTCGAGTTTTCCGTTTGGCCTGAGGTGACTCCAGATCTTTCTCTCCCAGAGTTTCCGATCCGCGTGGAGGATAGGCGAGAGCAGCGCCTGCGGAACAAGGTTATTCCCTTGGTGAAGGTCGTGTGGCAACGACACTCTGGTGGTGAGGCTTCGTGGGAACGTGAGGACGAGATGCGTCAGCAGTTCCCGTACCTGTTTGAGTGAGTCTTCCTCTTCTTTCCCCTTGGGTTGTTCTCAATTTCGAGGACGAAATTCCTTAAGGGGGGAGGGCTGTAATATCCCGGACCTTTCGGATCCTTCTTCGTGGGTCCCGGATCTGGTTTTCGGAGTGTCCGGCTCCGTTGTGTCCGAAATTTCGTTTCGGACATCTTTCGTGTTCGGGTCGGCGCGATCCGGAGTTGTTTCGGAGGCCCGGAGGCGTTCCGCGGCTTTTCCGCGTGTGTTTTCCGATTCCCGGTGTGTGTTTCGGCTTTTCTCTTCGGACGCTCGTTGCGGGTGAACCGGGCTGTTCACACGGACACGAGTGGTACCGTTGCGATCGGTGCGTTCCGAGGATCGCGGGGGTGTGATTTCCTATTTTTCGGAATTTTCTGGATTTTCCGGGTTTTCTATAAAAACCCCCCTATTTTCTCTCTCTCCCCACTTTCTTCTTCTTCCTCTCTTCTTCTTCTTCCTTCCTCCTCCACCGTATCCCCTCCCTCTCCCTCTCTTCCTCCCGGTTGGCCACGGCGAGCTCCCCTTCGGCTGCAGACGGCGGCGGGGCGACGGCGCGGCGACGTGGGCGGCGGCGAGGCGGTCGTGGGGGCGTGCGGCAAGCGTGGGAAGCTTAAGGAAGAACGAGGGTTTTCAAGCGTTCTTCGCGATTCGTGGACGATCCGGCGGAGCATTCGCTCCATTGAGGTAGGGTGACGTCCCCTAGCTCTTCGCCGTTCTTTTCCGTGGTTTGTAGGCCGCGGGGAGGCCGAGAGAGGCATGTTTGGGCGTTTTTGGGGTTTTTCCATGTTTTGGGGTGAGCCGCCCGATCTATGGTTTTAGCCCATGATTCTATGTTTTGGTGGCTTAGATGCATGCTAGGGGTCCCCAGGGGTCTTCCCCCTTGTTTTCCCCCTCTCCGGTGGAGGTACGGGGGCGTGGTTGGTGTTTTTGGGGTTCTCCCGCCGTAGCGTGCTCTGGGGCAAGCGACGGTCACTCCAGTGACCGTCACATGCTTGTAACGCCCCTAGAGGGGTGCGTTACTTCCCTGGGTGTTGGCCTTTGGGGTCGAGGGCTGTAACGGTCCTGCGACTGGCCGCCGTTTGCTAGTGACGGCCCTGGGCTAGGCCGTCACATGCTTTCGACCGTTGGGTTTTGACCGTTGGGGGTCAGGCCATGTAACGCACCGAGATAGGCGCGTTACATGCGTGTAACGCACTGGGGCAGGAGCGTTACTTCCTGTTGTCCCCCATGTGGATGGGCCAAGCGACGCGCTGGGGCAGGCGCGTCACTTCCCTTTCCATCCCGAGCGTGAGGGCCATGCGACGCGCTGGTCTAGGCGCGTCACATGCGAGTAACGCACTGAGCCCGACGCGTTGCTTGCAAGCGACGCGCCAGGGTAAGCGCGTTACTTTCCCTGTGGTTTTCGTGGGTGTGGGGTGCCATGTGACGCCCTGGCCTAGGTGCGCCGCTTCCAAGCGACGCACTAGGGTAGGCGCGCCGCTTCCCCCTACCCCCTGGCCGTGTGACGGTCCGCCTTAGACCGCTATTTCCAAGTGACGGCCCTAGAGTGGACCGCCATTTGGCAGTGACGGTCTGAGGGTAGACCGCCACTTCCTGTGTTGCCCCATGAGGGTGGCAACCTCGCTTTTCTCCGACCGTGGTCTCCGTGTGACGGGACTGGTGCGTGGGGTGATTCCCACACGTTGTCGGGCTTGGGTGTTGTTTTCCGTGACTCGAGAGTCTACTCCTTTAGCGACCCTCCACTAGTCGTAGCCCACCAGTGCGCGGTGCTGGTCTCACCTGGGAGTGGTGTACGGGCACCCACCTTTCGAGACGGTTTGTGGACCGGTTACCGTAGGCCCCTCGTCGGTAGCCAGAGTCCGGCTACGGGGGAAAACCGGTCAGAGGACCAGACCTAGTGACGCAAGGTCTGTGTGTGCACACGTGGTTGGGGGCGGTTGGACCCACGTCGACGGGCGTGACCCCAACTAGTCACTTGTTTGTGGTTACTTGTACGGTGTTTGCGCCTCGGGTAGGACCTACCATGTCAGGCGGTTCACCTGCGGTGCGGTGTAAGACGTCAGGGGACGCTACCGGCTGTGCTTCTAGTGGGTGGTACTCCTGTCGAGTACGGAGTGTCAGACTGTCAGTCGTGTGTTTCCGACCTTCGGGTTTTTGACGGTTCAACCGTTGAGTTTCAGTTTCCTCGTACCGTGGCACGTGTCTCGGTTTACGTGCCGTTAGGGTCTAGTTCTGTAGAGTACAGGGCTTTCCTTTCCGAGATACTTTTCTACCGCTAGAGTAGTGGTTTCTCGTTTTTCGAGGTAGGGTTCGAGTGATCCCTACTGAGTCTTGTTCCGAGACTCATTCCCTGCGTGTTTTCACCGTGTTTCAGGTGAGGCGCCACCTTCGGGGAGCGCGTCAGGAGCGCAGCGTGGTGCGGGTGCCCAGCGGTAGTGCCGGAGGTCAGAGCCGGGGGATGCCCCGTGTAGCTGTACTTTTCTTTCTTGTCACTGTACTAGTCGTGGACTGCTGTTATTATTGTTCTTTATTGTGGACCATGTAAATTGTTAATTTATTTCCTGCTTAATATTAATACTGTTTAATTTCTGCAATTATTTGTGATACTTGTGTAGTCTCCACACCATCCTTTTTAACCCTTCCGAGTCTTCGGGCTCGTGGGTGGCGGTGCGAGTCTCGGGTTATCGGGCCTTCCCGGTAATCGGATTCTCGGGTCGTTACATATTAGTTTTTACTTTTGTCCATACTATTGTTGTTATCTATATTTGTAATGATCATGATTAACTTTTATATAGAAAATTACATATATATTAATGATCACATTTGTTTATGAACTTGACGCCTAAGCGCTTAGGCACTCAAAGGACCCCAAACTCGCCTTGGTCGCCTTGTCGCCTTGACAACTATGCTCACATGAAATAAATGGAGGACTTCACCACCTTCACTGTTGATGCAGCTTTGATTGATATTAGACCATCTAATGCCCATTTTACATGGTTTAATATGAGGGCTGACCCAGCATGCTTTTGACTGGATAGATTCTTGGTGTCTATTGAGTGGGAGGACCACTTCCCCATGTTCAGTCCTGTTGCTTGGCAAAGTTTGCCTCTGATCATAAACCATTGTTGCTGAGGACTTCTTGCGGGTTGAGGAAGAAGCCCATGTTCAGGCTGGAAAGATTTTGGTTCAAGGAATCGGCCTTCATGAACATTGTTAGGCAGGCGTGGAATACTCAGAGAAGAAGAGTAGGCAATAGCTAGATTTGTAAGCAAGATAAGGCACCTAGCGCAAGTTCTCAAGCAATGGTGCGCATCCAAAGGGCTACCAGGCTGTTGAATCCCAAAATTTCTAGGGTATAAGAGCAAAATAATAATAATAAAATGAAAGAGAAAAAGAAAAAAAAACTTTTGTTGACCAGAGCAGGTGATAAGGTGGTGGGGCCCACTCCTCTCTCTCCTCTCTTTCTTCTTAACCAGATAGGGTATGGGGGCTGCGGCTCTTCTCTCTCCTCTTAACCGGACCGGGCATGGGAGTGTGTGGACCCCACTCCCCACCCTCCTCTCTCCTCTTAACCAGACCGGGTATGGGGGGCTTCTCTTAACTGGACCAGGTTACCCTGCCCATCTGCCTAGAAAAACCCATGGGTGAGGCCAAAGGAAGGGGAGGCAGACCTGAAGAAATCCCCAAGAAGCCAAGTGCCTTGTGTGTGCGTGAAGGAGCAGCAGCCCGAGAAGACTTGTGCTTTGTGATTTTTTTAAAAAAGAACAGGTGTTGCCCTTATGCCCTTGTCCATGTGCAATACGTAATCGTGTATATGCCTCGCCATCTGTAGTGGGTGGGTGATACGCCCTGCCATGTCCAGCGGATGATCAGAAAAATCAAGAATTGCATGCATACCCCTGTTTGGGGAAAAATTGCAGTAATACCACCTGCTTGTGGAAAATTGCAGAAATAGCCCTACTTATGAAAAAAATGTAGAAATACCCTTATTTGTGAGAAATTACAGAAATACCCCTACTTATGAGAAAATTGTAGAAATACCCCTATTTGTGGAAAATTACATAAATACCCATATTTGTGAAAATTTCTGAAATACCCTTGTTTGTAAAAAATTGCAGAACTATCGCTATCTATGAAAAAATTGTAAAAAAAACCCTGCTTGTGGAAAAATTGTAAAAAATGCCCTGCTTGTAGAACAATTGCAAAAATACCCCTACTTGTAGAAAATTACAAAAATACCCCCTACTTGTAGAAAAACTATAGAAATACCCCTAGTTGTGGGAAAATTGCAGAAATCCCCTGTTTGTGGAAAATTGAGGAAACTCCGTTGTTTGTGCAAGTTCTTGCAAAAAAAAAGAAGGGGGATATTGCATGTGTGCCCCCATGTGCACTCTTCAGACTCCTCATGGATATATGTGGAATTAATCCAAATCATAAACCTATCCAACGGCCCAATCGTGATCATATGGCGATCAAACGGTCAATTGTGATAATATTCCAATCCAATGGACCGATCGCGATCATATTGGTGATCCAATAGTTTGATCGTGATGAAACTCAAGCCCAACAGTCTGATCTTGACCAGGAATTAACTCGACGATCAAATCATGAACGGAAGTAAATCCGACGGTCCAATAACAATCATATGGCGATACAACGGACTGATTGTGATTTAAAGTCAATCTAACGGTCAAACTCTAATCCGAAACAAATCCAACGGTCGAATCTTGACTATGGTTGTCAATGGGCCTAGGTCAGACCACCCCGAGCCCGGCTCATTAGTTTTATAGCTCAAGCCCGGGCAATGTCGGACCAGGCCAGGTCAGGCCGGTCTATTTCACTAAAATGTAAGGCCCGACCTGGGCCCGACCCGAAAAATTATATGAAAAAAATCGATGAAAAATAATACATATCAAAATATAAAACTTACAACCCCATCATATTAATTAGTTTTAGATATTCATTTGTTTGGAAAAAGTTTCTAATTTTTAGTCACCATAGTGACTATGACAATGGACTTCTACTCAAGGAAGGCAGTACCGGTTTCGATACCGGTTTCGGCCGAGTCCGAAACCGAAACCGTTTCGGTTTCGGTTTCGGTTTCGGTCTGAAACCAATTAAAATAGTATTTTTCCTTAAAAGCCTACACTCGGTTTCGGCCCGGTTTCGGGGTGCGGGTATCGTTTCGTTTCGGTCCGAAACCGAAATGTTTCCGCCGAAATGTTTCGGTTTCGGCCGAAACTGTCATCTATGCTTCTACTTCCCTTTCCATACCTACTCATTTACATTGCCGAGTGAAGTTTCAATTGAGTCATATGAACCTCTTAAGTTAAATAAGAAGTTTCAAGGGAGAAAAAAAAGAGGAAATGGGTTGGGCCGACCCGTCTGAGCCCAACCCACTTTATTAACGGGTCCTAACTTTTGAGCCCGACTAAAAGCCCGCGGGTTGAAAAGAGACTGGCGGCCCTGCTCAATGTCGGGCTAGGCCCGCGAGCTCGTCAGGCCAACTCAGCCCATTGATAGCCCTAATTTTGGCCTAAAAGTCAATCCAATGGTCATATTTCGATTCAGAACAAATCCAATGGTTGGATCTTGACTTAAAGTCAATCCAATGGTCAAATCTTGACCAAAAATAAATCCAACCGATTGTGACTATATGGCAATCCAATAGCCAATTGTGATCACATTCCATGGCGATCATGTATTGATCCGACGGACCGATTATGATGAAGCTTAAAACTAACAATTAGATCTTGACTAGAAGCAAATCCAATGGTCGAATCTCAACCAGGGATAAATCCAACGGTCCAATTGTGACTCGGAACAAATCCGAGAATCCAATCCCGATCAAAAACATAATCCAATAGTCCAATCATGACCGAGTGCAAAATCCAATAGTCAGATCGCAACCAAGAGCAAGTATGATGGTCTGATCTTGACCGGATATAAGATCCAATAGTCTAATTATGACCAGGAATAAATCCAACAGTCAAATCGAAATCAGAAACAAATTCAACAGTTCAATCTTGACCAAAAATAAATCCAACGGTCTGATCATAACCAAATTCAAATCCAGCGGTCAGATAGTTACCAGAAGCAAAATCAACGGTTCGATCTTGATCAAAAGCAAATCCAATGGTCTGATCTTCGTCGGATATAAAATCCTACAGTTTGGTCATGACCTATGAGTTTACAAATTGAAAAAAATGTAAAAAATAAGAAAAAATAGGAATGCTAATAAAATTCAAAATCATACATAATTGAATAGATCCAACAATGAAACACGTATATTTGAAAGTTTAGAATCATAAAATATTTCATTTTTTATTTTTGAATTGGTACCGGCCAATAGCGGTACTAAAGAGGCGGAACCGGACCGGTCGAGTCCGGTACTGGTACGTACCGCCCAGTACTGTGAACCATGGTCATGACCAAAAGCAAATCTAACGGTCGGATGGTAACCACGAATAAATCCAATGATCTGATCACGACTCGATTCAAATCCAACGGCCAGATCTTGACTAAAACCAAATTCAACAATTTGATCCAGACCTAATTCATATCTAATGATCAGATCGGGACCAGAAACAAATTCAACGATTTGATCGTGGCCGAAAGCAAATCCAACTGTCTAATTGTGAACAGAACGCGAATTCAACGATTCGATCGAGGCCGAAAGCAAATCCAATGGTCTGATTGCAACCAGATGTAAACCCGATGACCCACTTACTTAATCGGGACCAAATTAAAGGGTCTTAAAAATGAATTGTAATCTATACTACATATATTCAAAGAATGAAAGTCTTCAATTTTCATACAAGAGTCTATCTCCGATGAACGATCTTCACGATCATGTTCATTAAAGATAGAGGCTAAAGGTTTTCTTTGACAATTAATCAAAGGTATTTGTACTTTATGCCGATGTAAATTAACACTATGGTTGATGAGAAAAGGTCCAGCACACGAATCTTAAATTGCCTGATAAACCAAAAATGCGGAATCAACAATGCAAATAAATATGTTGATGATACCCGAAATTTTAAATTTAATCCCTCATCAGTGTGTCCGCATTTTTTGCGTCCAACACGGGCAAAGCCACCAAAGATAAAATGTTAGATCAGTTGGAGGGACTGGATTCCTTGGAGGAGGCTGGTCTTCTAGATGATCCTGACAGATAGCACAGGGGCACTCTTAGGGCAGAATTTGAGGAGATCCTTGCCATGGAGGAGATTTATTGGAAGCAGAGATCCAGGGAGAAATGGCTCAAAGAAAGGGACAGAAAACACTACATATTTTCAGCATATAGCTTCAGGAAGGAGAAGAGTTAAGTCTATCAGATGTATCTGATTGAGGATCAGCGGCTATCTAGTGATGCAAACAACAAGAGGCAGGCTAGGGTCTTCTTCTCATACCTTTTCTCAGAGGAAGACATACCTAGACCCCATGTTGCTAAAAATCTTCTCCCTAGCAACTCTGAGGAGGAGAGTGAGGCCCTTACTCGGCCCTTCTCGGAGGAGGAGGTCCATACAGTTGTCTTCCCTCTTGAAGGTGATAAACCCCCAGGGGTGAATGGGTTTCCACCGTCTCTCTTCCAGAAATGTTGGGATATCATTAAGACAGATCTTCTTGAAGTAGTGCAGGAATTTCAGTAGGGGAAAGCACATCTATGGAGTATCAACAAGAGTATTTTAGTTCTTATCCCTATGAAACAAGGAGCGCAGTGCTTCTAGGACTTCAGACCGATCAATTTCTTGAATGCCACATATCTTGGCCATGAGACTGGACTATGTGATTGATGGACAAGTTAGTGACTACTAAGGGACTTTCATCAGGGGCCAACACATACATGAGAACTTTTTTGTCCATGAAGACTCGAAGGAAGAGAGAAATGGTCATCAAGTTGTACTTCGAGAAAGCATATGATATTGTTAATTGGTGTCGCCTATTTGACGTGCTAAGGAAGATGGGTTTTCATGACCGGTGGATTGGATGGGTCAGGGATTGCGTTACTTCAGCCAGATTTGCTATCTCTATCAATGGACAACCTACATGTTTTTTCTTAGTGACAGGGGACTCCGACAGGGGGACCCCTTGTCCCCCCTACTATTTGTTTTGGTTGTACACATACGTGGTAGGATGTGGTTGAGAACCGAGTCACAAAGGTTGATCAAGGGTGAAGAGGGGCGATCTCGCGCTTGTCCTGAGCTGGGGGGATGATCACCGATCAATAAACTGCAAGGAAGGGAAACGGATCAGGGGGCCCAGGGGTGGTTCCATGGAGAAAACCCTCGATGCCTAAGTCAGTAGAGCAGTGGTGGAAGCTATGAAGGGAGGAGGAAGGTGATGCACGAGATCCCTCTCCACCAAGGTGGTGAAGTGGTTCCTGCTCAGGGAGTATTAGGCGTGTGTAGGCCTTACCGTTCGCTGGAGGGAGTCCCCGGTTTAAATAGTGCGCTAGCCTCATGAGTCCCGTAAGCTGAGGAGTTTCAGGCGGGGGTTACGTCCTCAACGTGGGCTCTTTACGTCCTCATCGTGGGATCTTTATGGCCTCGAGGGGTCGTGGGTCCCTTATCCTTGTGAACTCCTGCTCATAAAGGGCTCTCAACGGCAGCGTGGATAAACAATCGTCGGTCGACCCGAGCATGAAGAGTGCCAACCCTTTCCGGGTGATAGGCATAGCTCGGATGAGGCTCGGTCGGAGTGGACGCGGGGCGCTAGCCTTTATCCCAAAGAGGGGGATAGATCGGGCTTGGGTCTTCCTCCGACCGGACCGACGCTCGGGCCTTCCGAGCCTGATGGCCGCCGAGGAAGTGCTTGATCCCGAGTGAACTTATTGGGCTTTTGTATTAAGTGGGCCCTGTGGGGCGGTCACTTAGATGAGCTAGGCCTCGTTTGGTCTTGTTGGACCTGGTTTGGCCGCTCTTAGATGGGCTATAGAAATCCCCCTCTCCACTTGTCCCCCTCCTACTCCCAAGCCATGGCAGGCTCGGAAGAGTAGCCGTTAGGGTTTTGGACCAGCGTGGCTCAGGTGGGTGGAGATCTGGCGGTGTTATGAAGCCACGTGTCGTGGTCACCTGGGCCCGTAATGATGATAATCCTGGCGGATTTGAAACGAAGGGGCCCCTTTTCTCGGAGGTCGGAACGACGCGCCGCCTTCCGCGTGGGGATATAGGCGTTGTGCGCTTACTGTCGTTCCAGACTCCCTCCGTTTTAGAGTTTTGCTCTCCTTCGTGCTTGCTTTTGGGGCTCTTTGATGCGTCGTGAGGACACGACGGAAGAGCAGAGGCTTGCAGCGGCGTTCGCAGAGTTGGCGGAGATAACCGCGGAGACGGTCCGACAGCTTCCCCTTCCTCCAGAGTCTTCGGAGTCAGAGGCGCCTTCTTCTGCAAGTTTTTCTTCGGATTTCATGGCGGACCTTCGTTCGGAGATCGAAGAGTTTGAGGGCGAGCCCGGGACGAGGGCGATGGTGTTATCGCCAGTTCCGAACTGCAGCGAACTGGGGGAGGCGGATGTGAAGCGGCTGGAGCACCAGTTTCGCCTGCCCTATAAGTATCACTTTGATGCGGCTGCTCCACATGAGACGAGCTTGTGTTCTCGAACGGGTCATTTCTGTTCTTTCCTTCTGTCGTGGAAGAGAGGGTTCCGTCTTCCTTTTGAACCTTTTGTTCTTAAGCTTCTCAATTTCTTTCAGTTGGCTCCCATACAGTTGGTAGCCAATTCTTATCTCCTTCTTTCTGCTTTCCGCATCCTCTGCCGCCACTTCTTTGGACCTCTTTCATTATTTCTTTGAGTTGAAGGCGCATTCCTCGGCCGGAAGGGCTTCTATTTCATCCAAGCGAGGCGGAATAGGAGCTGCGTCTCCTTGGCTGTGAAGGACTCTTCCCACAAGGGGTGGAAGACTCAGTTCTTCTGGGTGGAGATTTTTTCGGTGGAGGAGTCTTGGAGGTGCCCCGTAATCCCCAATTTTCACCCGAACATCCCTCCGAGGCAGGACGAGTTCTCTTCGGATGTGGAGGAGTATGCGGCCATTCTGCTGAAGCGTCGCCAGTCCACGGAGGAGCTGGTTACTCCGGAGAACATCGAGCGGTGCCTTCTCACGCGGCTACGGCCGACAGGTACGGGCGCCATGGACCAATTTTCTTGTCGGTTGGTGAAGCCACATTTTTTCTTTTCTCGACCATATCTTCTTTCGTGCAGACGCCAGGCGGCCGGCTGTGGAGGAGGAGCCTGCGGTCGATCGGGAGGTGATCGATCTTGGCGATGACTCGGCGGCCGACGAGTCGCGAGCTCCCGAGGGGCGCTCTCGAGCCCTAGATAGGGGCAAGGGGGCGACCCGGGAAGGGTCTTCCAGGCCGCGGGCGTCCAAACGCAAGGATCCCGTGGAGGGGATGATACTGGATGCCGTGAGGACCAAGAAGCGGGCCAAGAAGGCCGGGGGCGTCCCCATAGACAAAGGTGACTCTGGCTCGGCTCACCCCTCTGCCGACCGTAATAGGGCCGACCCTATTGGGTTGGCTCTCCTATCCGCCGAGCGAGAGGGGGCCGAGGAGGCCAGGGTCATTTCTGTGGTTGGCGGCGGCGTTGGATCGGCTCTCCCCTCAGCAGGAGCCGAGGGGGTCGGGGCCGCTTCTGTTGGTGGCGGCGGCGCTGGATCGGCTCTCCCCTCAGCAGGAGCAGAGGGGGCCGGGGCCGAAGCGGGCGACTCCGGGGCCGCGGCCGAGACTGGAGTGTCGATCGAGGCAGGTGGCACTCCGGGTAGCGACGTCGGGGCCGAGCCGGTCGAGGCCGAGGGGTCGCGAAGAGAGGTGATGCAGCCCCAACTGACCGAGGCAATTGGGGTGGATGAAGCAGCGGCTCGATCCGGGCCGGCCGGCGGGGCTCCCGAGGGGATGTCGCTCGGAGGGGAGGTCCCTATTCCGGCGGCTTTGGAGAGGCTGGGCATCCAGGGCCCTCTGTACCAGGTATGTCGCAGCATAGCTGCGAAGGTGGTAAAGGGGGGAGACAGACAACGCTCCCCGCCTGCGGCCCTCGAGCTGGTTATGGAGGGCGGCTTGATCTTGGCCCAGATGGGGGCTTCTCCGGCTGAAGCTTATGCTCGGTCGGAGTCAGAGCGGGCGAACCTGGCTTGGACCCTTGGCGCGTTCGACGGAAAGGTAGCTCAGCTCACCGAGGAGCGTGACGAGCTTCGGCGGGAGCTTTCCTTGGTCAAGGAGCTGGCGAGGGCGAGCCAGGCGGAGGCCCGGTTGCTGACTGAGCAACTGGCTCGGGCCTACGAGTCGCTCGAGAGGAAGAGCCGGCTGCTGGAGGAGGAGCGTACGGTCTGTGTTGAGTTGATGGCCGGTGGGAGGCTGAGCACGCCGAGCTGGTGGACCGAGCGAGGGAGCCAAGCACCTTCGGCGGGAGGCCGAGGCTGATCGAGTCGAGGCGGAGAAGCAGATGGCCGAGGCCGAGCGGAGGTTGGCCGAGGCCGAGCGGGAGAAAGCCGGGCTCGCTGGTAGGGTGGAGTCGGCCAGGGCGGAGGCACTCGAGCAATACAAATGCTCGGAGGCCTACCGGGTCGACCTTAAGGAGGCTGCCCTCCCCTACTATGAGTCAGCACTTCGCCGGGGCATCCGCAAGGGATTCAAGCAAGGCTACGACCGGGCCATCTCTTATGCGGAGGAGCATGTGTCCGGGACAATCGATTTCACGTCTGGGCAACGCTATAACTCGGATTTGTCGTCCTCCGATTCCTCTGGTTCGGCGTCGGAGGAAGTAGACCAGGGGGACTCTTCGGCCGAGGGGTCGCCAACTCCGGATGCCTCGGGAGGGCGCGCAACCGAGGCAGTTCCCACGCCGGTGGGGTCAGTGCCAGGGTCGGCCGTCGCCGAGGGTGCCGGGGGCAGACCGTCCGAGCCTTCCACTTCCGAGTCTCGGGATGGGCCAGAGGCCTAATGTATCTGCTTTGCTTTCTCTCCTCGTATATTTTTCCTTTTTTGAAGAAGAAAACTTCTCTTTTTGTGCAAAGGAAAGGTTCGAAAATGTAAGGCAGTAGTGTTATGATGAAGACTTAACTCTTTTGTACCGCCATTGCCGTGGTTTGACCAGTGTATCCGTAGTAGTTGGAAAGTGCGGATACTTTCTGCGTGGATCTCGCATGATGGTTGGGCGGGCGTCTGACAGGGTGTCTTTCCGTTTTCTCATGCTTTAACTGCCCGGCCGTTTCGTGTGTCCCGTTGGGATGGAACCGAGGAGTCTGAGGTGACCGTCCGTAGGGAGAAGTCCCTTTAGCGTATTTTTGAGGGGAGAATCATTTAAGGCAAGTAATCTCCCTTCGCCTATAAAAGGTCTGAAGGGCGTCTCTCCCTCTCCATCGCTTAGGGTTTTCTCTGACAGTCTTTCCTCTCTCCTTCTTCACGAAGCATTGTGCCGTCAGATTCGAAGCATGGAAGATGCTCTAGAAGACGAAGCAGCAAACGGTGGAGGGCAGAGAGTAATTTGCCGCTTCGGGTCTGAAGGGGGTTCGACGGCCGGCGGACAGGTTAGAAGGGGGTTCGACGTGCTGAGGCACGTTGCCTTCTTTTATCAGTTCCGGCCGGCGCTTACGGGGAGGTTACTCGGGCAGAAGGTCCGACATGCTGGGGCATGTTGAATTCTTGTCCCTGACCCGCCGACTCCATCCCAAGGGGAGGAGGAAGCCAATTAAGCTCCCTCCTTTCCGAGCTTTCCCCTGCCTCCTCTTCCAGCTCTGCTGGTTTCTTTTTCTCCCTCCCCTTTCACTCTTTGGAGGGTGCTTGCACTCTCTGCCTTCCAAAGAGTTGGCAGATAGGAGGCCGTCTCTTGTATCCCTTCCTCTTCCCCTTAATCTTCCCTGCGCAACTTGGAAGATAGCCTTCCTCTGCCGGTTACTCTCCGAGTTGCCCGAGCCAACGAGGTCGACTATCCTTTATCCGAGCCAATTTCCGCACGAGGCAGAGTCAGTGGCTGGACGCAGGAAGGTTAACCGGGTCGGCCAAGCGATGGGCTCGTATGGTGGCGGCAGATGGATTTTTGATTTTTTGACCTGTATTGTATTGGCTTCGGCCTTTCTGATGTACAAATAATTGTTTGAATGAAAGAGGAAGGAAATTTTTGCTTTATCTCATATTGCTTACACGACTGGAGTGTTCAGAAATAGAACTTGTGTAGTGTAGTCACGTTCCACGTCCGAGGGATGGGTTCTCCTTCCATAGTAGATAGCCGGTATGCTCCTTTCCCGAGCGTCTCGACCACTCGGTAGGGGCCTTCCCAGTTAGGGGAGAGCTTGCCCGCCGCCTCAAGTGGTCGAGAGGCTTCGGCTTTCCTGAGAACGAAATCTCCCGGTTGGAAGTATCTGTCCCGGACTTTGGCGTTGTAGTATCGAGTGAGGCGGCGTTGATATTCCGTTGCTCGGATGCTGGCAATCTCTCGGATTTCATCTGCTAGGTCGAGGTTTTCGAGCAGTTTCTGGTCGTTTGCCTCGGGCGAGAAGCAGATGACTCGGAGGGAGGGATTGTCAATCTCCAACGGGATCACGGCCTCCCGTGCCGTACACCAGCTGAAAGGGACTCTCACCGGTTGCCGTTCTGGGAGTCGTTATGTGCGACCACAGTACGTTCGGCAATTCCTCAAGCCAGCTGCCCTTGGCTTTGCTGAGCCTAGTCTTAATGCCTTTTAAGATAGTCTTATTGGCATTTTCGACCAGCCCGTTAGCCTGAGGGTGGGCGACCGAGGTGAAGTGATTGCGAATGTTTAGGTCGGCGCATCTGTCTCGGAAATAACGAGAGTCAAACTGCCGACCATTATCGCTCACTATCACCCGGGGATGCCGTAGCGACATATGATCGATTTCCAGACGAAGCTCCACACGACTGTCTCGGTGATCCTAGCTGTAGCTTCAGCCCTGACCCACTTGGTGAAGTAGTCAATGGCGACGATGATGAACTTTTTCTGGGCCTAAGCCGTAGGGAACGGCCCAAGGATGTCGATCCCCCACCGAGCGAAAGGATAAGGCTCAGCTAGGGTGACAAGCTCTGTTGCCGGCCGATGGACCAAGTGGTCAAATCGATGGCATCGGTCACATTGTTGCATGTAGGTCGAGCAATCACGTTGTAGAGTAGGCCACCAGTAACCCTACCGAAGCAAGATCCTGGCGAGCGACCTTCCTCCTTGATGCGCTCCGCATAAGCCTTCGTGAACTTCTTGAATCGCTCGGCTAGCTTCGTTGGTACTGATGCACTTCAGGAGGGGACCGGAGAAGGATCTGCTGTATAAAGTGTCGTCCAGAACGACGAATCGCCAAGCTTGGTACTTCAATCTCCGGACTTCCCGAGGGTCGGGAGGCTCCTGGGAGTCTTGGATCCACGACAGATAGGGGGTACGCCAGTCGCTTGGGGAGGCCGAGTCAACAGCCATGAGCTCCGAATCGATGCTCGGTCGCTCTAGCTCTTCGAGAAGGACCGATCGAGTACCCTCGGGGTCAAGGGAGGAGGCCAGCCGAGAGAGGGCGTCCACTCGGGAGTTTTCCTCCCGAGCTATTCGGACTACCTCAAAACTCTCGAACTGTTGTGCCACGGTCCTGACCAGCTGGAGGTATTTGACCATCGGTGCTTCCCGAGCTTCGTAATCGCCGTTGACCTGGCTAGCGACCAGTTGGGAGTCGGTGTGAATTCTGACTCGCTCAGCCCCCAACTGCCGGGCCATGCGGGCTCCCGAGATAAAGGCTTCGTACTCGAGGCGTTGTTGGATGCCTGGAAGTTGAACTTTAAAGCGTATTGCAGCTCTGCTCCCTCAGGGGACTTCAGGAGGATACCGGCGCCGCTCCCGGCCGAGTTGGATGATCCGTCGACGAACAGTTCCCAGGTTGGCCCGGGCGCGGACGGAGATTTTTCTTCGGTCGGGATGGTGCTCTCGCCGATGAAGTCGGCGAGCGCCTGTCCTTTGATAGCCGAGCGGGGCCGATACGATATATCGTAGGCCCCGAGCATAATGGCCCACTTGACGAGGCGTCCCGAGGCTTCAGGGTGAGCGAGTATCCTCTTCAATGGTTCGCCGGTCAACACAATGATGGAGTGCCCTTGAAAATAGGGTCGAAGGCGCTTGGCCGAGGTAACCGACGCTAGCACGAGTTTCTCGATTGCGAGGTACCTTCTTTCGGCCTCGTTGAGCACCTTGTTGGTGTAGTAGACCGGTCTCTCGACTCCCGAGTCATTTCTGACCAGGACCGAGCTAACAGTGGATGGAGTTGCCGAGAGGTAGAGATGCAAGGCTTCACCAGGGACAGGCTTGGACAGCATCGGGGGCGAAGCCAGGAACTCCTTAAGCTCGGCGAACGCTCTTTAGCATTCCTCGTCCCATGCGTACGTAGCAGATGCCATTTTGGGCCCCCTCAACAGTTTGAAGAAGGGTAGGCATCGTTCGGCCGCACGAGACAAGAATCTGCTGAGTGCGGCAATGCGCCCGATAAGGCGTTGAACGTCATTGGTGCAGGTGGGTGGGCGCATGTCCAGGATGGCCTGGACCTTATCGGGGTTGGCCTCGATCCCACGCTGGGTGACTAAGAAGCCCAGGAATTTCCCGGACCTTACTCCGAAGGCACACTTGGTGGGGTTGAGCTTCATATTGTACCTCAAGAGGGTGTTGAAGGTTTCTGCTAGGTCGGCGAAGTGATCCTCGGCCTTGGGGGTCTTGACGAGCATGTCGTCAATATAGGCCTCGACGTTCCGGCCGAGCTGCCCCTCGAACATATGATCGACCAGCCTCTGGTACGTGGCTCCAGCGTTCTTCGACCCGAAAGGCATCCGGGTGTAGCAGTATACGCCAAAGTCGGTGATGAAGGCGGTCTTCTCGATGTCTTCTGGATCCATCTTGATCTAGTGGTAACCTGAATAGGCGTCCAGGAAGCTGAGTATCTCGTTGCCCGAGGTTGAGTCAACCAGTTGGTCGATGCTCGGCAACAGATAGCAATCTTTTGGTGTGGCTTTGTTCAGGTCGGTGAAGTCCACGCACATTCGCCACTTTCCTGATGCTTTTGGCACCAGGACGACGTTAGCTAGCCACGTCGGGTACAGGACCGATCTAAAGAGACCGGTCTTTTGCCCCTTGGTGACTTGCTCCTTGATGATCGCCTGCTTCTCTGGCACGTGCTTCCTTCTGCGTTGTTGTACGGGCTTCACGGTCGGGTCGAGGTTGAGCTTATGCATCACTGTCTCCCCCGGTATCCCGGGGAGTTGATCATCAGACTATGCAAAGACTCGGATGTACCCGGAAAGAAATTCTTTGTATTGCTGCTGAACCTCGGATGGTAGGTCGGCTCCGATCTTTACTCCTAGGGTCGGGTCGTCATTTAGGAAAACCGTTAGCAACTCGCCTCCAGGCTCGATGTTGCGGGTTTTTCCTCGACTTCTCGGGGGCCCTTGTTTTTCCCGTCTGGCCTTGTGGCTTCGACCGAGATATTATAGCACCTTCTGGCCGTCGCCTGGTTGCCCCGGACTTCCCCCACCCCATTTTTAGTGGGGAACTTCATCTTTTGGTGATAGGTAGAGGGCACCGCTTTCGTTCGGCTAAGGATCCCTCGGCCGAAGATTGCGTTGTATGCTATCATACCCTTAATCACTATGAAGTCCACCATAACCGTAACGGTTTTGGGTGGGATGCCGAGAGTAACCGGCAGGCTTAGTGCTCCCTCGGGATAAGTGACCTGGCCATTGAACCCGCAAAAGGGGGTTCGGATCGGGCGGAGCTTAGACGGATTCTCCCCCATCTTACGAAAACACTCATAAGACAACACATCAGGGGCACTTCCATTGTCAACTAGAATCCTATCTACGTTACAATGGTTTATCGTGGCCGATATGACTAGGGCGTCGTCATGCGGGGTGGTCAGCCCTTCCAGGTCTTGGTCGGAGAAGACTATGACCTGGGGCTCACTTGGCGGGGCCTTGGTAGGCTCGACGGCTCGGCTCGCCCGCTCAGCATGGCGCTTCCTTCCTCGGCCTCTGTCTCCTCCTGATGCAACCTCCTCCAGCGATGACATTGATGTGGACCCCGTGGGGGGCGTTGTCGATCTCCTCTGGGGCACCTCGGTCTTCCTTATTCCCGACTACGAACCGGGATAGGTGTCCCTGGCGGACGAGGCGCTCGATCTCATCCTGGAGCTGGTGGCAATCGCCGGTGTGATGCCCGTGGTCGCTGTGGAACAGGCAATGTTTGCTGCGATTGCAGCTTTTCGACCTCATTGGCTCGGGTTGGCGGAGGAGGCCGAGCCTTTGATGTCTTCATATATCTCGTACACCGAGCGGTTAAGGGAGTGTACCGCTCGTACTTCGTTCCGCCTTTTTCCTTGGCCCGAGCTTGACTCGGGTGCTCGCTTCTTGTCCCCCTCCCGACCCGAGCCTGTTGCGCCTCGGCATGCGCTGAGCACTTCTTCGCACTCAGCATGGCGCAAAGCCAGAGTCACTAGCTCGGCAAGGGTCGAGGGAGGGTGCAGGACAAGTTCGCGGCGGAGGTTCTCGTCCCGGGTGCCTCCGGTCAGCGCGGTTATGGCCGAGGCGACATCCAGGCGGGGGATTCTCAGGGCTTCAGACTTGAATAGGTTGATATAAGCCCGGAGTTTCTCCCCTTGCGCCTGTTTGAGTGCCAATAGCCCCGCTACCGACCTTGGGGGGCCACTGCAGGCGAAACTCTCCTTGAACACTCGCCCAAATTGCTTGAAATCTCGGATGGATCCGGGGGCGAGGGCCCGGAACCATGCTTGGGCGCCTTGGACCAGGGTGGTCACGAAGGCTCGGCATTTGATGGCGTCGGACGCTCCATGAAGAGTCATTAGGGCGTCGAAGCTGTCGAAGTGGTCGGCCGGGTCGCCCTGGCCGTCGTAAGACTTGAAGGTTAGAATGGGGATCCTGGGGGATACCTCTGCCTTCAAGATATAGTCGGAGAACGGGGATTTCTCCTCGTCCTCTGCTGGGGAGGTCTTCTGCAAGGCACGTAAGGCGCGCTCCTGCTCTGCGAAGCGCCTCTCGAACTCTCGCAGACGGAGGGATATCTCCGGCTGCCGTTGTGCCGGGGGGCTAGGGGGACGCGATGGTAGGCTGCCCTGGCGTTCCCTGGGGACTTCGATCTCCGGGTGCGGACGGCGTGCCCCAGGTTTTCCCCGCTTCGGCGTGGAGGAGGCCTCTTGCTCCGGAGGAGGGGCTTGTGAAGGTCCTCCTGACCTGTTGCGAATAAGTTGTCGTCCTCGGAGGGTGAAGCGGCCTCCGACAGTGTGTTGGGATGCGTCCTCGCGGGGGGGGGCTCTCCGGAGGGGCGCGTGACCTTCCTTCCCTGGCCGCCTGGGTCCTCATGAGTTCCACGATGACGTCCAGTTTCGCGTTGAGGGCTTGGAAAGCGTTAGCGCCCTCGTTGGGTGGTAGCTCCACCGCCGCGGGTGGAGGAGGCGGTTCATCGGCTGGGGTGCTGGCGTTGGAGGGGGGGTTTTGTGCGGCCTGAGAGGGGCCCTCTCCCCCCACCACCATGGCATTTCCCCTATCGCCGGCAGACCTCCTCCCTGTACTCCTTCGCACCATACTGGCTCTTTGATCGTTTCCCACAGACGGCGCCAGATGAAGAGGGGCGATCTCGCGCTTGTCCTGAGCTGGGGGGATGATCACCGATCAGTAAACTGCAGAGAAGGGAAACAGATCAGGGGGCCCAGGGGTGGTTCCCTGGGGAAAACCCTCCGATGCCTAAGTCAGTAGAGCAGTGGTGGAAGCTATGAAGGGAGGAGGAAGGTAACGCACGAGATCCCTCTCCACCAAGGTGGTGAAGTGGTTCCTGCTCAGGGAGTATTAGGCGTGTGTAGGCCTTACCGTTCGCTCGAGGGAGTCCCCGGTTTAAATAGTGTGCTAGCCTCATGAGCCCCGTAAGCTGAGGAGTTTCAAGCGGGGGTTACGTCCTCAACGTGGGCTCTTTACGTCCTCATCGTGGGATCTTTATGGCCTCGAGGGGTCGTGGGTCCCTTATCCTTGTGAACTCCTGCTCATAAAGGGCTCTCAACGGCAGCGTGGATAAGCAATCGTCGGTCGACCCGAGCATGAAGAGTGCCAACCCTGTCCGGACGATAGGCATAGCTCAGATGAGGCTCGGTCGGAGTGGGCGCGGGGCGCTAGCCTTTATCCCAAAGAGGGGGATAGATCGGGCTTGGGTCTTCCTCCGACCAGACCGACGCTCGGGCCTTCCGAGCCTGATGGCCGCCGAGGAAGTGCTTGATCCCGAGTGAACTTATTGGGCTTTTGTATTAAGTGGGCCCTGTGGGACGGTCACTTAGATGAGCTGGGCCTCGTTTGGTCTTGCTGGACCTGGTTTGGCCGCTCTTAGATGGGCTACAGAAATCCCCCTCTCCAAAGGGTTTTCAGGTCGCAACTGAAAGTCCCTCCATCACACACTTGCAGTATACTAATGATACCATCCTCTTCATAGCAAAACATGAGAGACATCTATATATTTCTAGATTGATGTTGGAGCTATTAGAGGTAGTCAATGGGCTAAAGGTGAACTTCAGTAAGAGTCAGATTGTGGGGATTAATATGAAGGACAAAGACCTGTGAAGAGTTGCTTCCATCTTAGGTTGTCGGATAGGAGACTTTCCCCTCTACTATTTGGGCCTTCCGCTCTCTCCAAGAGTCATTCATTGTAGGGTCTAGCACAATGTCATTCAGAGATATGACTCCAGATTGGCAGGGTGGAAGGCGAGACTTCTATCATATGGGGGAGATTGGTGCTCTGCCAATCAGTGCTAAATAGCCTTCTCATCTATTTCTATTTATCTTTCAGATTTCGAGGACATGGCAAGGAGACTTGATTCTATCCAAACAAGATTTTTTTGGCATGCTAGTAGAAAGAGGAGCAAGAGATCGCATGATGTTGCTTGGGGCAAAATTTGCAAATGTAAGAATTTAGGTGGCCATGGCATCATAAACTTTAGAGATTCCAATATGGCTTTGCTTTGCAAATGACTATGGAAGCTGGTTTCAACAGAAGGTGGAATATGGCTGCAAATCATCCGACACAGGTATAATCGAAGAGCTAGAAATTGGGACTTGACTCCAACCACTATGTATGATATCTCTCCCATCTAGAGGGATATTGTACAGTGTTCAAATATCATGGTGGTCAGTGCACGCATATGACTGGGTGATGGGCAGAGGTGTCTATTCTAGAATGATAGGTGGTGTGGTGGCTTCACCATAGAGGAGAGCTTCTCACAGCTCTTCACCATTCCTCTTCACTTTTGGCCTCAGTCTCTCAGGTTTTTGAGTCACAGGTCTCAGGAGGTACTTGAGCTCCATCATTTAGAAGAAACTTGCGGTGGAGGAGATGGATCACTATTAGGAGCTCCTTTCCTTCCTCCTAGACTTTACACCGAAGGACCAGAGTGTTGATTGATGGTGGTTGCAATGGGACAAGGAAGAAAATTCTCGATCAAATCAGCATACAATTTGATCTCAGATGAAGGGTGAGGCACAAACTAGCAACACACATATGGAATCCAAAGAGCCCGCCGAAAATGAAACTGTTGATTTGGAGGATCTCATATGACCGTCTACCTAGTTGATAGGCTGGCCACTTTCATGCCAGATATTCCAAGGATGTGTGTGTGTTCTTTGTGGGGATGAGTAGTCACTAGACCACCTTTTTGCAGGTTGTTCCTTCTCTCGAGAGATTTGGGCTCGGATGTTGAGCAGGTTCCCAGGAGCTTTTATGTTTCAAGTTAGTGTTCTCTCCATTCGGCTTTAGCACAAACGCTGGCAGCTAAAAGGGAACAGACAAATTTGGTGGCTCATCCTCCAGACTACCCCTTGGTCTATATAGGGTGAAAGAAATAGCAGGATCTTCAGGAAGGAAGCTAGAGATGTAGACATGATTGTGACATTTTTTTGGAGAGTGTGAGGGAATGGGTTTTGACTCTTTGTAAAGTGAATTCACAAAACTCTTCCTTTTTGGGACTATTAGGGAGATAGTGGGTGCCATACCATCTTGGTGTGGTGTTTTTTGTACAGAGATCTTTTGAGAGCACTCTGATTATGCTTGTATATCCCTTTTTACTTTAATACAATATATGGTACCAACCACTTTCAAAAAAATACATGTATACACATACAGAGATAGCTTGTTGAGTGAAACCCCTCCCCATTGTGACAAGAACGCTCCACATTCCTTAATGCCAACATCCCAAACTCCCACATTCCTATCAGACATTCTCAGAGGAGATGCTCTAACATGCCACCAATGCACAACATTTGGATGCCCAATGACCTCATTAAAAAAATCATACATGGACATCCTTCTCCCACTTCTGCTTCCAACTCTTTTAAAATAAGTAGGCCGAAATTTTACAAACCCAATCCTTCCCCAACCCCTACACTCGACTTTTTCATGCTTGAACTCCTTTCCGTCTCTTTCCCTTCCATCTCCAAGATGCAAAGATATCTCTTGCCTCATATGACCTTCATTCTGAGTAACGTAAGGAACTAGAAGCATACTTCTATTATTCTAAATGTGATCTAACCATCGATTGCCATCTCCAGAGATCTCTCTTAGAACTCTCTCTCTCTCGAGGGCTCAGAGATGGTTCTCTTCTCTCCAAGATGACAAGTTGCCACAGAAACTTACACAATCCCTCCAGGATCTCGCCAAGATTACTTCCTAAGGTACTACTGAAAATCAATATCAGAAAACTTGGTTCTGGAGCATATAAGCCTCACGAATTGGATAAATGATAGCATCCTAATCAACCCTTGTGGTCCTTCCGTCACAGTCCCCTGATTGTCTTAAAGAGAATGCAAGCAATGGGTGAGGGACATTACTGAGCCATTTCACTTCAAGCATATCATGATGTGCAAGCTGCAATGCTTCCATTACACATCTCCCCCTGTGTTCATCAACCGGATGTTTTGCTTTCGTCGATTTGCAGTCATATTACATAAGCCTAACAGCTCTCTACATTGTGCCACCAATGGTTCCTTGTCGTTTCCTAGCCTTCACAAAGATGAAAAAATCCATAAATCTAATAGACTATCACCAAAACTACTGCACAACAAACTTTTATGCCAATAACAACTTGGATGGCCAACAGGGTTCCCAAAGTTTCCTAAGAAATGAGAGCAACTCCTCCACAGGTAATTAATATCCAATCGGATATCCTAGAGCAAAATAGCAGACAGCAGAGGAGCGCGGAGGAAGAAAGCAAATCAGCTGAACACGAACGCACTCCATCCCATTTCCGAGTTGTCACATCTCACTGTGGAACCAAAAATTTACGGGGAAAGAATCCGAAGCGGCAGCGGTAGCAACGGCGACTATTATTCTAAACAGGCGGGAAAAACCGAATATTACAAACTATTCATGCCTGCGAAAGGAGGTGCTCTGCTTGCGGCGAGAGGAAGAATTCCGCGAGCTCCGCCACGAGCTTCACTCTCCGGTCCTCGACGGAGAAGGCCTCCTCCGGGAAGTAGTTGGACCAGAACCTCCCCACATCGCCCAGTTCCGCGAAGATCCCCTGCTGCATGTTGCCCCCACACCACCGCCACCACCTCGGGGGTTCCCCGCTACACACGAATCCGGGATCTGCTCGACGCGTCCTCCTCCTCCGGCAGGAGCTCCACGGGGCGCCTGCCGAGCGTACCTTTGCGGTGGTCGAGAGTGGAGGAGTGATCTTCCCGCCAAATGCGCGCACCTGGACCCTGGAGCCTTCTGGAAATCGAGCGGGGCAGAATCCGAATCCGATTCCGAATCCGGATTGTACGTGAGTGCGAACTGCGAACTAATTCGAGAGACGGCCCCATGCCCTGGAGTTGCGGACTTGCGGGTTAAGGCTACCGCGGCAAGGAAGCGGAGTAATTATTTATTTAAAATTTGAATCGAATTCGTATTTATTTAATTAAATAATTATTTAAATAAAATATTTAATACATACTTAATTAATATTAAATATTTAATTATTAATTGAATACTAATTCAGATATTGAGATATTCGTGTCGGTTATTATCCGATCGAATATAAATATTTAGATAAATATCTAATGATATACATATTCTATATATAATTTACTCAAATCTTAATATATTGTTTGATTATTATTTTTAACTTTTTTTTGTCTCAAAATATAATTTAAAAATAAGAACTCCACTTACACCTATTTAGTAAGTTATCTTCTATTTTTTAGGATAAAGTCTAATCTTTTGATAGCATCTCTCAAAATAAAAATAACTTCAAATCTTTCTTTTTTTGAGAAAATAATTTAAGACGCTCTTATACGGTTCACGTGACTCACATGTAAGTAAGTCTAGTAATTATCTATTTAAAATTCGGTTCGAATTTGAATTTGTATTAATCCGATAATTATCTGAATAAAATATCCGACGGATAATTCGATTATTAATAGGATATAAATTCGGATATCACACTATACGCTCCGTATCTGATATGTTTATAGGTCTAGTGGCAAGTGGCCACAGTCAGTTGATTGGGCGCAGTGCACCACAATACTAGGATTTATTCAAGGGAATGATCCATGTATGTTAAATGGACCTTTGGGCCAAGATATGTCAAATCGGTCCTGTATGGGACGTAATGTCCGTATTGGACTGTACCAACCACATATCGATCTGTGGTACGTAATCGGTATGCACGTATATTTTTTAAATATTATATATATTATTTTATGTAAAATATGATTTTATAGATTGTTTGGTTAATAGCCTTTCCTTGGAAAGTTAGACTTGGCTTCAAAACACAATAGTGACACTATTTTTTTACTTTTTTCATTGTTCTTTAAAAAAAATAAACCAAAAAATACGTGCCATTTGTAAGATTTGAACATTTTACCTCACACACAACTAACACACCTACTAATTACTAACTAACGCATAATATTTTGTTATATTTTATAATAATATATATTTATTAAATAATTTTTTTAATCTTAGCATATTATAATATAGATTAGTACGGTACGGTGTCGTACCGTACCGATAGAAGACCAGTACGATCGATTTGACACATTTTATTTTGAGCTTTGACTTTGCAAACCCTAAAATCTGTCATATTTAATGTCAGATCCCATAACAAGGGATATTACCATATAGGTTATATATTGCTAGAGTGAGATATCTTTGTGCTACAATTCTCACCATCAATATATGTCCGTTTAACTCAGTCATAGTTGAATTAACTCAACTCAACGATAAAAAAAGTTAATTTTTGCTATAAGATAAGATCAAATTTACCATGTGTGGTCATTGATTTGGGGGCTTACACTATTGCAATATCAATTATAACACTATTTTTTTATTTTTTTAATTATTCTTTAAGAAAAATAAATTTAAAAAATATATGACATTTGTAAGATTTGAACTCTTTATCTCACACACAACTAAGACACTTATTAATTATTAACTCACACATAATATTTTGTTATATTTTATAATAATATATATTTATTAAATAATTTTTTAATCTTGACATCTTGCGTTATGGCCTTGATTTGGGGGCTTACACTATTGCAACATCAATTATAACACTAGTTTCTTACTTTTTTCATTATTTTTTAGAAATAATAAATTAAAAAACACGTGACATTTGTAAAATTTTAACTATTTACCTCACACACAACTAACATTGTAACACCCGAGTCCGTCCGAAATCTAAAAATAATTAAATATTTTATATTTAAAGTCTATATAATTTTTACCCTCTCTTAACTAAAGCCCAATACTATGAACTAGGGTTTGATGGATCGGGCCGGGTCGGCCCGACCCTCACGACCCGCCCCGACCCAGCCGCCCAGCGGGTCGGACGGGGCGTGGGTATTGGCCGGGTCAGACTGGCCCGCACCGATTCGTCCGTCCCGCCACGTACCAGACCGGTCTGTGGACTGGATGGGCTGGTACATGCGGGACGGCCAACTCGTGCCGGTCCGGCCATTTAACGAACCGGCGGGGGGGCGTTCCAGGCCTTGGCTAGCTGGGCGGTGAGCGGCGATGGAGGTCCCGGAAGGACGGTGGACTGCGGCGACCGACGAGCGGCGGTGGACGACGATCGGAGGTAAGTCCTCCTCCTTTGAAATTTTTTTAATTCATGTTGAGGGTGGCCGGTTGGGGGGCCGGGCGGCGGTGGGGCTGCACGTGGGAGGGCGGAGGAGGTGGTGGATGGGGGGGCACTGGCTGGCCAGATCTGACAGGTGTGAGCCCGAGGGGGGCGGTGGGGGACGGGCGCTGGCGGAAGGGGGCGACGCTGGGGTTGGGGCGTGGGACGGTGGGAGGGCGGAGGAGGTGGTGGAGGGGGGAGGGGGGCACCGGCGGTGGTGGGGCTAGGGCAGGGGCGGCCAGGGCCGTCCAGGGGCGGCGGTGGTGGGGCTGGGGCAGGGGCAGTGGTGGGGATGGGGAGAGAATAAAAAATAATTTAATTTTTATATTTTTATATTTGTTCTTGTTTAAAAAATGTAAGAATATAATTTGTTAGATTGTTTAAAATTATTTTTGATATATTATTTAATTCATGTTGTAGAAATAATATAATTTTTGTTTAATTTATATTATATAAATAGTTTTTTTTTGATGTATTGTTTAATTCATGTTGTAGAAATAATATAAATATTGTTTAATTCATGTTGTAGAAATAAATTTATTTTTGATGTATTATTTACTTCATGTTTAATTATTACATTTAATTGAGATATATTAAATTTAAAAGTTAGTATTGCATGTTGTAGAATTAATGATATTATTTTCGGAGAACATCGCGTCACCGGCATACACAGATTTGCGGAGCACCTTGCGGGAGTGGGACGCGATGTTCGTGCATGCGACCAAGTTCCAGGAGATGTCCGACATTCCTTTCGGACACATTTATAGGAGAGATACGGTTCTCGTAGCACACCCAGGGCATGTTCTTCTACGTCCCGGGTACCCCCACCACGAGCACTGGGCGGAGCATGATCTTCCTCCACGTCCAGAGTTCGAGCAGCACCAGTACCAGCACTAGTCGCACCAGTACCACATGATAGAATTGAATGTATAGATGTAGTGAAGACTTTTTTTAGATATTTTCATGTACCATCCACCGTTGCACATGACCCATCATTTGTGCAGATGGTTACATATTTTCAATCCCACTCGCATGTACCTCCACCCACTCGGATAGAGTTATATTATACGGGTGATCAGTCTCATGTATCTGATGATGAGTTTTGGGATTCGGGCTTCACTGATGACGATGATTAGTGAGTTTTGAGATTCGGACTTCACAGACGAGGAGGATGAGTGAGTTTTTGTATTTTATACTTCACGAATGAATGTCATTATTATGTCACTGTTTACTTTAACATATTAAGTAATTTAAGTGAATTTTTTATGTATTATATATAATATGATGTTTAATTAAGCGGTGTAATATGTTATTTTTATATAATTAATTATGTGTAATTTAGTATGGATCTATTATCATAAAAAAACTCTACATTCTAATATTTTTAAATATATATAACATTTAATCTTTAAATAATACTTTATTAAAAAATTTAAAAAATCGCGCGCTAGAGGCCGAGAGGACGGACCAGGTCGCTGTGTGACCCGGCTGACCCAACCCGTCCCGCGTCGAGACCGAGTCGGCCGGGTCGGCAAACCTTGCTATGAATGGTATAATGAATACGAGTTTAACGAATGTTATTAAATAAATTAAATAGATATCTTACGTTATTAATATGTAACTTTTAATAAGAATGTCAGAATATGGTCAATATTATATCTAGTGGAAAGAGCATTCAAAGATCTACAAGTTTCATGTTGAGTATATTTTTAAAATTTGACATTTGATAGGTCAAATATGAGATAGAATTAATTTTTTACGAGTTTTGTATGAACATTACCGCACTCTCTCTTATCACCCTCTCCTCTCGTACGATGGAAGCTTCCCACAAAAAAATCTCACCCCCCTTCCCCACGTAACCCTCCCCCACATAACCCTCCCCCTCCTTCCTCCTTATCCTCACCTCCTCTTCCCCCCCCTCTTCTTCTTATCTTCTCCCCTTCCCCCCTTATAAATACCCCACCTCCCCCCCTCACTCCCCTCACCTCTCTCACCACACTTTCTTCTCCCTCCTCTCATTTTTCTCATGTCCTACAACTCTCCCTCCCTCTTTTCATTTTTTTTCTCATCTCTCTCTCTCTCACTCTCTCTACTCTCTCTCTCTCACTCTCACGTTCTAACTCCCTCTTCCTCTCATTTTTCTTTTGTTTTATTTTCATCTCTACTCTATCTCTACTTTATCTCTCTACTTTCTCCCTCCACTCTCTCTCCACTTTCTCTCTCTACTTTCTCTATATTTTTTCAATTTATTTTCTCTCTCTACTCTCTCTACTTTCTCAATCTACTCTCTCTACTCTCTCATCTCTCTTCCCACTCTCATTCTCCTATAAATAAACGGATAAGAAAATACGGCGTCAGAATAAGATAAATATTTGAACATAAAATCTGGAAAACCTATTTGGACCTTCTTTACATAGGAACCCGCCTCTACGGAAAAATTATATTTTCCTACGCAAGGACTATTACGGGGGCTCGGGTGAGACACTAAAGTTAATTAGGGAGAATCCACCCTAAAGGTAGGCACATGATAAACCGAGTGCATGTTATTTGGTATTTATATTTCTTTGATTTGATTTGATTTTAAATGTAATTATTTAGGCTTACGTCAGTGATTTATTTTACCCGATGATCTATGCTTAGAATCTGTTATTTATTTAGTTACCATTATATAAAAATATTTCTCTCTAATAGTTCTCTATTTTCTCTCTCTCTAATCTCTCTCTACTTTCTCTCTCTACCCTCTATCTACTCTCTCTCTAATCTCTTCAAATTTTATATAACAATAATTAATTTAGTTAATAAATTTGACTCATTACCCTATGATTAAAATCTAATTCATGATATTAAAATATGATTCAATTATTTTAGAAATTTCAATGACAAGTTTTAAGTATTGAGATGACTATGTAAATAAGGATAAAAATTTGATTAAGCATATGGACTGTGTCACTTTAAGGAGGTGTGAGACGACAAACCGTAGTTAGCTTCCACTACGGGATTAGGCCAATTTCGAGGACAAACGGACTTCTGAAAAATCTGGAACCCATAATAAGAAAATTATCTAGGGAATGGTGGAGTATTAACTCTCGATCCTGCGTGGTTGATCAAGGCCGACAGGCTCCAGCGTTCAGACTATTTATCTTTATGTCGACGTATGGATGCCTAGGTATGTGTTTGCTAGTGCTTCTAGTGACGGGATGTCTGTCCAATATATGCTGTCAAACATATGCTTATCTAATATGAAGTTCATATTTGATATATGACTTTGATACGATCTAGAAATAAATTTATCTGTATAAACTCTGAATTAGTTAAGATATGTAACATGTCATTTATAAGTCAGATGATGTTTGTTATATGCATTTTCTTATATGAAAATCATTCTATTCTATTATATTTCCTTCGCATTCATAGTATATATATACAATCCAATGAAATTGTGGTTAGTTTTATATATATATCATGGATTTGCAAATGTTAGTATATGATAAGCATGTGATTGGTTTTAATGCCTACTGAGTCTTTGGACTCATTTCTGTTGCCTAACCATTTCAGAAAATTGACCAGTGTGTGTCTTGACTCCGACGGACGGTACGTCGGAAGATGATCTCGGGTTTAGTTTGGATTTCGCTGCGTAGAATAAATAGATTTAGTTTTCTTTTAAATAAGGAATGTAAATATGACTTTTTGATAGAGATATGCAGAACATTTTATATGATGTAAATTATGTGTGTTTATATTATAGAAATGGTATGGTTTTGTTTCTGGAATATGTGATGGTTTGGCCTTTAACGCCTTGCAAATGTCTCGGCCCACAACAGTCTGTCTATCCGATGTGACATCCCGGACACGATACGGGATCGCGAGAAGGGGACGCCATAGAGAGTGGTATCAAAGCAAAGTTCAGAGGCTTGGAATCATTTGCAGCCATCTGATTCATACATCATACCACAAGATCTTAAGAATTTATTTTAGAATTTGATGTCAAACTTAAAATCATCTTAATTCGAGCTAGTTCTCCCTTGTAGGATATGGCATGGAGTGATAGGGTTAATGTGAATACTTCTCCTGAAGAATCTACGCCCTTAAATGAGACATCACAAGGAGTTATCGGAGAAATAATTCATGGCGAGCTTGCTCCCGGTGGGCAAAGTGCGTTACCTATTCAGGGTGTGTCAGATTTAGGAGGGTTCACACAGGCTTTTCAAGGGTTAGTATAGACTATGCAGTTACAGGCCCAAACTCAGGCAATAATGCAAACCCAATTACAAACCCGTATGCAAGAACAACCGAATAGGGCAGCAGGTGCTACATTGATGGGAAAATTCAGACATATGAGTCCTCCTTCTTTTAAGGGGGAGAGTCAACCGGAGATTGTGAAAAATTGGGTGTGAGAAATTGATAAGATTTTTACCGCCATTAGATGTGTAGAACAAGATAAGGTGATATTGGCTACCTTTATACTTAAGGACCGTGAGGACGAGTGGTGGAGGTCTGCACTTATGACTACTTTCGAGATAGAGAGATTGAGATTGGCTAGAATGAATTTCTTGATGCCTTCCATGTAAAATTTATCCCTCAGCATGTGAAAGATAGGAAAGAAGTTGGATTTTTAAATTTGACTCAAGGAGGTATGTCGGTTGCAGATTATGAAGCGAAATTTACTGAATTGGAAAAGTATGCCCCTCATATTTGTTCAGATGAGCGTAGAAGGGTGAAAAAAATTGTTAGAGGTTTGAGGAGTAACATTAAAAGTAGAGTTATAATCCTTGAGCATCAGACTATGGCAGCAGCCTTGAGGACCGCTTTTATTGTGGAAGCTGAATATGAGGAATTCTTAGTAGAAAGACAAATGGATAATGCAAAGGGGGTAATCTTGGTTCAGCTGTGAGGAAAGATAAGAAGCCAAAGATGGTATTTCCAGAAAGAGTTCAACCAGTTAAGAGAGAGAATATGCCAATTTGTCAATAGTGCGGGATGCAGCATAGAGGTAATGAATGTTGGCGGGCCGCTGGTAAATATTTTTCATGTGGTCAGATAGGGCATATGATAAGAGATTGTCTGAAAAGACCCAGACAAGAGCATCAACCACAGCAACAACGGAGAGTTCAAGCCAGAGTGTATGCATTAACAAAGGAAGATACTTGAGATGGCAATGCAGTAGCTGAAGGTACAATTCTTATCAATGATATGCATGCTAAAGTTTTATTTGATCAGGGTGCTACACATTCATTTATTTCTCTGAGATTTGCTGAATTAATGACAGATAAACAAATTGTGAAAACTGATGAGATGTCCATTAACATACCAACTGGGGAAATAGCAAGAACCACTTATGTTATTCCTAGCATTGATGCGATGATTCAGGGGAGGATTATGTCAGCATGTATGTATCTGCTAGAAATGACTGATTTTGATGTCATCTTGCGAATGGATTGGTTAGATAGAGATTTTACTCTTCTAGATTATCATGGAAAGAAAGTGATTTTTCAGAAACTTATGAAGCATATGTTTTACTATCAATGTCCAAGGCACTGTTGCAGTAGAACACTAGTTTAAGCTCTTGAGGCTTCGAAGTGGGTGTCATGGTTATTTGACTAGTGTAGTGGCTATTCCCTCTAATGAAAATAAGAAAACCACCTCAGATATTGATGTTGTCAGAGAATTATCAGATGTATTCCCTGATGAACTTCCGGATTTACCCCCACACTGAGAGGTGGAGTTCACTATTGAGCTCTCACCGGGTACTTTATCTATTTCCATCCCTACAGAATGACACCAGCTGAATTGACAGAATTAAAGAAACAATTGCAAGAACTGCTAGATAAGGGATTTATTCGACCAAGTGTATCCCCTTGGGGTGCACCTGTTCTGTTTGTTAGAAAGAAAGATGGGTCACTTAGACTATGCACTGACTATAGGAAGTTGAATCAAGTGACCATTAAGAATAAGTACCCTTTGTCCAGAATTGATGATTTATTTGATCAGCTACGAGCTGCCACAGTATTTTCAAAGATTGATCTTAGATCTGGATACCACCAAGTAAGGATAAAGGAAGAAGATATCTCAAAAACTACTTTTAGAACACGATATGGGCATTATGAATTTCTGGTTATGTCATTTGAGTTAACTAATGCACCCGCAACAATTATGGATTTGATGAATAGAGTTTTCCAACCATATCTGGATACATTTGTAGTAGTGTTTATTGATGATGTATTGATCTATTCTCCTACTGTTGAAACTCACCAAGAACATTTGAGAATTGTGTTGGAAACTTTAAGGAAACATCAACTCCATGCGAAATTCAGTAAATGTGAATTTTGGTTAGAGCAGGTTCAATTTCTAGGGCATATCATTTCTGGAGATGGAGTGTCTGTTGATCCAGCTAAGGTTGAGGTAATTTTGCATTGGGAAAGGCCGAAGAATGCCAGTGAGATTATGAGCTTTTTGGGTCTTGCGGGTTACTATCACATGTTTATTGAAGGTTTTTCTTCTATTACAGCTCTACGACCAAATTGATTAGGAAATGAGTTCCTTTTGAATGGTCAGATAAATGTGAAATGAGTTTTGAGAATTAAAAATAAGGTTAACTACAGCCCCAGTGCTTACTTTACCTTGTGGGTCAGGAGGATTTGTGGTATACACAGATACCTCTAGAAAAGGACTAGGATGTGTCCTGATGTAGAATAGCAAAGTAGTAGCTTATGCATCAGACAGTTAAAGAATCATGAGATGAATTATCAACACATGATTTGGAGATGCGGCCGTGGTACATGTTCTGAAAATTTGGCGACCTTATTTGTATGGTGAGCAGTTTGAAGTATTTACATACCATCAGAGTTTAAAATATATTTTCTCTCAGAAAGAATTAAATTTAAGGCAAAGACGGTGGATTGAATTTTTGAAGGATTATGATTTCACATTGAATTACCACCCAGGAAAAGTAAATGTGGTAGCAGATGCACTCAGCAGGAAGAGGCTAATGGCAATCCAATTGCGCCAAACTTAGAAAATGACATCTGATGTAGTAGAGTGTTCTCCAGTATGCAAAGGAAAAAAATTATTTTTGGCCCAACTAACTATTCAATCTGCAATGGTTGAGCGAATTGTGCAAGCACAACTAAATGATCAGCAGTTACAAGGATCGATTGGCACACCGAGATTTATTCAAAGTGTAGACGGGTGTTAGCATCGGCTTATTTCCTCAAATTAATTGAGGATTAAGCATAGGGAAATACTCCCTAAATGGAGTAAAATGCCACATCACCAAAGTTACTCTACCAGTCGAGTTGTGCTCGGAAATCGAGACGTATCATCGGGTCAAGCGGCGCAACATAACAACCGGACATCGACCCTGAGCAAATGGCACTATGCCAGCCAGTTTCTCGATAACCGAATCGGTTTCGGGTTTACCCACGTTCAACACAGCTACCGGGGGGCGCCCCGACTACAAGCCACGCCATGTGGCACTCAGCAACGAGGCCGGGGTCTACCCCCAAGTCACCTCCCTCTAGCCCTCTGAAGTCAAAGGAAGACCCACCTGGGACCAACCACAAGCTTCAGGAGCTCACAACACCTGTTTACGGCCCACACACGCACATCGGGAATTTCCCCGAGCACCTGGTGGGCGCATATGCTCTAGGCACTCTACAGCAAGTCCGAGCCCAACTCGGGACTCCCATCAACCCATCGCGTCATGCACCACCATCGTGCGCTCTCGCACACGGATCGACCTGCATGGTCAGGTCGCGCAGTTAGGTCGCGGGGGTCAAGGGGGCAGTGCCCCTTGCGGGGGTTTCCGAGGGCGGAGCCCCCCAAAGAAAATCTCTATTTTATAATCGGTCAAACCCTCAGTCAAATCCCAATCTAACCCTCAGTCAAACCCGCGGTAAACCCTCAGTCAAACCCGGCTAAAACCCCCGGTCAAACCCGCCTAAACCCCCTTGGGGTGGGGTTTAGGCGGACCAGCTCACCCCCTGGCTGGTCCGTGTAAACCCCCATTCAATTAAAAAAATTTAAGTTTTTTTTTAAAAAAAAAATCAGAACCGGCCCGCCTAAACCCCCCCTGGGGTGGGGTTTAGGCGAACCAGCC
Source organism: Amorphophallus konjac (assembly GCA_022559845.1). Classification (NCBI taxonomy): domain Eukaryota; kingdom Viridiplantae; phylum Streptophyta; class Magnoliopsida; order Alismatales; family Araceae; genus Amorphophallus; species Amorphophallus konjac. Next base: position 444,049,294 of record CM040126.1, read on the forward strand.
TGGGGCCCCAGGCTGGTCCGCCTAAACCCCCTGGTAGAGGGGGTTTAGGGGGACCAGCCCAGCCCCCTGGGCTGGTCCGCGTAAACCCCTTCCCCCTCTCTCTCAGCCCGTGTAACCCCAAGCACTATTCACTTGGGTTTACGCGGACCAGCTCACCCCCCTTAGCTGGTCCGCGTAAACCCCTGTGATCCTTCAACTTCCCCTATAAAATCACCCTAGGGGCTCAATGGAAAGATGATACATGCATAAGGCTTTCGGTGATCTCCAAGCTTCAAGCGGCTCCAGACAACGAGCAAGGAGAATTGTGTGTGGGTGACTTGGTCGTTGGCTAAGGACACCGAGGGTATGTCGCGTGTACTTCCCTCACACGGTGTTCCGCCATGACACACAAGTCTACCCCCGCCGCGTGTGTGACGTTATGACAAGGGTGAACGCCCCCTCATGCCGGGACTTCCCCTCGCGTGCCCGCCGACCGCAACTACGCACGCAGTATGACGTCACGCTTCCCTGCTGTAGCGACCCAGATCTCAGATACCAGATGTACCCGGTAGAACTACCGAATACACGTGATACCACTTGGAACCCGTGAGGCCTCCCAAGAGCGGGAAAGCTCCGAAGGGAAAAAGGCATGTGTAGAGTACATTGAAGCCACAGAGATATAACATGAGCAATTAAATTTCATTAGATCGGTTCGCTAAAGTAGCAGAAATAAAATTACTTTTTAATTAACAGTTAAATTTTAACAATTATACACCACCAGAGTCAGTCCAAAGCTAAAGAGAACAAGTCTAGCACAGTGCAGTCGACAGAAAGGAAAGACGTACCGAGAAGTCGGGGGAAGCCCGATGCAGGTACCAGCTGGCAGCAACGGCATGCAACGAGCACGCACACCAGGAACCATGTGGAAGCAAACGAACAACGCCACCCCACCTGAAAAGCAGGGGTGAGCCATGTGTCACTGGCTCAGTAGGGGTCACGCGGATCCCCACTGAAAAACACGCAGTAACACGGAACAACAACAACAAAACAGCAGGGGTAGTAAAGCAGGAAAACTACACTACAAAGCTATAAAACTACGCTACAAGCAGTAGTAAACAGACGGGAAGTAGGAGTAGGGAACAAGCAAGGAAGGGGAAGAACCCGCGCCAAACAAGCGGCGGCCGAACTAACCTCGGCACCCCAAACTACTCCAAGCAGCGACAGAAGGGTGACTCTGATCTAACAAAGTCAGAAGTTACCGATCTGCCGACCCAACACCAGGTCTAAGACGAAGACCTGCAAGAACAGACAAAAGGTCTAGAAAAGACCCACATAGACGACCGACAGACTCAACAACACGCACGATCAGAACATCGTGCACACTGCCCCATGCACGACCAGAACATCATGCATGTGACAGGACACTGACCTCGGGTGCAGCCACGGAAAGGCCAACCCGGAAAGGTCACGACGCGCAAGAAATGCGAAGAGCAGTGGAGAGCCACGCGTCACAAACTGTCGCACCTCCCCACCAGAGCAACGGCCAGCTGCGTCCACAGACGTCTTATGCTGCGCCACAGGTGTCTCGCCTACAATACCGCCGAAGCCACGGTAGAGTCGCAGACACCCGCACAAAACCAAACAGCATCAAGTAACCAGTCAGGGTCACGCCCGTCGACGCATGTCCTCAGCCCCTGACCACGTGTGCACACACTGGCTCTAGCCTAAGCCAGGTACTCCAGCTAGTTTTCTCCCTCGGTAGGACGCTATAGTTGGCTGGGAGCCCACGGAACTAGCTTACAAACCGTGTCTCGGGAACACCCCTCCGCCACCACCAGGCGGATCGGCACTCAAAGGCCTAGGGCAAAAGCAATCGGAGGCGTACAAAACATAAAATTCCGAAACACAAGTGCTAGAGTACTGACAGGCAGACATGCTATCACACGTACTACGAAGCACCACCGGCAGTACGGTAACTGCCAATAGACTCAGGACTAGGCAACTAGACCTACAACGTAACGATCCTGAGTCGAACGACTCAAGGGCAAGATCGTCACAGACAGCGGGACAAGCCGCCAATCGGTCTAATCCTAAGCCACGAGAAACAACGCTCCGCAGAAAACGACTCACGGAGACCTGAGGGAACACAGGAGACCCTCAGCACACCTGGACACACGGACTGAGGTAAGGCAACACCTCGAGGCATCCAGAACCAGTGTACAGACTTGGAGCTGGCCAATGTACAGACTTGGAGCTGGCCAACGTACAGACTTTGGGCTGGCCAATGTATGGACTTTGAGCTCCAATGTATAGACTTTGAACTGCAATGTATAGACTTTGAGCTGGACAATGTACATACTTTGAGCCGACCAATGTATAGACTTTAATGAACAATGTATAGACTTTGAGCCGGCCAATGTATAGACTTTAATGGCCAATGTACAGACTTTGAGCCGGCCAATGTATAGACTCCAATAGACAATGTACAGACTTTGGGCTGGCCAATGTGTGGACTTTGAGCTCCAATGTATAGACTTTGAATTGCAATGTGCAGACTTGGAGCTGGCCAACGTACAGACTTTGGGCTGGCCAATGTATGGACTTTGAGCTCCAATGTATAGACTTTGAACTGCAATGTATAGACTTTGAGCTGGACAATGTACATACTTTGAGTCGACCAATGTATAGACTTTAATGAACAATGTATAGACTTTGAGCCGGCCAATGTATAGACTTTAATGGCCAATGTACAGACTTTGAGCCGGCCAATGTATAGACTCCAATAGACAATGTACAGACTTTGGGCTGGCCAATGTGTGGACTTTGAGCTCCAATGTATAGACTTTGAACTGCAATGTGCAGACTTGGAGCTGGCCAACGTACAGACTTTGGGCTGGCCAATGTATGGACTTTGAGCTCCAATGTATAGACTTTGAGCTCCAATGTATAGACTTTGAACTGCAATGTATAGACTCACTTTGAGCTCCAATGTATAGACTTTGAACTGCAACGTATAGACTTTGAGCTGGCCAACGTACAGACTTTGGGCTGGCCAATGCACGGACTTTGAGCTGCAATGTACAGACTTTGAACTGTGATGTATAGACTTTGAGCTGGCCAACGTACAGACTTTGGGCTGGCCAATGTACAGACTTTGGGCTGGCCAATGTGTAGACTTTGAGCTGATGAACCCAGCCAATGTACCGACTTTGAGCTGGCCAATGTACAGACTTTAAGCTGGCCAACGCATAGACTTCGAGCTGATGAATGTAGCCAATGTACAGACTTTGAGCTGATGAATGCAGCCGATGTACAGACTTTGAGCTGAAGAACGTATAGACTTTGTGTGCTGGTTGAATAGACAACGTATAGACTTTGGGCTGATGAATGTACGGACTTTATGTCGCAGCGACCGGCCAATGTGCAGACACACGCCCTTCGCCGGTACACCCTACAACGCCCTTCGCCGGCACTCCCCAGCCCAGCTTCCCCCGGCACGCCTCGTTTGGCCTTTCGCCGACACGCTCCCCCTGCGCTCAGCGGCACGCCTGCTCCAATCCTTCGGCGGTACGCCCTTAAGCTCCTTTGACAGCACGCTCTCCCCTGTTCAACCCTTCGCCGGCACGCTCGGTCAGGCCCTTTGTCGGCACACCTAAGGCTCCTTCATCGGTACGCCTCCCAAAGCCACCACACCTGCCCCTTCGCCGGTACCCTTGGCCAAGCCCTTCCCTGGTATACCTCCCGCCAACCTTCAGCGGCGCACTCCCTCAGCCCCCTCAACGGTGCACCCTTCCACCTTCAGCGGCACGCTCCTTCAGCCCCCGTTTGGCCCTCCAGCGGCCCACTCTCTCTCCAGAAGAATATGTATAATAATAATAGTAATAATAAAATTAATAAAAACTATGATGAATAAATAAATTTGAATACATATATGAAATAAACAAAAAATGTAAAAATAATAATAAACAAAAAAGAGGAGAGAAAATATAATAGTAATAATAATAAACAAAACGAATAAATAATCCAGAATAAATACATGAGAGGGAAATAAGCAATACATATAAATATAAATATAAATATAAATATATATAATTTAAAACCCAGATAAAAAAAATGGTAAAATCCACTTTGCAGCCCCGTCTCTCTCGTGACCCGGTGCTAAAGGAATAACAATGTCGCCCTTCCAGGTTGGGCCTGAGTCTTGGGAATTATCCCGAAATGGCCATGGCCCGACCTCACCTCGGGCTAACATTCCGATTAAGCTGGACTCGTTTCTCAGGCTGGATCCCTTTCGAGCCACTACTAAAATTGCTGCACGCTCGGCAGACATTTGAACGGGTTCACCTCGATTTTCGCCGCGTTTCTATTACGGACCTGTGTCTGAACATGAAAAGACCCGTGAGCAACCAATATGGCCGATGGCTCCCTCCCCGACATGGTCGTGAGCCGGCATTGCTCCGGGCCGATAGCCCGTTAAATCGGATTCATTCTAATGGGATTCGTTCCCGTTCTTTCATTGAAACTGCCGTAAACTCTGCATACATTTGTACGGGGTCGTTTCCATCCACGTCGCACTTTCAACATGGGCCCTTGCCCGAACATGAAAAGGTCCGTGAGTGACCGACAAAATCGGAATAGAACGAGACGGCCCTCGCCACCCCTTGACCCCTTTCATGGGAATATCAATAAGACCTCCGTGGGCCACGCTTAGACCTCGGGTCCGTCCCAATTGTGGTCGCCGTTCGGCTCATATCCTCGGTCTACAGCCCGCTCCCTTCGAACACGTTTTCGATTTTGGAGTCTAGTCCTGGGACTCTCCCCCGTTGCCCTCCGGCACCGGAAATATTAATGATGCCCGCGCAAGCCTCGTTCGGACCATGGGAGGCGCCCCCGGTATGGTCTTGACTCGATCTCGCACCGGGCCAATAGATTTACCGGTTTCCTGCTACACTAACCGAGATTTAACCGAATGTTTTCGGTGTCTCAGAATCATAAACTTGCCGTATCCCGGCATGCATATGTCCCAGGTCCTCCCGCGACGATTACAATATTCTCAAGCCGGACTCCCGTCCGAATATTAAACGGTCTCCCGAATGACCGACACGTTTCGAACGTCCGCTTCCCTAGACACAGGGCTTTTCAGACGATTCAAGGGATATTCCCTCGTTGCCCCTTGGCACCAGAAATATTAATGACGCTCATGCAAGTCTTGTTTCGACCGCGGGGGGGGGGCCCACCGCAGTATGGTCGCAGCTTGCTCTTGCACCGGGCCAACAGATTTACTGGTTTCTGACCGCTCTGACCGAGGTTTAGCCGAACGTTCTCCGCTCTTCCGAACAATAGATTTGCCGTACCTCGGCATACATGCGTTCCGGTTTTCCCGCGACAACCGCGATCTTCTCGAGCCGGACATTCGTCCGAACATTAAATGGTCAGTACACGACTGACAATGACCGCGAAGGGTCTTCTTCTCGTCCTCGCGCGAGGATTTCAATACCTCGTAATAGACCTTCCATGCAATTGATTTCTTGGCCATGAGGCCCTGAATCCCGGCGATTAATCAAGGGTGTTCCCTCGTATGGGGGATGTAAATGACGCCGTGACCTTTATGGCGCGGCGGGTTTTGGTCCCGACACGAACCACACAATCGTCTGACCGAGTCAGATGGAGCGCACCGTGGGCTCTTCGGAGCCTGAATAAATTGTCACTTTGTGACTGGCACGCCCACGCACTTAATAGACGAATCAACCATTCCCGAAGAGACGAGCACAACAATAGACGAACGAAAAGTGCGTCCACAAGTTTGGCACGCCCGGTGGGACCGAAACTACCCTTCATCTCTTCGCCGGGATTCAAGGCCTCATGGCCTCCTAATAAACGATGTTTGCCTGCTTTGATGAATTGCAGGTGCTGTCTTCGCCAACCCCATGGAGAGAAAATCCAGACTCGGCGCAGTTGCCTTCGTGGCCTCGAGGATGCTGCTTCGAAGCATATGCCGCTTCCTGGAATCATGGGGGCTGTTATAAAAAAAGGGAGAAGAGAAAGAGAAGAGAAGGAAGGGGAAATCAAGCCCCCCCATTTCCCTCAAGAAGAAAGAGAAGAAAATAAGAAAATAAGAAGAGAAGAAAAGAAGAAAAAAAAAGAGAAAAGAAATAAGCAAAAAGAAGAAGAGAAAGAATTGGCAAGAGAGGGTTGTACGGCCACGTCCGTCGAGACCCGTGCTGAACAAAGATTACCACTGTGGGGTTGATGCGGTGGAGCGAACCACTCATCCCCTCCCTGAGGGGGTGAGCGCTCTCCTGCACCTCCACCCTGGTCAATCATACAAAAAAAGGGGAGAAATAAAGAAGAAAGGAAGAAAAGTTGGCCAGCATCGCCGACTGAAAGAGCAAGAAGAAACCCGGCATCCCGCCCGACTCTAGGAGGTCCCGAGTCCGCGGTGCAATGACCCCGCTCGTTCCTCCTTTCTGCTGCCTCCATCCGGCACAAAACGGCCCCCGAGTGGTTGTTAAAAGACCCAGCGAGCCACAATTGTAGCTTGGTGAATGGTTGCCCGCTGTGGGGAATGCTTTATAGCAATGAGGCCAAGCACGACCACCACTCCCGAAGAGAGCATGCATATACCCCGCCATGGGGGATGAGAAGAAGATATATACCCTGCTACGGGGGCATAGGAGGCAAAAAAAGAAATACACCCCATTCCCAGGGGCACATGAAGAGAATCCGCCCCGACTGAGGGGCACACAAAGCAAAAGCTACACCCCGGCTTAAGGGCATTTGAAGAAGTCACATCCCGCCTCGGGAGCATGAGAAGCAGCAAGAATACACCCCGGCCTAGGGGTATTTGAAGAAGAAATATGCCCCGCCTGGGGGCATAGAAGCCGTAAAGAACACGCCTCAGCTCAGGGCATTTGAAGAAGCTACATCCTGCCTTGGGAGTATAAGAAGAAAAGAGTCTACCCCATCTTAGGGGTATTTGAAGAAGAAACACACCCCGCTATGGGGGCATAGAAGCCATAAAGAATACGCCCCGGCTTAGGGGTATTTGAAGAAGAAGGATACCCCGCCTCGGGGGACATTGCAAGCAGCGATACACCCTGCTTGGGTGCACAGGAAGCAAACCACACCCCACTCCTGGGGACACATAAAGAGAGTACACCCCGCCATGGGGGCACATGAAGAGAATCCACCCCGACTCGGGGGTACATGAAGCAACAAAGAATACACCCCGCCTTAGGGAATCTGAAGAAGAAGCATACACCCCACCAACGGGGGCACAGCAGCCGTCGAGAATCCACCCCACTTTGGGGGCACAAGAAGCAGACATTCCCCAGCATGTCGGGGCAGAAGAAGAAGAATCCCCCCCTCGGGGGCATATAAAAAAAAGCAAAGATACACCCGGTGCCCGGCGCACATGAAGAGAAAGGCACCTCCCTCTGGGGGCACAACAAGCAACAAAGATACACCCCATTCCCAGGGGCACATGAAGAGAAATACACCCCTGCTCCAGGGGCATATGAGACAAAACTATACCCCAATTTAGGGACATTTGAAGCAAAGACTTCACCCCGCCTCAAGGGGGGGGGCATAAGAAGCGAAAGATATACCCCACCCCGGGGGCACAAGAAGAAAACACACCCCACCTTGGGGGGCGTAAGAAGCCAAGAGATATACCCCGCCACGGGGCAACGGAGGCAAAATGCATTCCCCCCGGGGGCACGTAAAGCAACATACCCCTCGCCTCGGCAGCATATGAGGCCAAGAAGCTACATCCCGGCTCGGGAGCATAAGAAACAAAAGATATACCCCACGTCCGGGGCATATGAAGCCAAGAAACACACCCCCGTCTCGAGGGTATTTGAAGAAGAAGCATACCTCGCCTCGAGGGCCTAGAAGCTATGAAGAACACGCCCCGACTCAGGGGCATATGAAGAGAAGTCCACCCCGGCCTAGGGGTATTTGAAGAAGAAGCATACCCCGCCAGGGGACATAGAAGCCATAAAGAATACGCTCCGGTTTAGGGGTACTTGAAGAAGCTACATCCCGCCTTGGGAGCATGAGAAGAAAAGAGAATCCACCCCGGCTTAGGGACCTTTGAAGGAGCATACCCCAGGCTCGGAGTCAATGAAGCAACATGCACCCCCCGGGGGGGGGACATCTGAAGCAGAACAAACAACATCCCCGGCTTAGGGAAGCATATGAAGAGAGGAATACACCCGATATGGGGGCACGTAAACAAAGAAGAAGAATTCACCCCGCCTCGGGTGCATAAAAAGCAAGAACCACACCCCGCATCGAAAGCGGCAATACACTCCACTCTGGGGGCACTAGAAGCAGAATACACCCCGTGCCGGGGGCATATAAAAAAGGGGATACCTCGCTCTGGGGCATCAGAAGCAGCAATACGCCCCAGCTTGGGGGCATCAAAAGCAGCAATACACCCCACCTTGGGAGCATAAGAAGCAAACATTCCCCCCGGTGTGTCTGGGAAGAAGAAAAGAATTCACCCCGGCCTAGGGTATTTGAAGAAGAAGCATACCCCGCCAGGGGACATAGAAGCCATAAAGAATACGCCCCGGCCTAGGGGTATTTGAAGAAGAAGCATACCTCGCCTCGAGGGCCTAGAAGCTATAAAAGAGCATGCCCCGACTCAGGGGCATATGAAGAGAAGTCCACCCCGGCCTAGGGGTGTTTGAAGAAGAAACATACCCCGCCAGGGGACATGGAAGCCATAAAGAACACGCCCCGGCTTAGGGGTATTTGAAGAAGATACATCCCGCCTCGGGAGCATAAGAAAGAGAAGAATACATCCCGTCTTAGGGATATTTGAAGAAGAAATATATCCTGCCAGGGGGCATAGAAGCCATAAAGAATATGCGCCAGCTCAGGGGCACTTGAAGAAGAAACATACCCCGCTTGGGGGACGCAGAAGCAAAGAGACAGAGTACACCTCCACCCGGGGGCACCGAAGCAAAGAGGCATACATCCCGACCTGGGAGCACATGAAGAAAGAATATACCCAGACCTAGGGGCGTCAGAAGAAGAAACATACGCCCCGATCCAGGGACATGAGAAGCAAGAGAATATGCCCTGCGAAAAGGGTATGAGAAACATGAAGAATGTACCCCAGCCTATGGGCACAGAAAGAGACACACTCCGCCCTTGGCGCATAAGAAGCAGAAGCACCTACCCCAGCCTGGGGGCACAAAAATACACTCCGCCCTTGGCGCATAAGAAGCAGAAGCATCTACCCCGACCCGGGGCACAGAAACAAAGAGACATACATCCCGAGCTGGGAGCATAAGAAGAAAGATATACTCCGCCCAAGCGGCATTTGAAGAAACAACATACCCTGCTTCGGGGGCACAGAAGCCGTAAAGAGATACACCCCCGCCTCAGGGGGGCGTAAGAAGCAAAAGATACACCCCGGCCTCAGGGGGGCATAAGAAGCAAAAGATACACCCCCGTCCCGGGGGCATTTGAAGAGAGCTACGCCCCGTACCAGGGGCACATGAAGAAGAAACATACCCGCCTGGGGGCATAGAAGCCGTGAAGAGTACACCCCATTCCCAGGGGCACATGAAGAGAAATACACCCCCGCTCCAGGGGCATATGAGACAAAACTATACCCCGATTTAGGGGCATAAGAAGCAGCAAGAATGCACCCCGGCTCAAGGGGTATTTGAAGAAGAAATATGCCCCGACTGAGGGGTACATGAAGAGAAATACACCCCCGCCCTAGGGGCATATGAGACAAAACTATACCCCGATTCGGGGGCATTTGAAGCAGGACAAACAACATCCCCCGGCTTAGGGGCGCATGAAGAAAGGAATGCACCCCGCTTAGGGGCACATAAGCATAAGAAGAAGAGACTGCCCCGGCCTGGGGTCATGAGAAGAAATAGAGTTGTACCCCGGCTTAGGAGCATACGAAGAGGAGTGTATGCCACCCCGTGGCATAAGAGGCGGAAGAATCAACCCCTACTTAGGCGTAACTGAAGAGAATCCACCCTGCTCTGGGGGCACAAAAAGGAGATACGCCCCACCCTTGTGGGGCACAAGAAGCAAAACACACCCCGCCTTGGGGGGCATATGAAGCCAAGAATCGCACCCCGTCTTGGCGGTACTTGAAGAGGAAGCATACCTCGCCTCGAGGGCCTAGAAGCTATAAAGAACATGCCCCGACTCAGGGGCATATGAAGAGAAGTCCACCCCAGCTTAGGGGTATTTGAAGAAGAGACAAACCCCGCCAGTGGGGGCATAGAAGTCATGAAAAACGCGCTCCGACTTAGGGGCATTTGAAAAAGCTGCATCCCGCCTTGGGAGCATAAGATGAAAAGAGTCCGCCCCGGCTTAGGGGCATCTGAAGAAGGAATACATCCTGGTCTCGGGGTCCATGAAGCAACATATACCCCCCCCCCCCCCCCCCCGGGGGGGGGGGGGGGCATCTGAAGCATGACAAACAACATTCTCCGGCTTAGGGGGAGCATATGAAGAAAGGAATACACCCCGATATGGGAGCACATAAGCAAAGAAGAAGAGTTCACCCCGCCTCGGGGGCATAAGAAGTAAGAATTACACCCCGCCCTGGGGGCATATAAAGCAACATACACCCCGCCTGGGGGCATAGAAGCCATAGAGAAGACTCCCCGGCTCGGGGGCATCAGAAGAAGAAGCACGCCCCACCTGGGGGCATAGAAGCCTTGAAAAATACGCCCCGCCTGGGGGCACAGAGGCAAAGAGGCAAAACACACCCCTCAGGGGGATGCATACCAAATAAAGCTACACCCCAACCTGGGGGCACGTTAAGAGAAATACACTCCAGCGTGGAAGCATTAATGAGAAAAGAAGAGCAGAATAAAGAAAAAGACACGCATGAGGCAGACATGGCCTTTGAGCCCGTCTCATCACACAAAAGAAGAGAAGAAAAGAAAGAATACACATGAGGCAGACGTGGTCTTCGAGCCCGCCTCATCACACAAAAGAAGAGAAGAAAAGGAAGAAAAGACACATGAGGCAGACATGGTCCTCGAGCCCGCCTCATCACGCAAAAGAAGAGAAGAAAAGGAAGAAGAGACACATGAGGCAGGCATGGTTCCTGAACCCGCCTCTTCACACAAAAGAAGAAGAGCAGAACCAAAAGAAGACACATGAGGCAGACGTGGTCCTCGAGCCCGCCTCATCACGCAAAAGAAGAGAAGAAAAGGAGGAAGAGACACATAAGGCAGACGTGGTCCTTGAACCCGCCTCTCCACAAAAGAAGAAAAGAAAGAACAGTCACGAGGCAAACATGGTCTTTGCGCCTGCCTCTCCACAAAAGAAGAAGAGAAGAAGAGAGAGAACAGTCACAAGGCGAACATGGTCCTTGCACCTTCCTCTCCATAAAAGAAGAAGAGAAGAAAAGAAAGAACAGTCATGGGGCGAACATGGTCCTTGCACCTGCCTCTCCATAAAAGAAGAAGAGAAGAAGAGAAAGAGCAGTCACGGGGCGAACATGGTCTCTGCACCTGCCTCTCTACAAAAGAAGAAGAGGAGAGAAAAAAGAGACATGAGGCGAACATGATCCTTGCACCTGCCTCTCTATAAAAGAAGAAGAGAAGAAGAGAAAGAACAGTCACGAGGCGAACATGGTCTCTGCACCTGCCTCTCCATGAAAGAAGAAGAGAAGAAGAGAGAAAGAACAGTCACGGGGCGAACACGGTCCTTGAACCCGCCTCTTCACACAAAAGAAGAGAAGAAGAGAAAGAAATGACCATGAGGCAAGCATGGTCTTTGCACCTGTCTCCCCACACAAAAGAAGAAGAAAAAAAAGAGACATGAGACAGACGTGGTCTTCGAACCCGCCGCTTCACAAACCCTTCTCCTCGGCTCACGTATCCTACTACCCGACGCTCTTTGGCTCAGTCATTCCGGCCAAGGCCCACGGTCGTGACTAATCCACCCGTCCCACCGCGCTCTCCGATATCTTTTCGGCTTTACAGCCTACTCCTAACATCTCTCGGCTTGTCAGCCTGCTCCCAATATCCCTTGGCTTTTTAGCCTACTTCCCAATATCTTTGGCTCTCGCAGCCTGCTTCCCAGAATTCGGCCCTTGCGGCCTGCTTCCCAGAATTCGGCCTTCACGGCCCGCTTCCCAATTTTGGCTTTTGCAGCCCGCTTCCCAATATCTTCGGATCTCGCAGCCTGCTTCCCAGAATTCGACCCTTACGGCCCGCTTCCCGTAACTTCGGCCCTGCAGCTCGCTCTGCAGCATGCTTCCCATAATTTGGCTCTCGCAGCCCGCTCTCCTCGATTTTTGGCTATTGTGGCCTACTTCCAATATCAACTTCGGCCTTTACGGCCCGCTTCCCCAACGTCCTTTCAGCTGTTCGTGGTCTGCTTCCCTAATACCTTTACTACCACTACACTTATACGTAACAGTAATATTTTCTTATGCAAAAAACAAACAAACAAACAAACAAAAAAACAAAAAAAAACAAAACGAAACAAAAGAAAAAGAAAACAACAAAACGAACACAAAAAAAAGAAAGAGAAAAGAAAGAAGAGAGTGCATGATTGCCCTGCTTGCATGGTTGCTTAATATAGAATAATACACCTCCTTGGAATTTTCTAGAACCGTGCTTCCTTGCTAAATAATATCACCCCGATTCCGGATGCACGGGCGTCACGGCGCACGCTCAAAGGGAACCCAATTATGGTAGGTGCACACGTCAAGGGGAAGAGTCATGGCTGAATCGCTAAGCCCTGCTCACAAAATAAACCTGAGGCAACGCTCCCACACTTAGCACTTAATGTGTTCAATAGCCTTCGACTATAGGGATTGTCCGAATTTCTTCTTAGCACTCTACGGAGACTTGAATTCCTGCACTCGCGTGAAAGGTAATCGTGAGGAAAAAGATGCCTACCCCCACTGTAAAAAAAAAGAGAGAGAGGAAAAAAAAAGAAGAGAAAAAAGAAGAGAGAGAGAAACGCGGATCCGAGTAGCCGGAAATCCCCACTGAAACAAATGAGGAGACTCGCGCGAAATGGTGAAGCGAATCACAATAAGGACAAATCCTAGTAGCCGGGAATCCCCATTGAGACACATGAGGAGACTCGCGTCGAACGATGAAATCCGCTACCAAAATAAACAGATGGGGGCTGTGTGAAGCTACCGAAAGTCGGAAGCCTGGAACTAATGTGTAGGCGCTAGAGTGATCCTCGAGTGTCACCAGGAAAACCTGCATATCCCTATGGTTAGGGCCCTTTGTTCACACATTTGCACTGCCACGCCACATAGAATTACCTCGGGTGAAATGCGTGAATTTAGGCTATGCATGCAAGACATGCGATATCCTCTTGACGGGTGCACCACCCCTCAATTGTGCCTCGCGGCCCGCACCGCATCTACGAATTACGGGCGATGTCCCTATCCTATCCCCTATAGAGGGAGCTGCCTTACTCATATCTATGATATGCCTGCTAATGAATGCTTGCATGCTTGAATAAAAAAATTATATATAGTAAATATATATATATATAATAAATAATAAATAATAAAAATGTGTGTATACAATAAACTCAATTTCGGCTATCAAAGCCTACTTTCCCTGCGCTGGCTCGTAGAGCCCAATCTTGGCCCCCATGGCCTACCTCTTGCCCTCGCGGCTCGTTAATCTCCCAACTCCGGCTTCTATAGTCCGCTTCCCCGATTTGGGCTTTCACATCTTGCGCCCTAATTTCGGCTCTTGCAGCCCGCTTCCCAACATCTTTGGCTCTTGCAGCCTACTTCCCAGAATTCGGCCTTCACTGCCTGCTTCCCAGAATTCGGCCTTCACGGCCCGCTACCCATAATCTCGGCTCCTGCAGCCCGCTTCCTAATTTTGGCTCTTGTAGCCTGCTTCCCCGATTTGACTTCCGTAGCCTGCTTCCCAACTTTGGCTCTTGTAGCCTGCTTACCTCGGCCCCCATGGCCCGCTTTCCCAAGTCTGGCTCTGGCTGCCTGCTCCCCAAATTTCGGCTTTTGCAGCCCGCTTCCCTGATTTGAGGACACTAAATAAATTCTCACCCCATGTTTACGTGCAAGGGAATATAGAAGAGGAGAAAAGAGAAGAGAAGAAAAATAAGAGAAGAAGAGACGAACAAAAGCACGTCAGTTCCCGGCACCCCGTCGGCACTGATGAAGAGACAAAGAGACCAACATACTGCTTCAGTCCCCGGCACCCCGTCGGCACTGATGAAGAGACAAAGAGACCAACATACTGCCTCAGTCCCCGGCACCCCGTCGGCACTGATGATGAAGAGAAGAAGAGACAAACATACTACGTCAGTTCCCGCCACCCCGTCGGCACTGATGAAGAGACAAAGAGACCAACAAACCAGGTCAGCTCCCGGCACCCTGTCGGCGCTGACGAAGAGACAAAGAGACCAACAAAGCATGTCAGTTCCCGACACCCTGTCGGCACTGACGAAGAGACAAAGAGACCAACAAACCAGGTTAGCTCCCGGCACCCTGTCGGCGCTGACGAAGAGACAAAGAGACCAACAAACCAGGTTAGCTTCCGGCACCCTATCGGCGCTGACGAAGAGACAAAGAGACCAACAAATTAGGTCAGCTCCCGGCACCCTGTCGGCACTGATGATGAAGAGAAGAAGAGACAAACATACTACGTCAGTTCCCGCCACCCTGTCGGCACTGACGAAGAGACAAAGAGACCAACAGAGCAAGTCAGCTCTCGGCACCCTGTCGACGCTGACGAAGAGACAAAGAGACCAACAAACCAGGTCAGCTCCCGGCACCCTGTCGACGCTGACGAAGAGACAAAGAGACCAACAAACCAGGTCAGCTCCCAGCACCCTGTCGGCACTGATGATGAAGAGAAGAAGAGACAAACATACTACGTCAGTTCCCGCCACCCTGTCGGCACTGACGAAGAGACAAAGAGACCAACAGAGCAAGTCAGCTCCCGGCACCCTGTCAACGCTGACGAAGAGACAAAGAGACCAACAAACTAGGTCAGCTCCCGGCACCCTGTCGACGCTGACGAAGAGACAAAGAGACCAACAAACCAAGTCAGCTCCCGGCACCCTGTCGACGCTGACGAAGAGACAAAGAGACCAACAAACCAGGTCAGCTCCCGGCACCCTATCGGCGCTGACAAAGAGACAAAGAGACCAACACATCATGTCAGCTTCCGGCACCCTGTCGGCGCTGACGAAGAGACAAAGAGACCAACAGAGCATGTCAGCTCCCGACGCCCCGTCGACGCTGACGAAGAGACAAAGAGACCAACAAACCAGGTCAGCTCCCGACACCCCGTCAGCACTGACGAAGAAAAGAGGAGACAAACAAGTCATGTCGGCTCCCGACACCCCGGCGGCACCGACGATGAGAAAAAGAGGCCAGTACACCCGCGGGCACCGCCCGGCTCATCCTTCGCCTGCGCTACCCGTGGGTGGGGGGTATTTGTGGACACCAAAAATTACATACCGAGATATCCTGCTCGGCCCAACATCAACAACGGCACCGAGTGAGGAAGCCCCGGAGGGGCTGGTCATCCGGACTCCCCAAATATGCACACTGCCGTGAAGCCGTCTCCGGAGTCACGACAGTGAAGAGAAATCAACCACCAAGAGCCCCCACAATCCATGGGCCTCGAAGAAAATTAAATGGGCCACAACTCATGCTCACAATGGGCTCAGAACTGCCCCTTTTGGGCCTTCAACGGCACGCCCTTTGGCCCTTCAGCGGTACGCCCCTGGGCCCTTCAACGGCACACCCCATGTGCCTTCAGCGGCACACCCCATGTGCCTTCAACGGCACGTCCCATGTGCCTTCAACGGCACCCTATTTTAAGCCTTCAACGTCACACTATTTCGGGCCTTCAACGCCACACTATTTTAAGCCTTCAACGGCACACTATTTCGGGCCTTCAACGGCACACTATTTTAAGCCTTCAACGGCACACTATTTCGGGCCTTCAACGGCACACAATTTCAGGCCTTCAATGGCACACTATTTTAAGCCTTCAACGGCACACTATTTTAAGCCTTCAACAGCACACTATCTCAGGCCTTCAACGGTACGCTATTTCAAGCCTTCAACGGCACACCATTTCAAGCCTTCAGCGGCACACTTCTTGAGCCCGCCAGCGGCACAGCGTGAAGGCATTTCAACGGAACGACGTGACGCCCATGCCCTACGTATCCTTGGCGCGCAGTGAGCTGCCCGAGGTGTCAACCAGAGGTTGGGCCACGCAGGCTACTCCCCTGACATCCAGGACGGGGGAAGTCAATCCCCATCATGACCAGCCGCTTCCCGCCTTCGACTGCCGTGCTCGAGGGCTCCCGCTGTTGGGAGTATAAAACCACTCCCATTCCGGCGAAGAAGGGGAGAAGAGGCCCATACACAGAGGAAGAGGCACACAGGGAGAAGGAACGAAGATACACAAAGCCACCTACGAGAAGAAGGAGAAGAGAGAAGAGAAGGGAGAGGGCTCCGGCATGGAGTCTTCCGACAACCACCAGGCAGAGAGAAGAGAGTAAGAGAGGGAGAGGGCTTGATGTAGCAGGGGAAGGTGGGGGAAAGAGCAGTGGATGGTCGTCCCTGCCTCGATCCCCAACACCTCCTCTTCTTTTGTTCTTTGTTTTCTCCTTCTCCGTTCTTTTGTTCTTTGGTTTTCTTTCTTGCCCGTAGCTTTAGCTCGGGCGTGTTTTGTAATGCATGCGGACGGCTACGGCCCTTTGCTCCCCCATGAATGAAGATCGTCCCCCTCAGTGGGTTGTCTCTTTGTCTCGTTGGTTGTGAGCCACAGTGCGTTTGATCGTCTTTCCTTTCACTTTCGGTGTTTGTGTTCATCCCTCATGCCGACGGTTTCCTCCGGATGTGCCATCAGCTTGAATGGTTTGAGGTCACGAACCTCCTCCTGTAAAGCCCAGTGCCTTCATCTGTGCCAGCCCCCCCTTCTCCAGTACACCCTGTCCAGTCTTAGAGGTCTTCGACTCATTGTTTTCATTGTGTTTTCCGAGGTTTTATTAAGGTGTTGCGCCCTCGGGCGCCCACCTCCAGTTGTCGGGTTCGCCACTCCATGTGGGCGCGTTCCCTTTATCTCCCTTACGCTCGGGTCAAGGGGAGATGCTGCCGAATTTTCGTTAGAAAATAACAGGACGTTAAAAGGCAAAAGGATGCAACAAACAAATGGGATAGCAAACATATACCAAAAGACAATAAAAGCAACAAATAAATAGAGCAACAACAGACTGCAAGAAGAAGGAGAAAAGATTTGTATAAAACCACGCAAAAATCAAAGAGAAGAAGAAAAGAAAAGCCTTAAAAACAAGTAACAGAGGAGTGGACCTTCATCGGCATGTCCGTTCCAGCCTTCGCCGGTACACCCTATCAGCCCTCCAGCGGCACACCCTATCAACCCTTCAACGACACACCTTCTCAGCCCTTCAGCGGCACACTCTTCTCACTCTCCGAAGTGGAACCCAATGTACAGACTTTAAGGGACAATGTATAGACTTTGAGCTGCAATGTATAGACTTTGAGCTGCAGCCAATGAATAATGTATAGACTTTGAGTTAGCCAATGTACAGACTTTGGGCTGGCCAATGTACAGACTTTGAACTGCAGCCAATGAACAATGTATAGACTTTGAGTTGGCCAATGTACAGACTTTGGGCTGGCCAATGTACAGACTTTGAACTGCAGCCAAGGGGCAATGTATAGACTTTAAGGAACAATGTATAGACTTTGAGTTGGCCAATGTACAGACTTGGAGCTGGCCAACGTACAGACTTTGGGCTGACCAATGTATGGACTTTGAGCTCCAATGTATAGACTTTGAACTGCAATGTATAGACTTTGAGCTGGACAATGTACATACTTTAAGCCGACCAATGTATAGACTTTAATGGACAATGTATAGACTTTGAGCCGGCCAATGTATAGACTTTAATGGCCAATGTACAGACTTTGAGCCGGCCAATGTATAGACTCCAATAGACAATGTACAGACTTTGGGCTGGCCAATGTGTGGACTTTGAGCTCCAATGTATAGACTTTGAACTGCAATGTGCAGACTTGGAGCTGGCCAACGTACAGACTTTGGGCTGGCCAATGTATGGACTTTGAACTCCAATGTATAGACTTTGAACTGCAATGTATAGACTTTGAGCTGGACAATGTACATACTTTGAGCCGGCCAATGTATAGACTTTAATGAACAATGTATAGACTTTGAGCCGGCCAATGTATAGACTTTAATGGCCAATGTACAGACTTTGAGCCGGCCAATGTATAGACTCCAATAGACAATGTACAGACTTTGGGCTGGCCAATGTGTGGACTCTGAGCTCCAATGTATAGACTTTGAACTGCAATGTGCAGACTTGGAGCTGGCCAACGTACAGACTTTGGGCTGGCCAATGTATGGACTTTGAGCTCCAATGTATAGACTTTGAGCTCCAATGTATAAACTCACTTTGAGCTCCAATGTATAGACTTTAAACTGCAACGTATAGACTTTGAGCTGGCCAACGTACAGACTTTGGGCTGGCCAATGCACGGACTTTGAGCTGCAATGTACAGACTTTGAACTGCGATGTATAGACTTTGAGCTGGCCAACGTACAGACTTTGGGCTGGCCAATGTACAGACTTTGGGCTGGCCAATGTGTAGACTTTGAGCTGATGAACCCAGCCAATGTACCGACTTTGAGCTGGCCAATGTACAGACTTTAAGCTGGCCAACGCATAGACTTCGAGCTGATGAATGTAGCCAATGTACAGACTTTGAGCTGATGAATGCAGCCGATGTACAGACTTTGAGCTGAAGAACGTATAGACTTTGTGTGCTGGTTGAATAGACAACGTATAGACTTTGGGCTGATGAATGTACGGACTTTATGTCGCAGCGACCGGCCAATGTGCAGACACACGCCCTTCGCCGGTACACCCTACAGCGCCCTTCGCCGGCACGCCCCAGCCCAGCTTCCCCCGGCACGCCTCGTTTGGCCTTTCGCCGACACGCTCCCCCTGCGCTCAGCGGCACGCCTGCTCCAACCCTTCGGCGGTACGCCCTCAAGCTCCTTTGACAGCACGCTCTCCCCTGTTCAACCCTTCGCCGGCACGCTCGGTCAGGCCCTTTGCCGGCACACCTAAGGCTCCTTCATCGGTACGCCTCCCATAGCCACCACACCTGCCCCTTCGCCAGTACCCTTGGCCAAGCCCTTCCCCGGTATACCTCCCGCGAACCTTCAGCGGCGCACTCCCTCAGCCACCTCAGCGGTGCACCCTTCCACCTTCAGCGGCACGCTCCTTCAGCCCCCGTTTGGTCCTCCAGCGGCCCACTCCTTCAGCCCCCGTTTGGCCCTCCAGCGGCCCACTCTCTCTCCAGAAGAATATGTATAATAATAATAATAGTAATAATAAAATTAATAAAAAACTATGATGAATAAATAAATCTGAATACATATATGAAATAAACAAAAAATGTAAAAATAATAATAAACAAAAAAGAGGAGAGAAAATATAATAGTAATAATAATAAACAAAACGGATAAATCATCCAGAATAAATACATGAGAGGGAAATAAGCAATATATATATATATATATATATATAATTTAAAACCCAGATAAAAAAATGGTAAAATCCACTTTGCAGCCCCGTCTCTCTCGTGACCCGGTGCTGAAGGAATAACAATGTCGCCCTTCCAGGTTGGGCCTGAGTCTTGGGAATTATCCCGAAATGGCCATGGCCCGACCTCGCCTCGGGCTGACATTCCGATTAAGCCGGACTCGTTTCTCAGGCCGGATCCCTTCCGAGCCACTACTAAAATTGCCGCACGCTCGGCAGACATTTGAACGGGTTCACCTCGGTTTTCGCCGCGTTTCTATTACGGACCTGTGTCTGAACATGAAAAGACCCGTGAGCAACCAATATGGCCGACGGCTCCCTCCCCGACATGGTCGTGAGCCGGCATTGCTCCGGGCCGATAGCCCGTTAAATCGGATTCATTCTAATGGGATTCGTTCCCGTTCTTTCATTGAAACTGCCGTAAACTCTGCATACATTTGTACGGGGTCGTTTCCATCCACGTCGTACTTTCAACATGGGCCCTTGCCCGAACATGAAAAGGTCCGTGAGTGACCGACAAAATCAGAATGGAACGAGCCGGCCCTCGCCACCCCTGGACCCCTTTCATGGGAATATCAATAAGACATCTGTGGGCCACGCTTAGACCTCGGGTCCGTCCCAATTGTGGTCGCCGTTCGGCTCATATTCTCGGTCTACAGCCCGCTCCCTTCGAACACGTTTTCAATTTTGGAGTCTAGTCCTGGGACTCTCCCCCGTTACCCTCCGGCACCGGAAATATTAATGATGCTCGCGGAAGCCTCGTTCGGACCATGGGAGGCGCCCCCGGTATGGTCTTGACTCGATCTCGCACCGGGCCAATAGATTTACCGGTTTCCTGCTACACTAACCGAGATTTAACCAAATGTTTTCGGTGTCTCAGAATCATAAACTTGCCGTATCCCGGCATGCATATGTCCCATGTCCTCCCGCGACGATTACAATATTCTCAAGCCGGACTCCCGTTCGAATATTAAACGGTCTCCCGAATGACCGACACGTTTCGAACGTCCGCTTCCCTAGACACAGGACTTTTTAGACGATTCAAGGGATATTCCCTCGTTGCCCCTTGGCACCAGAAATATTAATGACGCTCATGCAAGTCTTGTTTCGACCGCGGGGGGCCCACCGCAGTATGGTCGCAGCTTGCTCTTGCACCGGGCCAACAGATTTACTGGTTTCTGACCGCTCTAACCGAGGTTTAGCCGAATGTTCTCCGCTCTTCCGAACAATAGATTTGCCGTACCTCGGCATACATGCGTTCCGATTTTCCCGCGACAACCGCGATCTTCTCGAGCCGGACATTCGTCCGAACATTAAATGGTCAGTACACGACTGACAATGACCGCGAAGGGTCTTCTTCTCGTCCTCGCGCGAGGATTTCAATACCTCGTAATAGACCTTCCATGCAATTGATTTCTTGGCCATGAGGCCCTGAATCCCGGCGATTAATCAAGGGTGTTCCCTCGTATGGGGGATGTAAATGACGCCGTGACCTTTATGGCGCGGCGGGTTTTGGTCCCGACACGAACCACACAATCGTCTGACCGAGTCAGATGGAGCGCACCGTGGGCTCTTCGGAGCCCGAATAAATTGTCACTTTGTGACTGGCACGCCTACACACTTAATAGACGAATCAACCATTCCCGAAGAGACGAGCACAACAATAGACGAACGAAAAGTGCGTGCACATGGCCCTATCTCCGAAAAATACGCAAAAATAGTCAAAACGACAGGCTCGAAGAGTACATCGTCGCTGCAGGATCCACGAGTCGAGGAACTGACAAGTAAACTCACCGTAAGGTTCCGTAACTAGTACGAGAGAAAAACCCACACGGATCGTAAAACTCAACTCGGAAGCCACAAAAGCGAACCGAAACTCACCGAAACACATCCAAAATATCCAATGAAGATCCAACAAGACCTACTAAGGATCCAGGGCATTACATCCTCCCCTCCTTTAAGAAATTTCACCCTCGAAATTAAGGACTAACAAAGGAGAAGCATGGAAGAACAACCCAACAACACCACCACGAAAATAACACAAATCTCGAGAAACACAGCTCAGAGGAACACTGTCAGACCACAATCACGAGCACATGCTCTGGATTGAGCACGGCACAAGTGGACACAAGTCCGACACCTCCGAAACAAAGGCAACGTCGCTTACGTCTCACAAGGGAAAGAGACACGACTGCCACAACCACAAACAACCGACCGAGAAACACAACGGCAGCACGGCAAGCGACAGCTTACACGAGGAGACACAATCCTGTCAGCTGACAGCTCGACCACATCATCGGCTCTAGTGCCAAAGGCAACAGGGAACACCTGGCACACAGGACGCCAATGACAACACTGGACCACAGGCACAACCAAGTCAGTCCTCACTCAGATATTAGATCTGATCGAGTCGCAAGCGAACTCTAAGGAAAAAGAGTACATCAAAGCTAACCGACAAGACTTGGTCCAAAACAGAGACACAAAATCATAGAGAAACAGCGCCAAAACAATAACCACGATCTCGGGGAATGCATCTCAAGGACTACCAACACGCCTCGAGAGCACAACACCCAAGAAAAGAAAATGCAGATTAGAGAGTACTCAATCAGTAGGAATGCCGACAAATTCCCCAACACTCGCAAATGCTAATGCCAAACAAACACCAGCAACTGCACGGCAACAACAACGTCAAGGCACAGGAAGCCAAGACGAAGTCACATCGATAAGAAGCAAATCTCTCGACCAGTGAGTAGCCAACTCACACGATTCAGCTGCATACTCAACAACGCACGTAGGCATCAGAAGAGACCTCGGTATCCGCATCTCAGTACACACCCGACGCCTTCGCAACCAATGAAGATCGCAAACAACACACCACGAGTACCGATCTCGCGACCAACCGATCACAAGAAGCCTAAGTGCAACAGGAGAAGAGCACCAACTTCAGCACAAAGCACAAGGAAAGCATCGATCTCAGTTTACCTTCACGTCCTGAAAACGATAAATGAGCCTTCACAATACATCGGCCGCTGGACACGGCACGACAAAACACGGTGCACGACAGCTCTTAACACCATCATGGAGTCCAAAGCCAAGCAACCGTATAGCAGAGAGTAGATCAGGCTCAAAAAAAAGTTGTCCACACTTAAGCAGACACAGGACAAAGGCATCACTAAGGCAGTAATTCCAAGGCAAACCTCGAAAAGATTCCACGAGAAGGGACGAGAAGCAGGAAGCTCAATCACAAAAGCTCACCAGGAAGGGAAAATCCTAGCTTGCCTGAGCAACTTCTCCAACACTGAATCTAATCGAGCACTTCAACAGAAGTAAGACACATCAGGAGCTGAACAGACTCAAGCCGGGACGACCAAGACAACGTGAGAACGTGTACGGTCATCAGACCAAGGCTAAAGGTCAACAGCAACCTGAACAACATACGGAGAAAACCTCAAACAACGTACTGCAGATTCAAGCCTTCCGGCGAACACTGCCAAGTACAACATGATCGAAACAAGCACAACGACGAAAAGAAACACCTCGTCACAATCCTGACGAGAGCAGGACCATCTCGTACAGTGCCAGAACAACACACACAACACAACACACCGAAAACAACGCGACAAAGAATCGCAAACCGAAGCCTGCTGAAGACTGTACTGGACTTTTACGACTCTGGATACTGTATATCTCAGATTCCCATGTACTTCACACAACAAGACTCTGATAGCTAAGAAAAGAACTCCGAACATCTCAGAACACTGCTCTGATACCAACTATAGCGACCTGGATCCCGGATACCAGATGTACCCGGTAGAACTACCGAATACACGTGATACCACTTGGAACCCGCGAGGCCTCCCAAGAGCGGGAAAGCTCCGAAGGGAAAAAGGCATGTGTAGACTACATTGAAGCTCCAAAGGGTATCCGCATCTCAGCACACCCTTTTGATCCTCCTAGCCGGCACTCACATGACCCTTTCCTTGGACGACATCCAGCCCTACGAAGCCTTCTCCGGTACGCCCGGGGCGACCCTCGCCGGCACACCCCCAGCGGTGTTCAGCGGCACACACCCCGTCGCCCTTGGCCTGCACACTCCTTGGCCGGCACACCTCCCAGCTAGCCCTTGGCCCTTGGTCGGCACATATCCTTCTGGCCCTCAGCGGCACACACATTGTAGCCCTTGGCCGGCACACTCCTTGGTCGGCACACCTCCCTGTTGGCCATTGGCCCTTGGCCGGCACACACCCTTCTGGCCTTTAGCGGTACACTTTAGAGGCCCTCAGCGGTACACCCTTCCTGGCCCTCACACAGGCCTTCAGCCCGCTGTCTTCCTTCGTGCTTTCCGAGGTTCTATAAAGGTGTTGCTGCCCTCGGGCGCCCACCTCCAGTTGTCGGGTTCCGCCACTCCATGTGGGCGCGTTCCCTTTATCTCCCTTACGTCCCGGGTCAAGGGGAGATGCTGCCGAATTTTTTTGTGGGAAAATAACAACATGTCGAATAAGGCAAAAGGAAGCAACAAACGAATAGAATAATTAACAAAACCTTCCGACTAAGCAAGCCACTGCCGGCACCATGACGAGAACTGGACCAATTAACGACCCGACGGACCGAGCTTCCGATTACGGCGAAGGGGCTGAACAGAACAAAGCCAAGAAGAAGTTTATATAAAACTACATGAAAATTAAGGTAAGAAGAAAAGAAAAGCCTTAAAATAAATAATAAAAGAAAGAACCTCCACCAGTGCACTCCTTCCAGCCTCCAACGGCACACTCCTTTTTAGCCCCTTGAACCCCAGCGGTACACCCCTGATTGCCCCAGCGGCACACCCCCTTGAACCCCCAGCGGTACACCCTGATTGCCCCAGCGGCACACCCCCTTGCCCCCCAGCGGTACACCCTGATTGCCCCAGCGGCACACCCCTTGAACCCCAGCGGTACACTCCTTTCAGCCTTCAGCGGCACACCCTCGTTGCCCCCAGCGGTACACCCTTTTGGCAACATCCAGCGGCACACTCTTTCTCCCAGCGGTACACCCTATTCCCTTCGCCGGCACACTACACATATATATACATATATACCATGATAATGGCATTAACAACAGCAAATAAATTAATGGAAATTTATGCTAATTAAAGGGCTCCGAATATGTAACATTAATAATGATAAAAGAGGTGGGAGGGGTAACAAAAAAGATAATGAAAAATAATAATAATAATAATAATAATAACGAATAAAAGAAGAGAAATCATCTGGAACAAATGCATAAAGAAGTAATAAACCGTAGGACAGAAATCAGAACATATAATTAAGAAAATCCCAGATAAAAGATGCTAGATGCTAGGGCCCACACCGCAGTCCCATCTCTCACCGGGACCCGATGCAAAAGGAATAACAACTCCGCCCTTTCAGGTCGAGCCCGAGTCTTGGGAATTATCTCGATATGGCCAGGCTGTGACCTAACCTCGGGCCGACATCTTAATCAGACCGGATTTGTTTTCTCGTTCCGGACGTCCTCCGAATCATCATTCAAATTGCCGTGGGCTTGGCAGACATTTGAACGGATTCGTCCCGATTTTCTCGTCGCATTTCCATCACGGACCCGTGTCCGAACACGAAAAGGTCTATGAGTGACCGACATGACCGACGGTTTGTTGTCTGAATACAGCTCTCAGTGTGATTTATCCCTATCTCTCTCGCATAATTAGTGTTATTCTTTTCGGCCGTAGGGCCCCTAATTTCGGTAATTAATTAAGGGTATTCCCTCGTATGGGGGATGTAAATGACGTCGTGACCTTTATGGCGCGACGGGATTCGGTCCCGACACGAACTACATAATCGTCTGACAAAGTCAGATCGAGCGCACCATGGGCTCTTCGGAGCCCGAAAAAATTGTCACTTCGGTGACTGGCACGCTCACGCACTTAATAAACGAATAAACCAACGAGACTATAATAAGCGATAAAAAAAGTGCGTCCACTACTCTGGCACGCCCGGTGGGACTGATCCACCCTTCATCTCTTTACCGAAATTAGGGGGCCCGCGGCCCCCTTCTTGTTATACTAATTGTGCCACTTTCTTAAATGCAGAATTGAACAAAGAAGAGAAAGCAACATCATGGAGCCGACAATGGCTGTCGTCTGCAGCCCTGAGGTTGTGGAGAATCATGTGCGAGGCGGCTACCTGGCGGTGCCCCTCACCTTCGGGAGCTTCCCTCCCACTGTGGGCTTCCCCAACTTCTTGGGGGTAGCCTTCGCCCAGATCCTCGACGTGGAGACGCCTGAGGAATCCCAGATCAACGCCCCCACTCCGGGGGCCGTTGGAGCTACTGTCGGCCGAGCTGTGGCCGAAGGCAACAACAGCGTCCCCACAACGACGCTTAGCTGCAATGTGCACCACGTGCACCAAACTACCGGCCCATTCCACCAAGGGTCGACATCCCACCGGAGAAGGCTCCGGAGAAATAACACCAGCACTGGATCAGGGCGTCGCGCCTCCAACTCCGGGAAGTCCATGACAGTTGGGGCCCTCCGAGTCCGCCTAGACGGGCAGAGGTCCCAGGTGACACCGGACCGCATCGTCCCGGCCATCCCAGTCCGCAACTCTTTCCAGGGACTGGAAAAGCTGAAGGAGAAGGCGATGCCCACAGCCCCGGTCGTAGCACCGAAGAAGGCGCCAGCTCGGAGGCCGGCCAAGTTGAAGCAGGTCTGGGTACCCAAAGAGGCCCAGCCCACCGCGCCTGCCCAAGCGGGACCCAGCATCTTCCGCCCCAAGAAGGGCCCGAAGAGACGACAGGGTCGAGCTGCCAAGCCCGACCCTCCAACTAGCACCCGTCGTCCCGGTGCCGCCTGAGAGTGCTCGCCGCCGCTGCCGGGGGCGCCGACACAACGACGCCCGCCCGACACTCGAGGCCTACTCTCCTGCGGCCGCTGTTGTCGACACCCAACCACAGGCAGCTCTCCCTGACCAGGAATGGGAAGGGATCGAGCAGGCTATGAGGAATTACCTCCAGGGCCTGGGTAGCACTCCCGCCGGCCGCCAGAGACTACTGGGGGCAGTGGCCTCCACTTTTCAAGAACAGGGAACCCGACTCACACTCAGCGCAGAATCGAGGAATCGCTCAGAGGAGCCACGCCAGTCCCCTAATCGGGAGGAAGCGCCGCCCCGACGATCGGTCTTCGACAGACTAGTGTTCCCGGGAAGATCGTCCAGGAGGGCGATAAATAGAAATAAGAACAAGAAGTGGCAGACATTCACCTGCAGCGTGGCAGGAGTTCACGGTCGGTATGGGGCCTTGCCCACCGATCCGGAAGAATTGGCCAGAATAGCCGTCAGGCCGGGACCCCTCACTAGAAGAGGGAGAGCGGCAGGCGGCGCGACATCCACAGGTGCCGAAGGGACCTTACCTGAAGAGCCCCTTGCAGCCCTTACGGCCAATGTGGTTACTGCCGGCGACACGAGTGGCGGACCCTCAACATCAGCCGAGGACGCCCCGGCCGATGAGACAGGGGGCATGCCTAGTCTTCCCACAGCTGACCCTACAATGCTGCTCATGATACAACGATTCCAGTAGGAAATCGAGTCACTCAAGAAGCAGCTAAGTGAGCGGAACGCACCGCCCCCGATGTCCTGGCAGACCGAGGTTATACCCGAAGCACCCAGGGACAGGGGGCAGTCTTCAGAGGCAGCTCTTCCAGCAACCCTCAACCCTCTCGGGGACGCGCCCCCACAACAAACACATTATACAGCAGTGGCCCTGCCACAGGCTCCGATTTCACAAGGGTCCCCCATGGCCCCCCGGGCGACCGTGGTGGCCACCCCGAGCGCGCAGCCCGCTCACTTTTACCCGAACCCAGTCAACCCGGCAACGGTTAGCCGGTTGATGCTGGAACAGATGATAGACATGAAATTGGCCGAGAGGGGCGAAGGGGATCAGACGTTGTTTGACGTCTACCGGGTACCTTACCCGGCCCACTATGCCGCAAGGAAGCTGCCGGTCGGCATCACCAAGCCGCCGAAGTTCGAAAAATTCAACGGGCAAGGGTCCCCCAGGGAACACATTGCTTACTATGTGAACATCATGGGAGATCTAGCTGCTGATGAAGCCTATCTCCTGAAGTTCTTCGGCTCGACACTTACCGGACTCGCCTTCGAGTGGTACTCCAGCCTGCCGCCCGGGTCCGTTGCTGACTGGCCTGATATGCAAAAGAAGTTCAAGGAAAGATTCTATGTTGCAGAACGGGAAGTCACTGTAGCAGAGCTCTATGCTACGAGACAGAAGAACGACGAGTCGGCCCTCGACTACATCAAGAGATGGAGGAACCTCAGCATGAGGTGCAGGCGTCCCCCGCACCAGGAGGACGCGGTGCAGATCTGCAAACAAAATTTGAAGAAAGAAATCCTGGAAAGGATGATCGGCACTGAGGTCAAGACGTTCGACCGCCTGAACAACGTGGTAGCAAAGATCGAGGCATTTTTGGCCCGATACTCCTCCACTTCAGCCATGTCAAGCCAGAGAGCCAGACAGGCCGAGAAGAAGCCAGCTCCCCCTTAGGTGCACACATTAGACTTCCAGGCTTTTGAGAAGCAAAAAGAGAAAGCCAAGGCGGCTGCCAACCTTCCTCCACCCAGAACTACAGAACGGCGGGAGGGCCCCTCACTAAGGAAGAAGATGAAAAACAAGCTTTATTCCTTCTCCCGAGACAAGTCCAAGCTCCTGTTCGAATGGGCAACCAACTATAACAAAATCACACTGCCAGAGCCGAAGAGGCCCGGTGACCTGAAGAAGAAAGATGATCCGCGCTTCTGCTTATACCATCGGGTGCTCGGGCATGCTATCGAAGACTGCTACGTCTTCAAGGATGTTATTGAAGCCCTAATCAAGAACGGGGAGCTAGACATGGGGGAGCATAAAGTAGAACCCCCGCAGCCGCATGAGCTGCCCATCATAACCTCCTCCGTCAACATGGTCTCACTATACCAGGAGCTACCTGAAGAGTGGGCGGAGGCCTGTGTCCGCGCCACTTATGAAACTTTCATTATGGCCCCAGCTCAAGACCAAGGAGGTTGGCAGACCATACCCAGAAAAACTAGAAAGGCACGCGCCTCCCGGCCTACCCCAGGAATTCACCCGAGGGTGGCAGCGCCCCTGCCTGCACCGCCCCCGGCAAGCCCGGTTTGCCACGACACGGCCCCTCGGCTGGTCATGAGGCGGCCCACTCACAACAAGAAGAGTTCTGTCCCGCTGCAGATGCACAAGAAGACTAGCCCGGCGGTTGAAAGACTCCAGGTTATTATTGATGGGCTCGAGGATTATGAACAGCCCGAGATCCAGCCTGTGGAGCTGAAGGAGTATGTCCCCTGGAAGGAGTTCGAATCACTCGAGCTGGCTCCGGGAACAGAAGCTGATGCAGACAAAGAGCCTCCCCTGTGGGGTGAACCTCCTCAAGAGCAGCCATCCGCTGCAGCAAGTAAGAAGAAGAAGAAGAGAAGACCCAGGGGCAAGAAGAAGAAGGAGGTCGTCTTCGCCTGCAACACCCTCTCGGCGTTGTTCGACACCGCTCTCTCCCTGGAAGAGAAAGAAGAAGAGCCACCCCATGAACCAGCAGAGGTGAATCAAGCTGAGGCGTCCACCTCCCAACATGCTACCAGGTCAGGAAGGAAGTGGGGGCGCCCTCCTCAGGACAACCTCAACATCATGCTCAGGGGAGAACAACCATACCAGATCCCCGACCCTCAGGTCTGAGGCACCGAGATCCCTCCTCCATCGGGTCCCTATCCCGGAGGGGCCAGGAGCCAAGGAACCCCTTCATTCGCCGAATTCCTGTCAGCCCGAGCAGGCAAGCAGGCGCGCTCCCCAGTGCCTCCCTCCACCAGGAAAGCAAGCAGTCCCCGAGCTTTACCGACGGCTACTCCTCCCCAGCCAGAAGGAGAATTCAACGGCATCCCAAACCTCGCCGAATTCATGCGAGAAACGGAGGAAGCCCAGCAGGCCCCGCCGGCTCGGCAGGCTGCAACGGAGCCCACAAAGCTGGCGTCCCCTGACCTGACACCCCAACCCCAGGATGAGGGCAGGCGCAGCAAGCCCGAAGAGATGAAATTGCTCAAGGTACGGGCGGCCGAGCGAATAGTCAGACACCTCAAGAAGATCCCGACCCGATTCACCGTATGGGAGATGTTGTCCTTGAACGAGGAAACACGGCAAGCCATCATCGCAGCCCTACAGACCCCAGCGCACCTCGAAGCCTGTTTGGCAGAAATATCACCGGAAGTAGCAGTGGCTTTCACAGAAGATGACATGCTCCTGCCGACCTGCAGTCACAAAAGACCCCTCTACATGAAGGGGCAATTGAATGGCCAGCCCATCAACAGGGTCCTGATCGACCCAGGGGCAGCAGTGAATATACTCCCTTACCGGGTGTACCAGAAACACTATTTCGACGTACACCTGGTTGAGGTTAAAAATGTCAAGATTGCTAGCTTTAACCAGAAATGTGAGGTGCCCATGGGGGTTGCAGAGTTCAACTTGACCTTTGATGACTTCACCACCAAGGTCCAGTTCCACGTCATCAACTCCAGCACTTCCTACAAGGCGTTGCTTGGCCGGCCTTGGCTGCACCAGAATAGGGTGGTACCCTCCACTCTGCATCAATGCATCAAGTACCCCTGCGAGGGAAAGGAAGTCAGAATCTTCGCCGACCTCCACCCGTTCGAGGTGTTCGAGTGTCACTTGTCAGATGCTAATCTGTACTTGGAAAAGGCGAAGCAAGCTCCTCAAGTTGCCCGAGACAAGGGAAAGAAGAAAGTAGAGTCAGGTGGCTGGTTCCCCCTGCCACCCCCGGGTTATGTGGCTCCTCCACATGTACCGTTTATTGCACAAGAAGAAGGGGTATTCAAGGCGGCTCCTCTCGCCATCTACCCTACACCAGGGGCGCCTTGCCTCGAAGACCTGCTAGAAGACGTCAAGGTCCCGCCAGGGATCGTCAAGCCTGTAATAGAGATAGAATGCCAAGCAGCCGAGCAGCTGAGGACCTTCGAGGTACCTAACCCCGAAGGGCCGCCCACTATCTTTTATGTTGCTGGGGAGAAGCCAGTCATGGAAGACGATGATTGCCGATTCCCTGAGGAGTTGCATGACCCGCACGTCCCCATTGCGGGACTCCCTCACCTGACTGGCCGGGCAGCCAGGATGGTCAGAAAGCAGAAGATTCCCCCATACCTGCCCTCCAACCGGAGGAAGATATTTGAACAGATGTGGAACCTGCCAAACCTGGATCGACGGTTGCTGCAAATCACCAAGCATCCCGGTTTGGGTTTTTCACTAGAAGATTACTACGAGGCTGATGTGATATCAGTTTCGGCCTTGTCCGGTGACGACTCCGCGGAAGCTACAAATTCGCAGGAAGCCCACCAAGGCGTATATTCCAGCTCTCCGACTGAGGAGGCACAAGATGAAGAAGTGTTCCTGTGGAACCCTATCCGCCGCGGCATGGGGAAGACCTCCTCCTTCTTCGAGGGACTGACCCCGGAGGGGCACACCTCTGAGGCGCCCTCGCTCCGGCCTGTTGGGGAAGTGAGGAGCAATAGCATGGGCCACATCCCGAATCTCCCCCGGTACGACCCCGTCATGTACGCCTTGTACCACAGGCAGCAGCGGGAAATCGGGATGTTAAAGGCGCAGCTGGCTGAGTTGACCTCGCTTGTGGCCGACCTGATCCAGGGTTCTCTTCCCCCGTGGGGTGGCTATCTGCCCCGGCCCTGAGGCACCAGCCCAGACACCTCCGCCTTGTTGAGAAGAGAAGCAAGAAGTGCAGCAAGCCCCTTTATTGGGCGACCAGCCCGGCGAGAGGTGACACTCCAGGAGAAGCTTCAGAAGCCCTATTCCTTCCCAAAGGAGAAGACTCGGGGTATCTTCGACTGGACTTGCTATTACGGCAAGGTCTCCCTCCCAAGGCCCAAGAGGCCGCAAGACGCCAGAAGGAGTGGGGACCCACTGTTCTGTCCCTACCACCAGATGTTGGGCCACGCCATCAAAGACTGTTATGTCTTCAAAGACATTGCTCAAGGCCTCATCGACAGGGACGAGCTCAGGATGGGAGACTATGTGGTAGCCCCGCCACGCCCCCACGTGGCGGACAGCCCCAGAGCAGGAGCCTACACCGTGTCCATCCACTACCAGGCCCCTGAAGATGCGGCTCCCCCGGCCCCCGTCCAAGCTATCTACGATGAGTACATAGAAGACCCCGAGGTGGCCCTGTGCCTTTCTGCACCAGCGGACCTCACAGACCCGGCGGCTACGGTCCAAGAGGACTGCACGGCAAATCCAGCCCCCACACCCAGCCAGGAGGAGCAAGAAGACGAGGATGCCATCCTCGAGCCCGAAGACAATGAAGACCAAGATTTCGTCGATTTATTGCCAGCCCCGCCGGAAATTGAAAATGGCGGCCAGGCCACAGTCGACGAATTGATTGAGGTCAACCTCGACACAGAAGGCGACCCCAGGCCGACCTTTCTGAGTGCTCTCATAGCCCCTCGTGAGAGAGAACAATATATAAAGCTGCTGCAAGAGTTCCGGGATTGTTTTGCCTGGAACTACAAAGAAATGCCCAGACTCAGCCCGGAGGTGACTCAGCACATCTTGTCCATCGATCCCAAGGTAGAGCCAGTGAAACAGTCTCCCCGGCGCATGAGGCCAGAATTGACCAGCCAGATCTGCAAGGAGGTCGACAAGCTCATAGATGTCGGCTTCGTGGCGGAAAACCAATACACCACATGGTTGGCCAACATTATACCGGTGAAAAAGAAGAACGGACAGATCAGGATCTGCGTGGATTTCCGCGACCTGAATAAAGCTTGCCCGAAAGATGACTTCCCGGTGCCTATCACCGAAGTGATGATTGATGCAACTACTAGCCACGAGGCCTTGTCCTTTATGGATGGGTCATCCAGCTATAACCAGATTTGGATAGCCGACCACGACCGGATTCACACAGCCTTCAGATCGCCCAAGGGGATATTCCACTACAAGAGGATGCCCTTCGGCCTCAAGAACGCTGGTGCCACATATCAGCGGGCGATGACCAAGATCTTCGATGAGCTGCTATACAACAAGGTCGAATGCTACATCGACGATCTGGTCGTCAAGACTAAGAAGAGAGATGAACATTTAAATGACCTCAGGGTCGTCTTCCAAAGGCTCCGGCTATATGGGCTAAAAATGAACCCCATGAAGTGCGCCTTCGGCGTGTCCAGTGGAAAGTTCCTCGGCTTCATTGTCCGGCACAGAGGGATCGAGATCGACCCCTTCAAGATAAAGGCCATCCAGGAGTTGCCCCCTCCGAAGAGTCTGGGAGAGCTGAGGTCCCTACAGGGCCGGCTAGCTTACATCCGCAGGTTCATCTCCAACCTGTCGGGGCGTTGCCAACCCTTCCACAGACTGATGATGAAAGATGCACCCTTCAGCTAGGGCCGCGAATGCCAGCAAGCGTTCGACCAGCTAAAGGAATACCTGAAGACCCCGCCTGTCCTGGGGGCACCTGTCAAAGGCAGACCGCTCATTCTTTACATAGCGGCTACCGAATACTCACTGGGGGCAATGCTCACCCAGAACAATGATGAGGGAAGAGAGCAGGCCCTCTACTACCTCAGTCGGAGACTGGTGGATGCGGAGGCCAAATACACTCCGATAGAGAAAGTCTGCCTCGCTTTGGTCTTCGCAGTCAAGAAGATGAGGCACTACATGCTATCCCATGAAGTGAGTCTAATATCCAGAGCTGATCCTATTAAGCACATCCTCCTCCAGCCTGTCCCAAAGCGGCGCCTTGGCAAGTGGGCCGTGCTACTCATGGAATTTGACATCACTTACGTGCCCCAGAGAGCCGTTAAGGGGCAAGCCGTCGCGGATTTCTTCGCAGCACACCCTGTGCCCGAAGACTCCCCGTTGGCTACAGAGCTGCCCGAGGATGAAACACTAGGGGTAGACCAAATACAACAAGCCATCTGGCAGCTTTACTTTGATGGAGCCTCGAGGACAGAAGTGACCCCGTCCGGGCGCGCCAAGGTACGAGCCGGAGCAGGCATCGTCCTCAAGTCGCCAGACGGAGAAGTGAAGCACACTTCCTGCTGCATTAGCAAACCCTGCACCAATAATGAAGCAGAATATGAAGCTCTGATCATCGGCCTCCAGGTCGCCCTCCAACTGGAGATCAAAATGCTCCAAGTGTTCGGCGACTCGCTACTGGTCGTCAAGCAAATCCAGGGGCAGTTTGATGTCTGAAAACCTGAGCTGCTCCCTTATCACACTAAAGCAAAAGGGCTCATGGAGTGGTTCTACCTCCTCGAGATAGGCCATGTCGCCAGAGGGGAGAACGCACAAGCCGACGCATTGGCAAAATTGGCAAGCTCACTGGCAGTGCCTCCAGATGGATCTCTCCATATCCAGGTAATAAACCAGCGCCAGATGCCCAGCATGATAGAAGAAGAGCCAGAAGAAGAAGACCTAGAGGTCGCTACAGCAGAAGCCGTCAGCCTCCCTGACTGGAGAGCCTCCCTGATGCAGTGGTTCAAACACCAGCAATTACCTGACCGAAAAGAAGAAAGGATTAAGCTAGTCAGAACCAAAGACTCCTATGAGCTCCGGAACGGAATATTGTTCCGAATTGTGGCGGATGCCAAACAGAAGCTACTCCTCCGATGCTTGTCCACTGAAGAAGCTTGGAGGGTTATGAAGGAGGTCCATGCCGGCACAGCTGGCGCACACCAGGCGGGGCCGAAGATGAAAATTGAAATCAAGAAACTTGGCTACTATTGGCCTGCAATGTTCAGCGACTGTTGCGAGTACGCTAAGTCGTGTCAGAGATGCCACGAGCATGCCACTATACCTAGGAGGCCTCCCGTGCAACTGCATCCAACCGTGCCCAGTTGGCCGTTTGCCCAATGGGGAACAGATGCTGTGGGCCCCTTACCTACATCTTCCACAGGCTGCAAATACATTCTGGTGGCGACCAACTACTTCTCCCGCTAGGCAGAGGCTGTTGCCTTACGGGAGGTCACCGGAGAAATCGTGGTCAGGTTTGTCCGCCGTAACATTATATTCCGATTTGGCGTACCCGACCGGATTGTGTCAGACAACGGCAGTCACTTTCGCAACCAGAAAGTCTACCGGCTAGCAGAAAAACACAAAATTGACTAGAGGACATCGACTCCTTACAATCCACAAGCCAATGGGCTGGCCGAAGCTTTCAATAAGACACTTTGCACTCTCCTGGCCAAAACTGTTAGCTCCAACAAAAGGGACTGGGAAGAAAGAATGTATGAAGCGCTTTGGGCGTACCGAACCGTATACAAGACCCCAACGGGCTGTTCGCCCTTCTCTCTCGTGTACGGCTCGGAAGCAATCGTCTCCGTCGAACTGGAGATACCGTCCCTCAGGGTCGCCATTCAGCATGGGCTTGTCCCCGAAGGGCAGACCAACGCCGAGCGAAGGCTCGAAGAACTCTCCAGTCTGGAAGGGAAGCGGCTTCAAGCCCAACAGAATATTCAGGTCTACCAGACCCGAATTACGCGCGCCTTTGACAAGCTAGTCAAGGAGCGCGAATTCAAGAAAGGTGACCTTGTCATGGTCAAGAGAAAAGATCTCATGGCTGCCAACCCCAAGGGTAAGCTGAACGAGAACTGGCTCGGACCCTACGTAGTCCAAAAAGTCTACGAGGGTGGGGCCTATGTAATTGTCAACCATCGCGGGGAAGTTCAGTTCCCGCCTCTTAATGGAAGACACTTGAGACTATACCACGCTCCGGCGCCCCCATTCAGGTAATAATATTACTCTCCGCCCCATTTTGGGGCGGATTTGCGTGGTTAATGTCCAAATGATGTGACCACCAGCCGGGTTCCAAAAAAAGGGGGAAAGAATAATAGGAAGAGAAGAGAGAAAAGAAAAGAAAAAAAAGGGGACAAAAAAAGAAGAAGCAAAAAAAAAAGAATAGAAATAGAAAGAGAAAGAGGGAAGAAGCAAGAAAGAATATAAACAAAAATAGAAAGAGAAGAAAGGAAAAGAAAAAAAAAGAAAAAAAGGGAAAAGAAAAAGGAAGGAAGAAAAAAAAAGAAAGAAAGAAAGAAAAGGAAAAGAAGAAAAAGAACCAGAAAAGGGGAACGCCCCCCATTTCCAGTCACCGCCCCGCATCAGCGGAGGTACCAAAAATTGACTAAAAAAACACACAAAAAATAAACTCTTCTCTCCGTCCTACCCGGGCGGTGAGTACCCCTTTGGCTCGGACCTCCCGTCCGGGTCATTGACTAAACAAACTCTTCTCTCCGTCCTGCCCGGGCGGTGAGTACCCCTTTGGCTCGGATCTCCCGTCCGGGTCATTGACTAAACAAACTCTTCTCTCCGTCCTACCCGGGCGGTGAGTACCCCTTTGGCTCGGACCTCCCGTCCGGGTCATTGACTAAACAAACTCTTCTCTCCGTCCTGCCCGGGCGGTGAGTACCCCTTTGGCTCGGACCTCCCGTCCGGGTCATTGACTAAACAAACTCTTCTCTCCATCCTTCCCGGACGGT
The DNA here is from genome assembly GCA_022559845.1 of Amorphophallus konjac. NCBI lineage: Eukaryota > Viridiplantae > Streptophyta > Magnoliopsida > Alismatales > Araceae > Amorphophallus > Amorphophallus konjac. Next base: position 444,085,446 of record CM040126.1, read on the forward strand.
GAGTACCCCTTTGGCTCGGACCTCCCGTCCGGGTCATTGACTAAACAAACTCTTCTCTCCGTCCTTCCCGGACGGTGAGTACCCCTTTGGCTCGGACCTCCCGTCCGGGTCATTGACTAAACAAACTCTTCTCTCCGTCCTTCCCGGGCGGTGAGTACCCCTTTGGCTCGGATCTCCCGTCTGGGTCATTGACTAAACAGACATTTCTATCCGTCCCCTCTAAGCGACAAAAAGGGTCTCTGGCCAAGTACCGCTCACTTGAGGCCAGCACGCGCTTCCAATATTGCGACAAAACCAGGGAGTTGCCCGTTCGGTATGGTGGAGTGGTCCCCTCGCCCTCCCCCTGGGAAGGCGAGCACTCTCCTGTACCCTGACATGGGTCCCTGCCTGGCCCTCCCGAAGCGAATCCCCGCAAAGACTCATACCCTACCAATGGGTCTCAACACAAAAAGGGGGAGAAGATGCAAGAGCAAGGGAGGAGGAAGAAGGAAACAATATGCACAGAAGAGAAAGAAGGGTAAGAAAGCTCCCTCTGGGACGAATGCACACACAAAGAACGCGTGAAATCATAAATGCTCTGCTCTATTCAGAAAGGGGACCAGACTACATGTGCTGCGGGGCATACCCCTGTGTTACATTCAAAAGAGAAAAGAAAAAGGAATTAAGGGATGCAATGCTTAGTCAATGTCCCTGAAGATGTCCTCGAGAGGGAGGATCCCGACGCAAGGGAAGTTTGTCATATCGCGCAGTCGGCCCCTCAATTCCTCAAGACGGGCGAGCTCCGCTTCGACGGACACCATCTCAACGTCGGCGACGACAAGAACTTCCCTCTCCTCTGCCACCCTCATTTCCGCCTCGGCAAGGCCAAGTTTAGCCGCAGCGAGGTAGCCCTCCAGCTTCTCGATCCGGTTCTTGAAGGAACGAACGCTGCCTTCACCTTCCTCTAAGGCCTTTCCGTGGCACTCTCTATTATGGCGTCGGGCCTCTAAGGTCTGCAGATACTCGTCTGCCTGAGCATCAAGGGTGGCACGTTCGTCAGGAGCCTGGGTCTCTAGGAACTCGCGGCGCTTGACATACTTCAGCAACAGCAGAACCCGCCGCGACCATTCCCCCAGCGGGCAGCTGAGCACTTGCAACGCCCCGGTCAACTGCACCACTATAGTATGCACCTCCCTATATGACAGAGAAGGGTCGGCGAGGAGCATGGTCCGTAGGGTGATCAGCATTTGACGGACTGGCGCTTCTGATGACATATGGCTGACTGAGGGCACGACCGGAGGAGTGAATTCCACGGTGCTGTCCACTTCTGCCCACAGGTCAGCGTCCACTGCCGCTGAAGAGGAAGGAAGGGCGAGGGTCAAACCGCCTGGTCGGTGTAGCTCAACCAGAGACCCTTGGCCAACCACTGCCCGGGGAGTGGACAAGACCATTGCCGAAGCCTCCGGCACTCCCGTTATTTGGAGCTCCCCCGCCTCCTCTACCTCCGCCTGACTCGCTTCTGCCACTCCAAGGGGCAGGGGTGCGGGTGTCGCTGCTTCGGCCAGAGGAGGAGCCTCAAGTAAGGCTAGGCCCGAAGTAGCCACCCATGAGCTTCTCCTTCGCGGCTGGGATCCTTCCAGATGTGCACGGAGCCCCGCGAATATTTGTCTCAGGAACGGGTCCTCCATCTGGGCCGGCAGCTTCGGAAGAGGTGGAAGTGGGACTAGTAGGTGAGGAACGCTTCCTGCCTGCACGAGCACGGCAAGAGTTTCCACCTCCGGAACGGATGCCGGAATCGGTCCCCCAGCTGGTCGCTGACCGGTAATCGGCCTCCGCTTGGCGATTGCCTTGCGAGAGCGGCCAGACATCTTCCCGGTCATCGACACCGCCTGCCAACATGAAATACGGTTAGCCGCCTGTCGCCGGGAATAAATTACGCAAGGACGAGAAGTGGCAAGAGCCATAAAACCCTGCTTACCTCGGCCACCGTGAGGACGCGGTCAGCGGGAGCGATCTCTCCTTCCTCCAGAGGCTCGGCCGCCGCCTCGGAAACACTTGAAGCCCCTGCGGCCGACTCTTGATCAAGAGCCTCGAATAGCAGGGCTAGTTTGCCCGAGCCCACATCGACCCCTACCTGACGATCGATCGGCGCAACTGGGGTACCCTCTTCCACAGTCTCCGGCAAGTCAAGCCCCTGAAACCCGGAATTGACAAGAAAAGGTCATTAGGTAACCAGGAAGGAGAGGAAGGAGCCGGCCCAAGCAAGCTCACACTTACAGCGGTCTTCCCCACAAAGCTCGGGGAGCCAGAAAGTAAGGGGGCCCCAAAGACCGGCTCGGGCGGCCCCGATGCCCCGGGCACGTCCTCGTCAGGAACCGCTTCATCGGAGGAATAATTGTAGTATACCTCCTCATCCGACGATGACCCGGCCGCCGCAGGCTCTCCCCTTGCCGACAAAAGGGCCTCCACCTCGAGGTCAATGGCTGGCGCACCCTCCCTCGGGCTAGATGAGACCGGTACGCCGGACTTCGGCCTCCTCCTCACATATAAAAGCGTCGTCGGGAGTTGCACGCGGGGCCCGAGTAGTCCAGCGACTGCCTCTGCTGTGCCTGTCACAAAGAAGAAAAGGGTGGATTACATCAAATTCCGTCGGCTCTCCAAGAACAAATAAGTCGTCCAGGCCGACTAAAGATAAATACCCTCTTCGACCCCTACAGCCCGGGATGACCCGCGGGCTTCCTCGACGAGCAGAGCCTTCTCGGGAGTTGCAGTCCTGCCCTCTCCCGGGACTGGGCGCCGGTTCCTTTGCGCCGCCCGCAGAGAAGAAACGCATCGTCGCCATACGCGAGTGCGAGGCCAACCCAGGAGGCAAATCGATCACGGACGACGCAGGCGGCCGATGAACCTCGCCGGCTTCGTAACTCGGCCCGGTCTGGGTAGCCTCAAATTCCTCAAAAGACAGGATAGGGGCCACCGGAGGGGCTACCGTCGGAGCCGGGAATTCCTCAGCCCGCCTCCGCTTTGCCGCTTGTGGCCCGGCCACCTTGGCAGCAGCCAATGCCTCCTTAACAGGCGACTTTTCTATGGCCGCGGCTTCACCCACGTCAAGCGCGGGCACAGGAACAGGCTTCCCCGCGTGAGGTACAGGTGTGAGCACGGGCTTTTCCACAGGGGCTGAGACAAAAGAAATATTCAAATGTCAGGGATCTGCTCCAGGATGAAAATAAAAAAGGGGAAGGCTTAAAAGACACAGCGATAGTCGAAGGTACTGACCGGCAGGTTGGCTGGGCTCGGGTCGGGCAGCCTCGAATTCCTCAAAAGAGGGGACCCGTGGCACCGAAGGAACGACGGTCGGGGCCTTGTCCACTGCTTTCTTCACCGGAGATTTTGCCCGGGGCCGCTTCGCTGCCTTGGGCAGAGGAGCCGCAGTCGGGGCTAGTGGCGCGGCTTCAAAATATGCAGGCTTCTGCACAAGCCGAAGGAGATTCCGGTACGTGGCCACTTGCGTGCTATCGGGGTGGTCTGTCAGAAAGGAAAAGAGAAAGGACAGACACGCACTCATGATTAGCATCCAACTATCGGCAAAGGCCGCAATGATAAGAGACGAAGACAAGAGAAGAAAAAGAGATCAAGTACCGTGGGGGCCAGTATACAGTCGCAGTGTAATCGGCCAGTAGCTCAGGGATGGCTCTTTGTCCCGACGCGCCGCCTCTCGAACGAGCCAGCACACATCCTCGATCTTCTGGCACCGATCCGTAAGACTGGCCAGATCCGCGTGCTTCTTCATGGAAAGGTGGCAGAAGAGGCTGAAGTGGTCTATGCCCCACCCGTCAGCATAATAGTACGGGACGTGCAGGCGCTTGCCCAGGATGGAGGCCCTCTGATCTTCGATCGTCAGGCCGTTCACCCGGAGAAGGACATATAGCCATGTGGTGTCCTTATAGTTCTCGGGCTTCCTCTCCTCCCGCCTCATGAATGTGCGGTATGGGCAGAGCGTATCCCTCTCCGGACGCCAGCTCTTAGCGGGAGTCCCCTCTTCCTCGATGGGGAATGGATAATTGATGAGGTCCAAGCGGTCGCTCCCTACCCGGCATAGGTCCCTCAGTGTCTTCTGATAGTCGTCCTTCGCCACCGGAGGTAGCTCCACTTTCGGCGTCGGCCTCTTATCCCGGGCTTCCCGACGAGCTGCCATATATGCCGCTACCTCTCTCTCCTGCATGTTCTTGAGCCGGAGAAGATGCTCCGGCTCGATATCAAGTACCGGCACTGGTTGCCGGCTGAGGAACCTCCTTTCGGCACCGTCCCAGCAGTCGGTCTTGTGCAACCGATAGAAGGACGTACGGGTGTTCCACCACTTTATATAGTCTTCGGTCACTCGGGGCACGCGACCCGGGGCTGGCACCCTGAAGGAGGCAGAGTCCGCCCGGTGGAAGAAGTCCCACCAGCTTTTAGCGTGCTCGGCAACCGAACTTCCCCGGACGTTCCGCGAAGGCAAGCCGAATTGTGCATGATAAGCAGGGATATGCTGATCATACCCAAAGTTGCGGCCAAATCGGAAGGGGTGGTACGGCTCCAGCAGCACATTATCTCCCTTCCGGAACACCAACACGCTGGGGCGAATGGACAACGCCCAATCCCTCAGCTCGGGCTCCAGCAACGGGCGCACCACGTTTTCCTGGCTGATAGAGTGGACATACCTCTCCACCTGGTCATCCTTGCATTCCCTCTTATTATTCACGAGGGGGCTTGAATGTGCGGCCAGCGTCCAGAAATGAATAGTACCGGCTGCATCCCGGGAAACCGTGGTCAACCGGCCCCGAATATCATACATCCGCATGGAGGTAGAAGCCGGCTCTGCACTCGCGAACTCCAGCATCCTCGGCACCAGCCCCCAATCCTGAAGGACTCGCGGGGCAAACTCCGGAAACAGTGAGCAAACCCACGCGTTGAAGAAATGCAGTGGGCACACGTACCGGGCCTTCCTCGGGAACTGGTGCGTGCTGATGTCTCCCAGGGCCTTATAAATCAAACAGAGCGCTGCCGGGCACAGAGAAAGTTTGACACCCCACGCCATCTGGCACGCCGGGTAGATGGCATCTGGCCGGATCACTATCTCGTCCCCGTACGGCATGGCAAATGAGCACAGCCAGTACGTCAGATAGGCGGCACAGTGAGTCTGTGGGTCGACCCCCATCGGATTGGCCCCGCTCCGACGTCCCCGGGAGGGGATCTTCACATCATGCTTGGGCTTTGCACGTTTCTTGCGAGCAACGGCGGTGCCAACGCAGGGAAAATCTTCATACTGCTTCAGCCCATCATAGAAATATTCCAGCCATATTGCCATACGCACCCGTTTTCTGTCCCCACGGGCGGGCTGCTTCCCCTTGTGCGACAACTGGTACAGCTCCCGGTACGCCTTCATCAGGTACCGGTATGAATACCCCAGAGAATAATAGCCGTCCCCGTTAGTCTCGTCCTTGATCAAGTCCGGGAGGCATACTTCTTCATAAGACTCCCCGTCAATGGGCAAGCCGCTCAGCTGGCTTAGGCTCCACAAATCAAGTGAAGTCTCTCCCTCTGCCGTGTAGAAGGTATTGGTCTCCGCACTAAATACCTCTATCATGCCGCAGCAGAGACCCTTGGAGATGGGATAACCGTACCGGGAGGCGTACACGCTGTGGTAGATGCCAACTCGGACCAGCAATGGGGCGTAGTTGAACAGTACATATTCAGTGAACTCCACTGCCCCTTCCCGGAAACTGTGGGCATCTTGAAGCTTCAGCTCCCCGAACCAGCCCAGTGATAGTTCGTACTTGAACCTGATGGCCAAGCAGTCCAATATAAACGGCTCCTCCCTACAACCCCATTTTAGGGGAGCCAAGAATAAGCCAAATCGGGGCGACTCGCCATGCACCTTCCCTGCAGACATATCCCACCTTGCTGGCGTGAATTGAGGGGCTCGCACCAGTTTATCTTCAGTCGGTAGCACCCCTTCGATCCCCAGGACCGGCTTCCATTCCCGGGATTCTCCCACCAAATACATCAGAATGCTCCTAGGGACGCTGTACAGCAGACTGTCCCGGGCATGCAGGATGGCCCGCTCGACGGCTTTTATAGTGCGAAAGTCTCGCCCCTCTCGGGAGCGCAGGTGCTTCAGGAATCGGACAAGATGCCTATCCTTCGGGAAGTCTTTCCTGTACTCCCCGGTGGCCCGATCAAAAGTGAAGCCGCTGTCAACTCTGGCAAGCCGGCCGAAGTCCACGCTCTCCCGGTCGGACCCCGACGACTCTGCCAAGGCAGCTATTTCCGCATGCTCGCGGTCCAGATCCTCCACATTGAGCCATGTGACTGCCGGCACTGGACCCCGCGGAATGAGGTCGGCACCGACAGCGGCAGCAGGGGCAGAAGAACCACTTGGAGCAGCCATTTATCTGCAAAGATGTACAGATAGAAGATCAGAATAAGCCACATGCAAGAGGAAAATGAAAGACTGTAAAAAAGGGGGGGGGGTTTGCTACAAGTCAAGTGAACAAAATATTGCCAATTTCTGACGAAATTTCGGCAGAGTTTCCCCTAGGCCAGAGGCGTAAGGGAAAACACGGGTGCGCGTCCACAAGGAGTGACGGCCCCAACAAAGCATGGTGGGCCCCGAGAGGCAACACCAGAAGTCCACCAGGCGAAGGAGTCTTCTTCCCTAGCTAAGAATCCCTTTGGCCCCTTGGCCGATACAACTCCCCCTACAGGCCCTCATCGGCACACTCTAGTGGCCCCTTCGCCGGTACAGCCCTTTAAGGCTTCCTCGGCACGCCCTGCAGCTACCTTCGCCGGCACACCCCTGGGTGGCTTCGCCGGCACAGTCCATGTGATCTCTAACGGCACGCTTCTAGCTGCCTTCCACGGCACGCTCCGAAGGCAGCTCCCCGGCACCCTCTGCGGTCGGCTTCCCCGGCACACCCCCCCGCGAAAGCTCCCCCGGTACACTCCAGCAGGCGCTCCCCGGCACACTCGTGCCCCGTGCTCCCCGGCACACCCCGTGGCCGCCCTCACCGGCACGCTGCTAGGTGTCCTTCCCCGACACGCTCAGGACCCCGCTTCGCCGACACGCCCCCATGAGGGCTCCCCCGGCACACTCAACCCCCGTTCGCTGGCACGCCCTCAAGGGCTTTCGCCGGTACGCCCCTAAAGGGCTTTCCCCGGCACACCCGGCGAGGCCCCTCGCCGGTGCGCCCTAAGGCGCTTTCCCCGGCACCCTTGACACCTCCTCGCCGGCACAACCGGCGCCCGACGGACTCCCTCCCACCACGACGCCGGAGAAGAGGAAGGAGAAGAGATGGGGGAGAAGAAAAGCAAAGGAGGAGGGGGGAGAGGCCGGCGAGAAGGAGAAGAGGAAGACGGAGCCCAGGGCTCCGCCGTACTCGACGGCGAAGAGAGGACGGTGCAAAAAAAAAAGAAGAGAGGGAGAAGAGAAAAAAAGAAAGAAGAGAAGAGAGAGAGAGGGGGGGAAGACCCTCGCGGCGGTGCCCTCACCGGAGCAACGACGACGGCGACGGCAGCCCTTAGCAACGGGGACGGAGAAGAAAGGGGGGGGGGCGTCCGCTCGGTCACCGAAGAGAGAGGAAGAGGGAAGAAAGGGGGGGGATTCGAACGGGGTGACCGTTCGAAACGCCCCGCCCCCCATTTATAGGAAAAGAAAAAAAGAGAGAGGAGAATAACAGAAGAAGAAAAGAAAAGAGAAAAAAGGGGGGGGAAAAGAAAAAAAGAGAGAGGAGAATAACAGAAGAAGAAAAGAAAAGAGAAAAAAAGGGGGGAAAAGAAAAAAAGAGAGAGGAGAATAACAGAAGAAGAAAAGAAAAGAGAAAAAAAAGGGGGGGAAAAGAAAAAAGAGAGAGGAGAATAACAGAAGAAGAAAAAGGGGGAGAATAAAAAAGGGGAAAAGAAAAAAGAGAGAGGAGAATAAAAGAAGAAAAAAGGTGGATAAAAAGAAGAAAATAAAAAAAGGGGAGACAAAAAAAATTACCAAATAAATATGAATATATATATATATATATATATGCACACATACACATACATCCACTTATATATATATACTTACGTATGCATAAATGAGGCACAAAGATAAGATCCTTCCGAGGGAACGTTCCCTCCTCACAAGCCTATATGGACGGGTGTCCGCACGAGCAAAGACAACTTTACCCCTGCACACAGCCATCCCGGCAGTGGCACCATTACCCTGCCAATAAACAAGTCCTTCCCCGGCACGTAGTTTCGTGCCTCAGCCACCTTCCGTCATACAGAAGTACCGTCACGGGCCTTACGCTTGGGTCGGTAAAACCCCTATCCTTGCGTTGGCATTAATCTCTTGCCGACGGATAAATCCCTTTCTGGCGCAAGGCCTCGTGCCCCAGCCACCCACTCCGCACAATATTGCCATTACGGACCCTACGTCCGAATCGGCATGAATTCTCCCGTTGCGCTGGCATTTTCTTCTTGCCAACGAATAAGCCTTGCCTTCCGGCGCAAGGCTTCGTGCCCTAGCCGACACTTATATATCACTCGTTTGTTAAAAAAGGAAAGAAAATAAAATGGGGTTAAAAATAGAGATACCCCGCCGGACTTGTCCCTACACGGGGACAAGGGTAAAAATGGCAACAACCCGGCTGTGGCGAAAACCCGAAAGGGCGCTACGGGTAAAATCGGGTACCCCGCCACGTGAAAACCCGAAAGGGCGCGTGGGCAAAAGCAAGAGGGGGTCGGTACCGGTGAAAACCCGAAAGGGCGCTTGTATCGGTAATGTGGTTCAAAAAAAAGGGGGGGAAAGAAAAGAAAAGAAACAACAAAGTGCTTCAGTTCCGGACACCCCGTCGGCACTGATAAAGAGACCAGCAAAGTGCTTCAGTTCCCGACACCCCGTCGGTACTGATGAAGAGACAAAGAGACCAGCAAAGTGCTTTAGTTCCCGACACCCTGTCGGCACTGATGAAGAGACAAAGAGACAACAAAGTGCTTCAGTTCCCGACACCCCGTCGGCACTGATGAAGAGACAAAAAGACAACAAATTGCTGCAGTCTCCGGCACCCCGTCGGCACTGATGAAGAGACAGCAAACTGCTTCGGTTCCCGACACCCCATCGGCACTGATGAAGAGACAACAAAGTGCTTCAGTTCCCGACACCCCGTCGGCACTGATGAAGAGACAAAGAGACAACAAATTGCTTCAGTCCCCGGCACCCCGTCGGCACTGATGAAGAGATAACATATGCTGCTTCAGTTCCCGACACCCTGTCGGCACTGATGAAGAGACAAAGAGACCAGCAAACTGCTTCGGTTCCCGACACCCTGTCGGCACTGATGAAGAGACAAAGAGACCAGTAAACTGCTTCGGTTCCCGACACCCCGTCGGCACTGATGAAGAGACAACAAAGTGCTTCGGTTCCCGACACCCCGTCGGCACTGATGAAGAGACCTACATTCTCCCGTTGCGCAGGCATTCTATTCTTGGCAACGAAAGAACCTTATTTTCCGGCGCAAGGCTTCGTGCCCTAGCCTACACTCGCATGTCACTCAACTTCAAAAAAAAGGGAAAATAAAATAAAAAAGGGGTTAAAAATAGAGATACCCCGCCGGACTTGCCCCTACACGGGGACAAGGGTAAAAATGGCAACAACCCGGATGTGGCGAAAACCCGAAAGGGCGCTACAGGCAAAATTGGGTACCCCGTCGCGTGAAAACCCGAAAGGGCGCGTGGGCAAAAGCAAGAGGGGGCCGGTACCGGCGAAAACCCGAAAGGGCGCTTGTATCGATAATGTGGTTCAAAAGAGAGAGAGAGAGAGAGAGAGAGAGAGAGAGAGAGAGAGAAAAGAACAGAAGAGACCAGCATACTACTTTAGTTCCCGACACCCCGTCGGCACTGATGAAGAGACCAACATACCACTTCAGTTCCCGGCCCCTCGTCGGCACTGATGAAGAGACCAATATGTTGCTTCAGTTCCCGACACCCCGTCGGCACTGATGAAGAGACCAACACACTACTTTAGTTCCCGTCACCCCATCGGCACTGATGAAGAGACGAAGAGACCAATATGTTGCTTCAGTTCCCGGCACCCCGTCGGCACGGATGAAGAGACGAAGAGACCAATATGTTGCTTCAGTTCCCGACACCCCGTCGGCACTAACAAAGAGACCAACAAACAACAAACCAGGTCGGCTCTCGACACCCCGTCGGCATCGACAAAGAGAGAAGAGACGAAGACACCCGCGGGCACCGCCCGGCTCATCCTTCGCCTGCGATACCCGTGGGTGGGGGGCATTTGTGGACACCAGTCAGATCGAGCGCACCATGGGCTCTTCGGAGCCCGAACAAATTGTCACTTCGGTGATTGGCACGCCCACGCACTTAATAAACGAATAAACCAACGAGACTATAATAAGCGATAAAAAAAGTGCGTCCACAACGGGAAGTAGGAGTAGGGAACAAGCAAGGAAGGGGAAGAACCCGCGCCCGACAAGCGGCGGCCGAACTAACCTAGGCACCCCAAACTACTCCAAGCAGCGACAGAAGGGCGACTCTAATCTAACAAAGTCAGAAGTTACCAATCTGCCGACCCAACACCAGGTCTAAGATGAAGACCTGCAAGAATAGACAAAAGGTCAAGAAAAGACCCACACAGACGACCGACAGACTCAACAACACCCACGATCAGAACATCGTGCACACTGCCCCATGCACGACCAGAACATCATGCATGTGATAGGACACTGACCTTGGGTGCAGCCACGGAAAGGCCAACCCGGAAAGGTCACGACGCGCAAGAAATGCGAAGAGTAGTGGAGAGCCACGCGTCACAGACGGACGCACCTCCCCACCAGAGCAACGGCCAGTTGCGTCCACAGACGTCTTATGATGGGCCACAGGTGTCTCGCCTACAATACCGCCGAAGCCACGGTAGAGTCGCAGACACCCGCACAAAACCAAACAGCATCAAGTAACCAGTCAGGGTCACGCCCATCGACGCATGTCCTCAGCCCCTGACCACATGTGCACACACTAGCTCTAGCCTAAGCCAGGTACTCCAGCTAATTTTCTCCCTCGGTAGGACGCTATAGTTGGCTGGGAGCCCACGGAACTAGCTTACAAACCGTGTCTCGGGAACACCCCTCCGCCGCCACCAGGCGGATCGGCACTCAAAGGCCTAGGGCAAAAGCAATCGGAGGTGTACAAAACATAAAACTCCGAAACACAAGTGCTAGAGTACTGACAGGCAGACACGTTGTCACACGTACTACGAAGCACCACCGGCAGTACGGCAACTGCCAACAGACTCAGGACTAGGCAACTAGACCTACCACGTAACGATCCTGAGTCGAACGACTCAAGGGCAAGATCGTCACAGACAGCGGGACAAGCCGCCAATCGATCTAATCCTAAGCCACGAGAAACAACGCTCCGCAGAAAATGACTCACGGAGACCTGAGGGAACACAGGAGACCCTCAGCACACCTGGACACACGGACCGAGGTAAGGCAACACCTCGAGTTATCTAGAACTAGTGTCTCGGACTGGACAGAACCGCCAAGACACCCTCACAAGGTCACCTGTCAACCCCTAGGTCAACCCGGGTTGACCGGAACTAGACAAAGACGAACATAAGAGTAGGATAGAGAATCCTACCCCAAGCAAGAAGACTCATGGCCATCTTACAATGTAGTCTTACCCCTCATAGGACGTCAGGAGACATCCACGGGACTGCGGGCAGACCACAAGGATAAGCCAAGACAAGCAGAAACCAAAACGACGGAAATCGGAGCAGAAGGACTGTAACGCACCACTCCTAGACCGTTACACGAACGTGACGGTCTAGCTCAGGCCGTTACACTCCAACCGTGACGGTCCAACGCAGACGCGTCACACACACGTGACGGTCACCGGGGAACCGTCACACACACCGCCCTAACCAACCTCAAAAATGCACAAGGCACGTAACGGCCTACACCAGGCGCGTTACACAGCCCTGACGCGCCCAACCCGGGGGCCGTCAGGGCCAACAGACCACAAACACACAACGAAACTCGAGGCACGTAACGCACGAGACCGAGCACGTTACACCGGCCTAACGCAGCAACACAGGCGCGTCAGAGCCAACATACCTTAAGCCAAAATAACACTCGAACCACGTAACGCACGAGACCAAGGGCGTTACACCAGCCTAACGCTCCAAGACAGACGCGTCGGGGGCAACAGGCTCAAGTCAAGAAAACACTATCCGACAGGCACGTAACGGTCCATCACGGACGCGTTACAGACACCTAACGCACGAGGGCGGGGCCGTTAGAGCCAACGACGCAACCACCCAACTCAGCCAGAACAGCACGTAACGGCCTGGGGCAGGCGCGTTACAACGCTGTGACGCACGGGGACACCACTGTTACACAAACCGACTCAACGGTCAAACACAAAGTCAAACAGAACGTAACGGCCTACACCAGGATCGTTACACCCATCTGATGCACAGGGGCAGGCGCGTCAGGGGAATCGACTTAACCAAACTACTAAACGACAAAACAGGCGTAACGCGTCGCACCGGACTCATCAGGAGGCTGTGACGCGCCACCCCTGGGCCGTCACACTCCCAAAACCACTAAAAGCATAAAAATGCCTAGACGCTGTGACGGTCTGTCGTGGGGCCGTCAGGGACTGTGACGGTTCCTGGAATGACCGCCACACCAGTCACGGCGGGAAAACAGAGGGTTGGCCAAATCGGCCCGTTTCACGCCCCATTCACGCCGAAGCGTAGGGGAAACAACCCTCGACGATGAAAAACTACATAAGGAGACTAAAAAGCCCACATGCACGGGTTAAAATGCTAGATCGGGGCGATTTTAACAAATCCACCCTAGAAGAGTCACCGAGGTTCCCGGGCTCCTACCGGCCTCGAATGACCACAGATCGGCACGAAACAAGCATGGATGGGATCCTAACGTCCCAACGGTCAATTCAGCACTAACTGAGCTACAAATGGTTGCCATTTTCCGGCGAACCCTACAAAACCCAAAAATCACGGTTTAGGCTAAACAAGCCCAAACTCGACCGTTTCCGCGCCAAACGATGTGCAAGGGCAGGGAAAACGGAGAGGAGGAAGTGAAAAACCATCACCCTACCTCCACCGAAGAAACCGTGCCCTAAAGGGACTAAATCGCGCCAAAAACCACGCCACGAGCTTAAATGTCAGCTTTGAATCCACCGTTCGGGATCACGCCAAAACCACACCATCTTCGCTCCGTCGCGCACCCAGTCAACTCCACAGCATCCCCAACACGTGCCTCTAGGTACCCCGTCTGCAGCAAGAGCCGAGGAGGCTCGAGAGGAGAAAAAATGGGAGAGAGAGAGACGACGGCGGTGAAATGAGAAGGAAGGAGAGAGGAAAAGGAAATAAAAAGGAAAAGAAATTAGGAATTTTCCTAATTTCTGAAAAATCCGATTTCTGGCCCTATCTCCGAAAAATACGTAAAAATGGTCAAAACGATCGGCTCGAAGAGTACATCGTCGCTGCAGCATCCACGAGTCGAAGAACTGACAAGTAAACTCACCGTAGGGTTTCGTAACTAGTACGAGATAAAAATCCACACGGATCGTAAAACTCAACTTGGAAGCCACCAAAGTGAACCGAAACTCACTGAAACAAATCCAAAAGATCCAATGAAGATCCAGCAAGACCTACCAAGGATCCAGGGCATTACACCCGCTGTCATGAGGCCACGTCCGACCGCTCGACTCGAGCCGTGATCGACCCTCACCCAGACACCAGCCCGATGCTTTCTTCGGCTGTGCAGTCATAGCCCCTCATTTGGCGAAGCGAACATGACCCGTGCCACGAGAGGGACCCTCTGTGAAACACGCGGATATCCGCCTTATCCAGTATTGACCCGGGGACTGACCTACACGTTGGAATTGTCATGCGGCTTGCGCCCATTGTACTCCGGCCACCCCAGCCCATTTGTAAAGCCCACGTGACTCTCATATAGCATGAAACCAGTTGAACAGACGTACCTATACTCGGGTCTCAGCCTCTTACGGCGCCCGCCTCCTTCAGTCACAACGATGCCTCCGGCACTCGACTGCTAGTCACACCGGGCCCCGAGCACGACCATCGAGGTCTCCCGACGCCCGCCTCCTTCAGTCGCAACGATGCCCCCGGCACTCGACTGCCAGTCACATCGGGCCCCGAGCACGACCATCGAGGTCTCCCGGCGCCCGCCTCCTCCAGTCACAACGGTGCCTCCGGCACCCGACTGTCAACAACTCCAGTCACAACGGTGCCCCCGGCACCCGACTACCCAGCTACTTCAGTCACAACGGTGCCCCCAGCACCCAACTGCCAGCTACTCTAGTCACAACGGTGCCCCCGGCACCAGACTGCCAGATACTCTAGTCACATCGGAGCCCGCGGCACCCGATCACCCAGCTACCCTAGTCATAACGGGGCCCCCGACACCCGACTGCCAGCTACCCCAGTCACGACGGGGCCCGCGGTGCCCGACCACTCAACAACTCCAGTCATAACGGTGCCGCCGGCACCCGACTACCCACCTACCCCAGCCACATCGGGGCCCGCGTCGCCCAACCACTCAACAACTCCAATCACAACGGTGCCTCCGGCACCCGACTGCCAGCTACTCTAGTCACATCGCGGCCCGTGGCACCCAACCACTCAACTTCCCCCGCACAATGGTGCCTATGGCACCCCCACTGTCCAGACCTCGACACTCTCTCATATCGAGAATACATTGTGACGCCCCCCGGGCGCCATCCTGCTGAGTCACAGATCCCCTAACGGACACTATGTACACATACGGAGCTACCCACACAATAATGCAATGACCCGGGGACCGTCATGAATGTCGAAATTATCCCGTGGCTTGCAAGCAATTGTAATCAGGCTCTCATGCCCCCATATAAATGCCTTTCATGGCATATAAGTCATGTAATCCAGCCAGGGAGCGGATTCCCCTCCTCGCTGGAACCAGTCTCTCTGCCCCCAGTTATCCCTATTGTGTTGCTGTTGCCCTGTCGATGTTGCACGGACTAAGCCCTCCCGACGTCGCGGCTCCCAGGGTCCCTGACTCTCTCTTCGGCAGTAGAAACAAAGGTGTTCGGATTCAATATGATGTAAAATAAACACCGCTTGCTTGTGACCGGTGGGGAAAGACGTCCAGTACATGAATCCCCATAATCGCCCACGCACTCGCACCCGTGGAACCCCTTCTATCCTTGTATCGCTTGATCCCTCGAGCCACGTGCCGCGTCCTGGCGACACTTCCCTGGTCAATCCTCGGTTCCATAGGTGATTGTCGAGAAATCGACTGGCACGCCCGCATTCCACCTAGCCATCCCTGTCCCAATCTCCCAGAATGATGAACCATACGCCATCCCTTCCAGTGCGTTCATATTGTTCTCTCTGCCTTCTTCTCAATACCCCTGGAATCCCTGCGTGCCCAGTCAACCTATCTCGACCTTCCGTAAAAGGCGAGTCTACACCCCTGCCGCGAGGACAAAATGACAAGTGACTCCCCGCGGTCCCAAACAACGGGGCAATCAGGTTTCAGGGAAGATTATGTGTACCTCAGAATGAAAAAATAAAGAAAAACCTATTGACTGAGGCACATAAATCATAATATTCTATTCACCGAGGCAGTACAAAAATGTACAAAAACATGAAAAGACAGTTTTATTGGATTGGCATGAAGAAAGATATAGCAGACTTTGTCAGCAAGTGTCTTACTTATCAACAAGTAAAAGCAGAGCATCAAAGACCAGCAAGACCATTACAGTTGATGGAAATTCTACAGTGGAAATGAGAGCATATCACTATGGATTTTATGATGGGATTACCAATGACTAGGAGAAAACATGATTCTATTTGGATAATTGTTGACATGCTTACTAAGTCAGCTCATTTTCTGACAATCACAAAGACACAATCGTTGGAGGATTTAGCCCATTTGTATATCAGAGAGATTGTGAGACTTCATGGTGTGTCTGTGTCTATTATTTCAGATCGAGATGCAAGGTTTACAACAAAATTTTGGAGGAGTTTATAGAAAGCATTAGGTACACAATTAAAATTTAGCTCAGCTTTTCACCCTCAAATAGATGAACAATCAGAGAGAACCATTCAAACATTAGAAGATATGTTGAGGGCGTGCAGTTTAGACTGGCGAGGCAGCTAGGATGAGCATCTAACTTTAATTGAGTTTGCACATAACAATAGCTATCATGTAAGTATAGGAATGACACCATATGAAGCACTATATGGTAGACCGTGTAAATCACCTGTTTGTTGGGATGAGGTTGGTGAGCGGAAATTAATTGGGCCACAGATTGTACAGGATTGTGTAGAAAAGGTTGAGTTGATTAGAAAAAGATTACTTACTGCTCAGAGTAGGCAGAAAAGTTATGTTGGTCAAAGAATAAGAGATCTACAATTTACTGTCGGAGATCACGTATTCCTGAATCTTTCGCCTACTAGAGGAGTAATGAGATTTGGCAAGAAAGGCAAGCTCAGTCCAAGGTACGTTAGACCATTTGAAATCTTAAGAAGAATTGGTGAGGTGACATATATATTGGCTTTACCACCATCATTGTCAGGAGTTCATGAAGTATTCCATGTGTCTATGTTAAGAAAATACATGCCAGACTCATCGCACATTATAAATCATGAGCAGTTAGAAATTTAGCTGGATCTTACATATGAGGAGAAACCAGTTCGCATTCTCGATCGAAAAGAACACGTGTTGCGAACAAAGATAATTCCATTGATAAAGGTATTGTGAAAAAGTATCTTGACAGAAGAAGTCACTTGAGAGATGGAAGATGAAATAAGGAAGAGATATCCACAGCTATTCAGTACGTATTGAGTAAATTTTTAAATTTCGAGGACGAAATTTATTTAAAAGGGAGAGATTTGTAACACCCGAGTCCGTCTGAAATCTAAAAATATTTAAATATTTTATATTTAGAGCCTATGTAAATGTTAGGCTTTCTTAACTAAAGTCCAATACTATGAACGATATAATGAATACGAGTTTAATGAATGTTATTAAATAAATTAAATAGATATCTTACGTTATTAATATGTAACTTTTCATAAGAATGTCAGAATATAGTCAACATTAGACCCATTAGAAAGAGAATTCAAAGATCTACAAGTTTCATGTTAAATATATTTTTTAAATTTTGACATTTGATAGGTCAAATATGAGATAGAATGAATTAATATCTTGAGAATATGTTATTGTCAATTTTACGGGATTTTTGTGAAAATTACCGCACACTCTCTTATCACCCTCTCCTCTCATCCGATGGAAGCTTCCCACAAAAAAATCTCACCCCCCACGTAACCCTCCCCCACATAACCCTCCCCCTCCTTCCTCCTCTCCCCCCTTCTTCTTATCTTCTCTCCCCTTATAAATACCCCACCTCTCCCCCCTACGTAACTCACTCCCCTCACCTCTCTCATCACACTTTCTTCTCCCTTCTCTCATTTCTCTCACGTCCTCCAACTCTCCCTCCCTCTTTTCATTTTTTTCTTTTTTTCTCATCTCTCTCTCTCTCCCTCACTCTCTCTACTCTCTCTCTCTCTCTCACTCTCACGTTCTAACTCCCTCTCCCTCTCATTTTTCTTTTATTTTATTTTCATATCTCTACTCTCTCTACTTTCTCTCTCTACTCTCTCTCTACTTTCTCTCTATTTTCTCACTCTACTTTCTCACTCTACTATCTCTCTATCCACTTTCTCTCTCTCTACTTTCTCACTCTACTCTCTCCATACTTTCTCTCTCTACTTTCTCCAATCTCTCTCTACTTTCTCTCTCTACTCTCTCATCTCTCTTCCCACTCTCATTCTCCTATAAATAAACGGAGAAGAAAATACGGCGTCAGAATAAGACAAATATTTGGACGGAGAATTTAAGAAACCTATTTGGACCTTCTTTACGTAGGAACCCGCATCTAAGGGAAAATTATCTTTTCCTACGCAAGGACTATTACGGGAGCCCGGGTGAGACACTAAAGTTAATTTGGGAGAATCCACTCTAAAGATAGGCACATGATAAACTGAGTGCATGTTATTTGGTATTTATATTTCTTTGCTTTGATTTTATTTGAAATGTAATTATTCAGGCTTAAGTCAGTGATTTATTTAACCCGATGACATATGCTTAGAATTGGTTATTTATTTAGTTACCATTCTATAAAAATATTTCTCTCTCTAATCTCTCTCTACCCTCTCTCTACCCTCTCTCTAATCTCTTCAAATTTTATATAATAGTAATTTATTTAGTTAATAAATTTGACTCACTACCCTATGATTAAAATCTAATTCATGATATTAAAATATGATTCAATTATTTTAGAAATTTCAATGACAAGTTTTAAGTATTAAGATGACTATGTAAATAAGGATAAAAATTTGATTAAACATATGGACTGTGTCACTTTAAGGAGGTGTGGGACTACAAACCGTAGTTAGTTTCTGCTACGGGATTAGGCACATTTTCGATGATAAACGGACTTCTGAAAAATCTAGAACCCAGAATAAGAAAATTATATGGGGAATGGTGGAGTATTAACTCCCGATCCTGCGTGGTTGATCAAGGCCGACAGGCTCCAGCGTTTAGACCATTTGTCTTTATGTCGACGTATGGATGCCTAGGTATATGTTTGCTAGTGCTTCTAGTGACGGGATGCATGTCCAATATATGTTGTCAAATATATACTTATCTAATATGAAGTTCAGATTTGATATATGATTTTTATATGATCTGGAAATAAATTTATCTGTATAAACTCTGAATTAGCTAAGATATGTACCATGTCATTTATAAGTCAGATGAGATTTGTTATATGCATTTTCTTATATGAAAATCATTCTGTTCTATTATATTTCCTTTGCATTCATAGTATAGATATTCAATCCAATGAAATTGTGATTAGCTTTATATATATATCATGGATTTGCAAATGTTAGTATATGATAAGCATGTGATTAGTTTTAATGCTTACTGAGTCTTTGGACTCATTTCTGCTGCCTAACCATTTCAGGAAATTGACCAGTGTGTGTCTTGACTCCGACGGACGGTAGGTCGGAAGATTATCCCGGGTTTAGTTTAGATTCCGCTGCGTAGAATAAATAGATTTAGTTTTCTTTTGAATAATGAATGTAAATATGACCGTTTGATAGAGATATGTAGAACATTTTATATGATGTAAATTATGTGTGTTTATATTATGGAAATGGTATGATTTTGTTTCCGGAATATGTGATGCTTTGGCCTTTAGCGCCTTGCAAATGTCTCGGCCCACAACAGTCCGTCTATCCGCTGTGACATCCCTGGACACGATACGGGATCGCAGTAAGGGGGCGCCACAAACACACTTACTAATTACTAACTCACACATAATATGTTGTTATATTTTATAATAATATATATTTATTAAATAATTTTTTAATCTTGACATCTTGCAATACGAATTGGTACGGTGCCGTACTGTACTGATAGAAGATCGATACGACCGATTTGATAAATTTTATTTTGAGCTTTGACTTTGCAAACCCTAAAATCTTTCATATTTAATGTCAGATCCCATAACAAGGGATATTACCATATAGGCTATATATTCCTAGAGTGAGCTATCTTTGTGCTAGTATTCTCACCATCAATATATGGCCAATTAACTCACCCATAGTTGAATTAACTTAACTCAATGACGAAAAAGGGGTCAATTTTTGCTATAAGCCAATATCAAATTTGTCATGTTTGGCCATTGATTTGGGGGCTTACACTGTTGCAACACCAATTATAACACATGTGTTGACCAAAGAGTTCAAAGCTCAGCTGGACCTACATCTCTCAACTAGGATTGATGTTAATCAACAGGTACCATCGTCAACTAGGTCTCAGGCTGACTGCCAAAATTAATGGCGCCACTCCCTATCTTTCTTTTAGCACAAAGAAAACTTCATTTCACCCAGCTAGAAATTTACAGGCTTGAGAAGTACATAAAAACCACCACCTTAAAAGAGAAGTTTTGCAAAGCCAATAGAGACACATGCTCAAGACCCACAAATAGTATGTAAAAGAAGCCAGAGGCCCAGCCAGCCTAACCGGAGAAGGTACAACTAAAGAGGGTGGACTTGATCCAAAAGCAAGCTGTTGCAGGTCAATCTCAAACAAATCTCAACTTATAATTTGGTGGTTCAATATTTCCTTTTAGATGGGGGAGATTGTAGATTCAAAACTTATAAGTGTCAGTGGGAGTTATAAAAATTTTCACCTTTGCTCTTAACTTATATATCATAAAAAAGTCCACCTCAAGTAGCTAAACAAGAGAAAAAAAGGGGATCACAAAAGATAAGTCAATGGCATGGCCAAATTTCAACAGACACTTAGGTCACGTTTGGTTCGAGGATAAAATTGAAGCAGAATAGTCGTAAGTCATTCCGAGTTAATTTATCCCTATTCCTATCCTCGTGGTCATTTGGTTCGCGAAGAATAAATATGGTGATATCTCTTTTATTCGTTTGGTAAAAAGAAAGGATATGAATGGAAATAAGGGTTGAAAAATGATAAAATTGCCCTTCTTATCTTGGGTTGAGGGGCATGATGTTATTTTATGTTTGGTTGGGAATAAGGGATATTTATTTTATGTTTGGTTATTATTAATAATCTTAATTAACACTCCTTAATTAAACATGTCTTCAAAATGATGATTATAAATAACGAATATAATATTTAATATCATTGATTAAAAGATATTTTTAACTAATACTTAATAATATAATATTATTGTATATTTATTTTTTATCATCTTTTTATTGAAACATAACTAATATTAATTAAATTAATATTTAATTAATTACTATATTATTAATTTATTTATACTTAATTATAATGAGAATATTTATTTGAACTGAATAGAATAATTATTTTCTATCTTCAGCATACTTGAGTATAATTTAACAATTATGATTCATGTACTATATTTTTCTCACATTGAACTTGACAATAATAAGATAATAACTACATAACATTAAAATTATTACTTGTAATTTTTAAAAATGATCTTTTAAATTTATATGTTGGAATATTTTGTATGTGAACTTTTTAAAAAATTTTCCTGATGTCAAGTCAATATGTTTTTTTTTCCTTTGATGAGTGATGTAACAATTAATCATAATAATAAGTCAAAATTTGAAACGTCAAGTATTTAAATGCACATCTCCCTTTCTTGAAAATATATTTTATACATATTAATATGAACTTCTTTTCCTTTTGAGTCCTTGATATAATGTTCAGAAGAAAAAAACTATCAACAATTGAAACACCCACACGAAGATTGGATCTTCAAGTCAAAGACTGAATGAACACGATGAAATATTATTTATCACACTTAAGAAAAGTTTACAAAATTGTGGGAAATGCTTACTCAAACCTACAAAAGTTTGTCCAATCAATTCTTCTTACATAATTTCAAATTATCAAATTTTGACAATAAAGAGTCACATAGTTGAACAGTCAACTCGGCTGCAAATTTCTCTTTCTCGATTGTTCATCTTAAATCTTTCACCAGTCCACGTTCTTCACTCTCTCCTCCTGCTGTTGCCGAGTTAGACATTTCTGCTATTTGCTGATTCAAACTTTTTTCCTGAAAGATGTGTATGATATAAGACGAGCAAATTATAACAATAAGTGCAAAGTATAAGAACTTGATAAGAGTAAGGAGATGAAGCTCAGAACATGAGATAATGTAATCACATGGATCATGTTGCATCTCATTAGTTGGGGGTTGCTGTTAGGCCATCCAATCCATCATCATTGCCTCAAGCATACTTGATCGGACCAACCATAGTTTGACAGTGGGAAAGAGTATAATACCAACATTGAACAATGGGAGCACTGAATAATGGGAAGGAGCAATTTTCTCACAATCTGTCTCCCCTGAACACATACACACAATCCCACACTGTCTGTCCACACACACAATCTTTCTCCCCTGAAAACACACACACACATAACCTGTCCCCACTGAACACACACACACACACTATTTGCTAAGCACAACACCAACAACACACACACAATATGGATATGGGGTGAACACACATACCCCACAGTCTGTCTCCCATGAACACACACACACACAAAGTTTGTCCACACACACACAATTTGTTACCCCTTAGCTATACTACAGTGATTATCCTGGTGGGTTGCCTGAAAAATCAAAAAATTGAAGTTGATGCAATTTCTATTTGGTCTGGTGCTATCTCCCTGCCTTTTTATGCTTTGATCATCATTTAATGAAATTTAATGCCAATGGAATAGTCCTCATTGCAATGGTGCATACATACACCCCCCCCAATAAATAAAAATTATGTCAGGACATTCTGTCTCCCTTGCACACACACACACACACACACTAACACTATAAATTGGTCAGCACACATACACCCCCCTCCCCCCCCCAAAAAAAAATCTCTGGCAGAATACACACACACACACTTGTCCTCGCTGAACACACACACACACACACACACACACACACACACACACACGCCCCCCCTTCCCCCCCCCCCCCCCCCAAAAAAAAATCATCATCACACAATGTGTCCCCCCCACACACTATAAATTGGTCAGAACACATAACCCCCCCCCCCCTCCCCATTTTTTTCTCTGGCAGAATACACACACACACTTGTCCTCACTGAACACACACACACTATAAATTGGTCAGCACACATAAACACCCCCCCCCCATTTTTTTTCTCTGGCAGAATACACACACACACTTGTCCTCACTGAACACACACACACTATAAATTGGTCAGCACACATAAACACCCCCCCCCCCAAAAAAAAATTTCATCATCACACAATGTGTCTTCCCCCCCCCCACTATAAATTGGTCAGCACACATAAATCCCCCCCCCTTTTTTTCTCTGGCAGAATACACACACACACTTGTCCTCACTGAACACACACACACAATAAATTGGTCAGCACACATAAACCCCCCCCCCCCAAAAAAAAATGTATGGCAGAATACACACATACACACTTGTCCTCACTGAACACACACAATCCTACACACACACACTATAAATTGGTTAGCACACATACACCCCCTTCCCCCCCAAAAAAAATCTATGGCAGAATACACACACACTTGTCCTCACCGAACACACACAGTCCACACACACACACACACACACACACACTATCAATTGGTAAGTTCACATACACCACCCCCCCAAATTTTTTTTTCTGTCAGCACAATCTATCTACCCTACACACACACACATACACACAATATCAATTGGTCAGTTCACATACACCCCCCCCCCCCAAATGGGAAGATCATCACAATCTGTCTACCATGCACACACACAATCCTGCACACACACACTATCAATTTGTCAATCCACATACAACCCCCCAACAAAAATGGGAAGATCAGCACAATCTGTCTACCTTGCACACACACACACACACACACACACACACACACACACACACACACTATTAATTAGTCAGTCCACATACACCCCCCAACAAAAATGGGAAGATCAGCACAATCTGTCTACCCTGCACACACACACACACACACACACACACACACACACACACACACACACACACACACACACACACACACACACACTATAAATTGGTCAGCACACATACACCCCCCCTCCCCCCCAAAAAAAATCTATGGCAGAATACACACACACACTTGTCCTCGCTGAACACACATAATCCTGCACACACTCACACACAATATCAATTGGTCAGTTCACATACACGCCCCCCCCTCCCCCCCCCCCCAAAAAAAAAAAATTTCATCATCACACAATGTGTCTCCCCTGCACACACACACACAATCATGCACACACATAGTATCAATTGGCCAGTTCACATACACCACCCCCAAAATTTTTTTTTGCATGTTGACATAATCTGTCTTCCCTGCACACACACACAATCCTGCACACACACACTCTATCATGGGTAAGCACATGTATAATCAAAACAAGTGTCATTCACTTGAATTATGGATTAAGAATAAACTTATCATTTACCATTGACATATCTGCCGCCCACTTAAAGAACCTAGAACCTAGTGTTCTATCATCAGGTTGCAAAAGATATGAAAAACGTTGAAGTAAGATGCATTTGATAGCGTAACCAAAAGGGAAGAACTTAATGAGGAGTGTGGCGTGTATCTTTGATTGTGGACATACATAAAATACTTCTTCCTTAGTCTTACTAGTGTTTGAGATCTGCCTCCTACATGGGCCTTTGTCACAAGGATAAAGTAATAACTCATCCACCTACATGAAGAATCAGCATGACTTATCATTCCCAAACTATGAGGAAGTATACAAAAGAATATGACATAGAGAACATGTAAACAAATAACAATTTGTAATTGGGATTAACGTACACCAAGTGGGCAGCAATAGTAAGGACGTTGGGGATTCTTGCTGCTGTGGGAGATCTTGATAAGACATTTCCCTTGACCATATTCATATTGAATACAATATTTACCATCGCCCATCATTTTTGAATCCATTTCATCGATACCCTGAAAATGGGAAGATCAGTTACACAGAATGTTATATGTGGTGGTCTTAGGCTCAGATACATCTCATTCATATCTACAGATTCATTGGAGAACATATGTGCACTCACATTCCAAGTCACCTGTAGTAAATCTCACCATTAGTAGGGTCAGCCCTTAGACCGTCCTACCTACTGTTAGGGCTATTAATGGGTCGGGCCCGGGCCGAGCTTAGGTCGGCCCGGCCCGAGCCCGAATCATCAAAATTAAGACCCGAGCCCGGCTCGGGCCCGACATTATGTAAAAAATGTAAAGCCCGACTAAGGCCCGGCCCGACAACTTAAATAAAATAACAAAAATTAATAGATTTAATATTATGAAACTTATGATCTCACTAAATTAATTACAAAATTGATATTAATTACATAATTTGTGTGAAAATAGAGTTTTAAAATTTCTAATTAAGTAAAATAATATAATTTTAACTAAATAATTTTTAAAATTTGAAGTGAGAATAAAAAAAGAGAATGGGCCGGGTCGGCCCGCGGGCTGAACTCAAAGCCCGAGCCCGGCCCGTGGGTCTAGTCGGGCCGGGCTTTTAGGCCCGACTAAAAGCCCGCGGGCCGAAAACGACCTTGCGG
Organism: Amorphophallus konjac; assembly: GCA_022559845.1. NCBI lineage: Eukaryota > Viridiplantae > Streptophyta > Magnoliopsida > Alismatales > Araceae > Amorphophallus > Amorphophallus konjac. The sequence goes on from CM040126.1 coordinate 444,110,678, forward strand.
CCCGGCCCGAAATCGGGCCAGGCCCGCGGGCTTGTCGGGTCGGCCCGGCCCATTGACAGCCCTACCTACTGTAGGTGCGACATACAACCAGGGAAATGAAATGATATGCCCCCACAGTACTCCTCATCATATGAATGGCTCCTTCCCATCATCATAACCCATTGTTATCTATGGTGTGACCTCATTTCTGGTTTGGTTCGCCTTTTTTGAGCTGGAATAAAAGGGTTGGCCGGAATAGGGTTAAGGGAGATATCGAGGTTACCGGTAGGGTTAAACCATTCCACCTAAATATCGATGAAAACAAATAAAACATATACATAAACATAAACATACAACAGAAATCAAAACACATGTGTGTGTGTAGCCGCCAGAACCCCGTGGCACACTGTAAAAGGCAAGGCTGCTCCAAAAAATTATGTGAGTGGTAATTGTGTGTTTGTCTTAATATGTTATGAAATTGTCATGCTCATAATCATTCATATGGAGTTTATAGCGAGTGATGATGCCATTCCTCGAAGATATTGTCATATCTAAAAAAGTGTAAAGGAAATTATGTTACACAATAGACATAAAATGTAATCAAAGCACAAAGAAAAGAAATTGTCCATCTCATCAGTGAGCACACATACATACACAATCACTGAATTTGTGTGTCCATTTCATTGTGCCTGCATTGGACAAACCACATGTCGCTTGCTAACACATATCATTTACATGCGATGAAATCATTACTATAAAACCAAACTTTTAGGCTTGGAGAGTACCCTTGGCTACTGTGATGGGTCCAAAGCCGAGTGGCTATACGGTCCCGAAATCTCTCCCCTCTAACAACGTCCCTCCTTGTCACATTATCCTCTTCATCCACCTCGTCATCCCCAAGAATATTCATGTCATCTTCTGCTTGTTGGAAAATATGATCAAGGCCCTGCTCCTTTCTAATGAAGTTGTGTAGTACACAACATGCCATTGCAATTCTCGCTTGTGTCTTTATTGGATAGTTTCGTTGTTTCACTAGAATTGTGAAACGTGACTTTAGCACACCAAAGGCACGCTCTACGCAATTTCGTAGTTGAGCATGTCTATGGTTGAACAAGTCCTTCTTATCCCGATGAACAACTCTCGTTCTATTGCTCCTGTACTCCGATAAATGATACCTTATCCCACAATACGGTGCTAAGAAATGAGGAATGTTTGCATACCCTGCATCAACCAAGAAGTATTTTCCTACGACAAAGAATGTGTGGAAGTTTCAGTATATCCATTTTGGTGGATGGCAATAGACTACGAATTGAGAATCATTTACCTTCCGGTACAGTAAATCCACCTTTCTCAATGGCCCACCTTAATACTGTCATGTCGGGAGCTAATCCCTCCCAACCCACAACAACATAAGTGAACGTAAGATCAAAATTCACACATCTCATGACATTCTGGGATGTCTCTCCCTTTCGATTTCGATAACGAGGTTGGTCATCCATCGACACCTTTGCATGAATGTGCGTTCCATCAATTGCATCCAAGATATTCTAACCACAAAGCAAACCAATCGGTACAAGCACTTTATGAATAATGAAATAGGAGTTAATATTTATGAGGAGTGTGTCTAGCACATCACCTTGAATAAGGGGTAGAATTTAGGGTCATGCCGAATTTTGGGATGCACTTGCTCTTCACCGGTTGGCAGTTTGATGTAGTCATGATGTATGGATAAAATTACCATTAGAACATTATTAAAGTGCCGACTAATCGTCTCTTCTGAATGTTGGAACCATTCTCTGAGTAACCTATTTCCAATTCCATGTCATACCTCAAGAAGAACAATAGTCAATTGCTCAGTGGCAGACATATTCATGGTGTCACTGAGCACACCTCTTTCTATCAGTGTATCTCTTAACCTTTTGAATAGGTGGGGGTGAACCCGAAAAATAGAGTATGCTCTGCCAACATGACCATCCATTACCTGTTTAACCCACCTATGACCTCGACCTACATCTGTGTGCATTGGGGTCCTAGAGATAGATTTTGCGGGGGACAACATGTGCAACACTACGACATGTTCAACCTCCTCCCAATACTCATAATCGTCCATCATAAAGTTGATGAGGGATTGAAATGAATCACCAATTTCAATAGTTCGGTAATTCATTTTGAATGCAATAGCTGAAAATCATATATCATAGACATGAGAAAAATAAATTGGTGAATGAGCATTTCATCAAGCAAGCACATTAAATGAAGCATTTGCATGTTGACAAATAATTAATTACATAAAATAAAAGTGCATATGTGAAAATAATATGAGAAACTTTTAGAAATAGCCTAGGCGGCTTAATATCTATCCAGTTTTCAACTCTTCTGGGAGGGCCAAGAAGATGGAACGGTCATCCACAGAGCGGAGAAGGCCAATAGCTCTATATAGATCTTGCGGAGGAAGTCCATGCAACTTTATTAGCAATTCAATTGCCTCATCCATTGGTGGGGTAGCTTTTTTTGCATTTGAAATATCTCTCTGGCCAAAGTCATCCTACCATGACCTAGCGCCACCAACTTGTCTATTGAATCTTCATTGCCCTGTGACACCCGCTTCCTCTTCATCCTGACATTGCTAGATGAGGGCCCGTTCTTACGGGCTGGAGGAGTTCCCGCATTCGATTGATTGTTACTATTGGGAGTTTCGACTATTGACTCTTGTTGATTATCAGTTGGTTCAGAATCATTAAAAAGACAACCTATATTAAATTCAGTGCCCGTGCCCCCCTCCACATCCTGCTCCTCATCACCATGCTCACTACGCGTGTCAAGGTACGAGCTACCTTCTTTGCATGCAGCGTTATCACCTCTCGCCATAGAAGTGGAGCAAATGATCTCCATCTCATCCATAAATAAGAAAGGCTTTCCTTGAATTGTTCTATACTCTCTATTGATCTGAAATTTTAAACCATATTCAATTCATCACTAATAAGAAAAAATATGAATCAAAATAATAATATGCAACTTTCATACCGCTATCATATCTTCCCAACTTTCGTCTATGCCTGGGATAGGTATTTTTTTGTCATCATCCCACCCCCAACTTGATCGCTTCATAACATTCAAAATTAAATAATACTTTTCTTTAGATTTTAACCGATTCTTCGAATTTTCCATTGAGTAACCTAACTTTATCTTGTCATTGAAAAGTTTGATTGTGTGTCTCCATGCATCTCTTATGAAATTTTCATCGACAAAGCCGTCATTATTAACACGATGTTCTACCAACAGGTCTACGAAGACTTTATCAACATCATTGCTTCAATTTGCCACCCTAGTCTTATCTTTGGATGCCTTAATTGTGGCGACCCCTTCTCGCGATCCCGTATCGTGTCCGGGGACGTCACAGCGGATGTGCGGAAGTGTTGTGAGCTGAGATATTTACAATGCACTAAAGGCCAAACCATCACATATTCCAAAAGATAAAACCATACAATTTTCATAAGATAAACACTCACAATTTACATCGTATACAGAGTACTATATATTTCAACCTAAAAGTCATATTTACATTCATTATTCAAAAGAAAACTAAATCTATTTATTCTGCGCAGCGGAATCCAAACTAAACTCGGGATCACCTTCCGACCTACCGCCCGTCAGAGTCAAGACACACACTGGTCAATTTCCTGAAATGGTTAGGCAACGAAAGTGAGTCCAAAGACTCAGTAGGCATTAAAACCAATCACATGCTTATCATATATTAAACTGTGCAAATCCATGATATATATAAAGTTAATCACAATTTCACTGAATTGTACATATACTATGAATGCGAAGGAAATATAATAGAGCAAAATAATTTTTATATTTATAAGCAAACGCGTATAACAAATCTTATCTGACTTATATATATAAATGGTATAGTACATATCTTAACTAAATCAGAGCTTATACAGATGAACTTATTTTCAGATCATATCAAAGTCATATATCAAATATGAACTTCATATTATTTGGCAGCATATATTGGATAGACATCCCGTCACTAAAAGCAGTAGCAAACACATACCTAGGCATCCATACGTCGACATAAAGACAAATGGTCTAAACGCTGGAGCCTGTCGGCCTTGATCAACCACGCATGATCGGGAGTTAATACTCCACCATTCCCTAGATAATTTTCTTATTCTGGGTTCCGGATTTTTCAGAAGTCCGTTTATCCTCGGAAATGGGCCTAATCCCGTAGCGGAAGTTAACTACGGTTTGTCGCCCCACACCTCCTTAAAATGACACAGTCCAATCAAAATTTTATTCTTATTATGATGCTTATTACATAGTCGTCTCAATACTTAAAACTTGTCATTGAACTTTACAAAATAACTGGATCGTATTTTAATATCAGGAATTAGATTTTAATCATACGGTAGTGGGTCAAATTTATTAACTAAATAAATTACTATTATATAACATTCGAAGAGATTAGAGTAGAGAGAGAGAGTAGAGAGAGAGTATAGAGAGAAAGTAGAGGGAGAAAAGAGAAAGAGATTAGAGAGAAATTAGATAGAAAAATAATGTTTTTACATAATTGTAACTAAATAAATAACTGATTCTAAACATAGATCATTGGGTTAAATAAATCAATGACTTAAATTACATTTCAAACAAAATCAAATCAGAGAAATATAAATAACAAATAATATGCACTCGATTTATCATGCCTACCTTTAGAATGGACTTCCGAATTGACTTTAGTATCTCACCCGAGCTCCCGTAAAAGTCATTGCGTAGGAAAAGATAATTTTCTCGTCCCAGATACGCAAAGAAGGTTGAAATTGTCCAAAATAAGCTTCAAATCATCCGTCCAAGTTTTTATTAATTATTTATATTATTCTGATGCTATATTATCTTATCCGTTTATTAATAAGAGAATAAGAGTGGGAAGAGAGATGAGAGAGAAAGTAGGGAGATAAAGTAGAGAGAGAAAGTAAAGAGAGAGTAGAGAGAGAAAGTGGCTAAAATAGAGAGGAAGTAGAGAAAGAATAGAAAGAAAGTAGAGAGAGAAAGTAAAGAGATATTAGAGAGAGAAAGTAAGAAAGTAGAGAGAGTAGTAAAGAGAGAATAGAAAGAAAGTAGAGAGAGAATAAAGAGAGATTAGAGAGAAAAGGTATAGAGAGAGAGTGGAGAGAGAAAAATAGAGAGAGAGAGAAAGTATATATATATATATATATATATGTCTCTATGTGTGTGTGTGTGTGTGAGAGAGAGAGAGTTGGAGGGGGGAGTGGTCTGGACGTGGGAGAAGTAGAGAGGGGAAGGGGGGTATATAAAGTTGTGGGGGGAGGAAGGATAAGAATGAAGGGGGGGGGGTGTTAAGTGGGGGAGAAAGATGGAGGGGGAGGGTTATGTGGGGAGGGTTGGTTTAAGGGCGAAGAGAAGGCTAGTGGTGAGGGGGGAAGATATTTTGAGTTTTTTTTTTGTTTTGTTTTGGATTTTTACATGAAAGCTCTTAAAAAGTTAACAATAACATGATTTTCAAGAATCAGTTCACTCTATCTTTTTTTTGACCTATCAAATGTTAAAATTTGAAAATATGCTCAACATGAAACTTGTAGATCTTTGAGTTCTCTTTCCAATGGATCTAATATTGACTCCATTCTGACACTCTTACCAAAAGATATATATTAATAACGTAAGATATATAATTAATTTACTTAATAAAGTTCGTTAAACTATACCGCTCAAGGTATTGGGCTTTAATTAAGAGAACCTAAAATTTATATGGACTCAAAATATAAAATATTTAATTATCTTTAAATTTCGGACGGATTCAGGTGTTATATTAATTTCTTAATAAATGAACATAATATAACGTTAGCAGGAAAGAGGTTAGAGTAATCTAAATACAACACATGACCATGAATAATTTATGATGATATAAAACTGGTCTTTTACTTACAAGCACTGACCATGACATGGTTGAAAAAAACCAAACTCCAAAAACACAATGTAATACAGTAATGACTCGGACATTAATACAATAATCAGGAAAACAGTAATCTAAAGCATACTGTTCCCATTCACATAAAATTTTTAGATAATATGAACAAGATTGGATCTGCATAATAGCCTTAACATAAATCACAAACAACAATATCCCCGATAAATCGCATAAGGCCTCACTTAAATCAGACAATCGGAGGAGGGAACGGAGTCACTTTTATTGTAACAGGTGTTACTATTCTTACTACGACTAACCAATCAAGAGAAAGAGATAGAGGCACGCTCGCACGTGCACGCACGCTCCTGGATATTTTCTCTTTTTTTTCGATAGGTACTTCACTCATGAATATTTTCAACAACAATAAGGATGCATTTTCCATCTCTATTCATATAGTTAGATCTCTTTTTGGTTAAAACTATTATAGTTAAATAGTATCCTCAACATTTCTCTCCTTAAATATTTATTATTTAAATTTTAAACTTATAGTGGCTACTGTGATGATTAGAGTAATATGGCTCAAATTTAGGGGCACATAGATAAAAAGACCTTTTTTTAAATTCAGAAGGCAATTCTGTGTCGGGAGGTTACCACGCATAAATTCAGATACATTTCCACGAACGTCAAGCACTCATCAACCTGCGAATCGCAAACGTTGAGCAATCACCGTTCTCAGTATCAGTGCATAAAATTAACTTAAATTATAATATCCTCTCTCGTTGATCTAAACAAAATTGAAATGATTATTTTCATCCAAAAAAGAACACTCGGCATCGGACCGTACGACTCCGTGTTAAACTTATTCTACCCACTTTTTTGCTCAGCGAAAAAAATATATGAGTGAAATATTTTGTAAGATTGAAATATTTTATTATATGAATTAATTATTTAATATAAAATTGAAACATTTTATTAGATTTTATTTTTATAATAAAATATTTCATTTATGTAATCAAATAAAATATTTCATTGATCTAAAAAAATTGAAATGATCATTTTCGCCCCAAAAAGGACACTCCGCGTCAGACCCGTACGGCCTTGTGTCAGACCTGTTCTACCCGCTTTTTCGTTCGACGAAAAAATATAAGAGTGAAATATTTTATAAGATTAAAATATTTTAGTATATGAATGAATCATTTAGTATAGAATTGAAACATTTTATTAAGTTTTATTTTTATAACAAAATATTTTATTTATGTAGTCAAATAAAATATTTAATTTATTTCTGTAGTCAAATAAAAGGTTTCGTTCTTATAACAAAACGTTTCATTCATGTAACAAAATATTTTAATCTTATAAAATATTTCACTACTGTATTTTTTCACCGAACGAAAAAATCAGTTGGATGAATATGACACGGGATCATATAGATCTGACGCGGGACATCCTTTTTTGACATAAAACGATCACTTCAACTCTCCGGAGAGTAAATGAGAAAAAAGGATAATTTAAATTAATTTTGTACGTCGAATTCGATATACAAAATATTACTCTTTCCAAATTTACTGACGGCTACAACTCAACGAGAAATTTAATACTTCAGCAGAGATTTTCAGAACCGTTGATCAGATCATTGGATACGAGACCTTTAATAAAATCGATCTGCATCTTGCACATCCAGGAATGGCACATTTACGCAATGATCTCGAACTTTTACATCACTTTCAGATGTAACAAGTGGGGAGCCCAGCTTCTACAAAGGGATATTTGGTGTGTGATAGAACACTCGAGCATATTCTGGAACATTGTTTTAATTTCTTCGTGAGAATTCATATAGCCATCTAAGTGAGGTACTTCCCGTTCAACAATTCACAACTTTAAAATGGGTGAGTTCAAAAATGAGATCGGTGTGATACTTACATTGAAAATTTAGGACAATAAAAATTAAGAATTTTTTTTAGTTAAAATTATCTTTCAACTTTTATTTTTAATTTATCAAATCGAGATGATACGACTCGAATCGTCAGTTCCGTCCCAATCACAGACCGAAACGATCGATCTATGAGACGTAACTGGGACACTTTAAATATTATTATTTAACAAATCTTCTTTGTAAGTTATCTCAGTACGTAACTAAACCCGTATCGTTCAATCCCGGACCGTGATCGCGACGGCCGGTATGACCCGGATGACAAACTTTGCTTTCAATTAAGATGTGAAAAGTTGGGGATCTGAATAGGATCGCCAAGCCCAGTGGACCCTTATCCGCAACCAATTCAACAGTTCCCCATTTTTTTAAACGAGAAGGTTAGAACGCTCTTTTATCAAAATGGAAGGGTTTGAATACAAATGTCATCGCTCCTTTTTTAGGGTTTTCCTTCTTTCGTGGCGACGTAAAATCCCGAGGCGGCACCTCCCTTCCGCCCACAGACTTGGCCTGATTTTGGGTCGGGCCGTAAGGTCTTTTTCGACGCATGGATTTTTAATCGGGTTTAAAAACTCAGCTCGACTAGACCCGCGGACCGGACTTGGACTCTGAGTTATGCCTGCAGGTCGACCCAATCTGTTCTCTTTCTTTATGCTCACTTCAAAATTTAAAAATTATTTAGTTAAAATTATGTTATTTTACTTAATTAAAAAATAAAATTTTACTTTTCACATAAATTATGTAATTAATATTAAAATTTTAATTAATTTAGTGAGAATATAAATTTTATATTATTAAATATATTAATTTTTATTATTTTATTTAAGTTGTTGGATCTTAGTCGGGTTTTATATTTTTTAAATAGTGTCGGGTCCGACTCGAGTCGGGTTCGGATTTTAATATTGATAAGTCGGGCCCGAGTCGGGCTGATCTAAGCTTGACTCGAGCCTAACCCATTGACAGCCCTAAATGTGGAGCAAGATGACTCCCTCACTTATGAATGCCACACTGAGTCCTAGTCTTATCTTTGGATGTCTTAATTGTGGCTACCCCTTCTCGCGATCCCGTATCGTGTCCGGGGACGTCACAGCGGATGTGCGGAAGTATTGTGAGCTGAGATATTTACAAGGCACTAAAGGCCAAACCATCACATATTCTAAAAGATAAAACCATACAATTTTCATAAGATAAACACTCATAATTTACATCGTATACAGAGTACTATATATTTCAACCTAAAAGTCATATTTACATTCATTATTCAAAAGAAAACTAAATCTATTTATTCTGCGCAGCGGAATCCAAACTAAACTCGGGATCACCTTCCGACCTACCTCCCGTCAGAGTCAAGACACACACTGGTCAATTTCCTGAAATGATTAGGCAACGAAAGTGAGTCCAAAGACTCAGTAGGTATTAAAACCAATCACATGCTTATCATATACTAAACTGTGCAAATCCATGATATATATAAAGTTAATCACAATTTTACTGGATTGTACATATACTATGAATGCGAAAGAAATATAATAGAGCAAAATAATTTTTATATTTATAAGCAAACGCGTATAACAAATCTTATCTGACTTATATATATAAATGGTATAATACATATCTTAACTAAATCAGAGCTTATACAGATGAACTTATTTTCAGATCATATCAAAGTCATATATCAAATATGAACTTCATATTATTTGGCAGCATATATTGGATAGACATCCCGTCACTAAAAGCAGTAGCAAACACATACCTAGGCATCCATACGTCGACATAAAGACAAATGGTCTAAACGCTGGAGCCTGTCGGCCTTGATCAACCACGCAGGATCGGGAGTTAATACTCCACCATTCCCTAGATAATTTTCTTATTCTGGGTTCCGGATTTTTCAGAAGTCCGTTTATCCTCGGAAATGGGCCTAATCCCGTAGCGGAAGTTAACTACGGTTTGTCGCCCCACACCTCCTTAAAATGACACAGTCCAATCAAAATTTTATTCTTATTATGATGCTTATTACATAGTCGTCTCAATACTTAAAACTTGTCATTGAACTTTACAAAATAACTGGATCGTATTTTAATATCAGGAATTAGATTTTAATCATACGGTAGTGGGTCAAATTTATTAACTAAATAAATTACTATTATATAACATTCGAAGAGATTAGAGTAGAGAGAGAGAGTAGAGAGAGTAGAGAGAGAGAGAGTATAGAGAGAAAGTAGAGGGAGAAAGTAGAAAGAGATTAGAGAGAAATTAGATAGAAAAATAATATTTTTACATAATTGTAACTAAATAAATAACTGATTCTAAACATAGATCATTGGGTTAAATAAATCAATGACTTAAATTACATTTCAACCAAAATCAAATCAGAGAAATATAAATAACAAATAATATGCACTCGATTTATCATGCCTACCTTTAGAATGGACTTCCGAATTGACTTTAGTATCTCACCCGAGCTCCCGTAAAAGTCCTTGCGTAGGAAAAGATAATTTTCTCGTCCCAGATACGCAAAGAAGGTTGAAATTGTCCAAAATAAACTTCAAATCATCCGTCCAAGTTTTTATTAATTATTTATATTATTCTGATGCTGTATTATCTTATCCGTTTATTAATAAGAGAATGAGAGTGGGAAGAGAGATGAGAGAGAAAGTAGGGAGAGAAAGTAGAGAGAGAAAGTAAAGAGAGAGTAGAGAGAGAAAGTAAAGAGAGAGTAGAGAGAGAAAGTAGAGAGAGAATAGAAAGAAAGTAGAGAGAGAAAGTAAAGAGATATTAGAGAGAGAAAGTAGAGAGAGAAAGTAAGAAAGTAGAGAGAGTAGTAAAGAGAGAATAGAAAGAAAGTAGAGAGAGAATAAAGAGAGATTAGAGAGACAAGGTATAGAGAGAGAGTAGAGAGAGAAAAATAGAGAGAGAGAGAGAAAGTATATATATATATATGTGTCTCTATGTGTGTGTGTGTGTGTGAGAGAGAGAGAGAGAGTTGGAGGGGGGAGTGGTCTGGACGTGGGAGAAGTAGAGAGGGGAAGGGGGGTATATAAAGGGGTGGGGGGAGGAAGGATAAGAATGAGGGGGGGGTGTTAAGTGGGGGAGAAAGATGGAGGGGGAGGGTTATGTGGGGAGGGTTGGTTTGAGGGCGAAGAGAAGGCTAGTGGTGAGGGGGGAAGATATTTTGAGTTTTTTTTTTGTTTTGTTTTGGATTTTTACATGAAAGCTCTTAAAAAGTTAACAATAACATGATTTTCAAGAATCAGTTCACTCTTATCTTTTTTTTGACCTATCAAATGTTAAAATTTGAAAATATGCTCAACATGAAACTTGTAGATCTTTGAGTTCTCTTTCCAATGGATCTAATATTGACCCCATTCTGACACTCTTACCAAAAGATATATATTAATAACGTAAGATATATAATTAATTTACTTAATAAAGTTCGTTAAACTATACCGCTCAAGGTATTGGACTTTAATTAAGAGAACCTAAAATTTATATGGACTCAAAATATAAAATATTTAATTATCTTTAAGTTTCGGACGGATTCATGTGTTATATTAATTTCTTAATAAATGAACATAATATAACGTTAGCAGGAAAGAGGTTAGAGTAATCTAAATACAACACATGACCATGAATAATTTATGATGATATAAAACTGGTCTTTTACTTACAAGCACTGACCATGACATGGTTGAAAAAAGCCAAACTCCAAAAACACAATGTAATACAGTAATGACTCGGACATTAATACAATAATCAGGAAAACAGTAATCTAAAGCATACTGTTCCCATTCACATAAAATTTTTAGATAATATGAACAAGATTGGATCTGCATAATAGCCTTAACATAAATCACAAATAACAATATCCCCGATAAATCGCATAAGGCCCTCACTTAAATCAGACAATCGGAGGAGGGAACGGAGTCACTTTTATTGTAGCAGGTGTTACTATTCTTACTACGACTAACCAATCAAGAGAAAGAGATAGAGGCACGCTCGCACGTGCACGCACGCTCCTGGATATTTTCTCTCTTTTTTCGATAGGTACTTCACTCATGAATATTTTCAACAACAATAAGGATGCATTTTCCATCTCTATTCATATAGTTAGATCTCTTTTTGGTTAAAACTATTATAGTTAAATAGTATCCTCAACATTTCTCTCCTTAAATATTTATTATTTAAATTTTAAACTTATAGTGGCTACTGTGATGATTAGAGTAATATGGCTCAAATTTAGGGGCACATAGATAAAAACACCTTTTTTTAAATTCAGAAGGTAATTCTGTGTCGGGAGGTTACCACGCATAAATTTGGATATATTTCCACGAACGTCAAGTACTCATCAACCTGCGAATCGCAAACGTTGGGCAATCACCGTTCTCAGTATCAGTGCATAAAATTAACTAAAATTATAATCTCCTCTCTCATTGATCTAAATAAAATTGAAATAATTATTTTCATCCCAAAAAGAACACTCAACATCGGACCGTACGACTCCGTGTTAAACTTATTCTACCCACTTTTTTGCTCAGCGAAAAAAATATATGAGTGAAATATTTTGTAAGATTGAAATATTTTATTATATGAATTAATTATTTAATATAAAATTGAAACATTTTATTAGATTTTATTTTTATAATAAAATATTTCATTTATGTAATCAAATAAAATATTTCATTGATCTAAAAAAATTGAAATGATCATTTTCGCCCCAAAAAGGACACTCCGCGTCAGACCCGTACGGCCTTGTGTCAGACCTGTTCTACCCGCTTTTTCGTTCGACGAAAAAATATAAGAGTGAAATATTTTATAAGATTAAAATATTTTAGTATATGAATGAATCATTTAGTATAGAATTGAAACATTTTATTAAGTTTTATTTTTATAACAAAATATTTTATTTATGTAGTCAAATAAAATATTTAATTTATTTCTGTAGTCAAATAAAAGGTTTCGTTCTTATAACAAAACGTTTCATTCATGTAACAAAATATTTTAATCTTATAAAATATTTCACTACTGTATTTTTTCACCGAACGAAAAAATCAGTTGGATGAGTATGACACGGGATCATATAGATATGACGCGAGACATCCTTTTTTGACATAAAACGATCACTTCAACTCTCCATAGAGTAAATGAGAAAAAAGGATAATTTAAATTAATTTTGTACACCGAATTCGATATACAAAATATTACTCTTTCTAAATTTACCGACGGCTACAGCTGAACGAGAAATTTAATACTTCAGCAGAGATTTTCAGAACCGTTGATCAGATCATCGGATACGAGACCTTTAATAAAATCGATCTGCATCTTGCACATCCAGGAATGGCACATTTACGCAATGATCTCGAACTTTTACATCACTTTCAGATGTAACAAGTGGGGAGCCCAGCTTCTACAAAGGGATATTTGGTGTGTGATAGAACACTCGAGCATATTCTGGAACATTGTTTTAATTTCTTCGTGAGAATTCATATAGCCATCTAAGTGAGGCACTTCCCGTTCAACAATTCACAACTTCAAAATGGGTGAGTTCAAAAATGAGATCGGTGTGATACTTACATTGAAAATTTAGGACAATAAAAATTAAGAAATTTTTTTAGTTAAAATTATCTTTCAACTTTTATTTTTAATTTATCAAATCGAGATGATACGACTCGAATCGTCAGTTCCGTCCCAATCACAGACCGAGACGATCGATCTGTGAGACGCAACTGGGACACTTTAAATATTATTATTTAACAAATCTTCTTTATAAGTTATCTCAGTACGTAACTAAACCCGTATCGTCCAATCCCAAACCGTGATCTCGACGGCCGGTATGACCCGGATGACAAACTTTGCTTTCAATCAAGATGTGAAAAGTTGGGGATCTGAATAGGATCGCCAAGCCCAGTGGACCCTTATCCGCAACCAATCCAACAGTTCCCCATTTTTTTTAAACGAGAAGGTTAGAATGCTCTTTTATCAAAATGGAAGGGTTTGAATACAAATGTCATCGCTCCTTTTTCAGGGTTTTCCTTCTTCCGTGGCGACGTAAAATCCCGAGGCGGCACCTCCTTTCTTCCGCAGCAGTAGCAACAACGTAACGGTAAACCCTTCTCCGAGGCGGTTCCTCCTGTGCTTCAGCGGCCACCTCTGTTCACGAGGGTTTCAGCGGCAGCTGCCACCTCTATTCACGGCGGCAACATCTTTAGCAGCAATAGCCACCTCTGTTGTCGACGACAGCGGCTTCAGTGGCAGTAGCCACCTCTGGTCACGACGGCTGCGGCTTCAACAAAGGAGCGACAGCAGCTCTTTCATTTGTCTTCCTCGATCCTTCTTCCGCTGCTCTCTTCTTCAACTCATTTTTTTTTCTTTTCTAACCCTAGGATCACAATCCAGATCGGTCCTTCAGCGGGTGTTTTTTTTTTTTAATTTAAGGCTGGAGATCGCACTGGATCGACCGATCCGGGACCAATTCCGACCGATCCGACTAATCCAACCCTCGAATCGAGAAAGGTGGTACCGGGATCCGATTTGATCGAGCCAAATCCGAACGGGTTAGCCAAATCTGATTCTGCATTTCTTGCTTCCAATGTTAAAAGTAAAAAATTGAAAATAAACTTTAAACATGTAGAAAAGTCAATCCTCCCCATGCAACTCTATCTCTACCCTCGTTTGGAAGGCTATGATTTGAAATTTTAACTTAGAAACGAACTCCAAAACTGCACACAGATCTATCACCACCTTACTCTCGAAATAAGCAGGCGGAAAGTTTACAAACCCGAAAAAATGCTTCCTTCCAATTGAACACATCATCTTATTGCCCTAAAAGATAATTATACCGTTGATGACACTGCACTATCAACTTCGGAGTTAAGTGTGTGCCACAGCAGAAATGGATTCCATTGCCTCCACCCGAGAGGGGTTCTACATCAAGCAAATGAGTTGGGGGTAACAATATCAAAGGAATCCAACTAATGCCGGTGATCCAGAAAGTATTATTCATCGTTTTAAAACGGATACCGGATGTCCTCTACAGCCTCAACTGTTTAAAACAAGAATTATACCCAACAACGGACACCGGATGTCCTCTACAGCTCAACTGTTTAAAACAAGAATATACATACAGACAAAGATGATAGATATTCGCTGATACAAATCGAGATTAAAACGTAAAAGGGGACAAATAGTGCCCAACGCAGAGATTTCAAGTGTCCCCCACCGACGAAAGTGACTGTTGTTCCAACCTATTCAGTTCCTTGCATCGGAACCATAAGATGATGAGCTTGAGGCTGCATCAATTCAACGCCCTGCACCACAACAGAATGACAAAATAATATTCTCAACCAATGGACCCTATTCGTAAAGTTTCCCCATATTCGAACATAACAAGCATGTGTTTTACACACACACACACACACACTCGAACATAGCAGATCCATCAGCATTCATTGCCACGAGGGAGGACTCTGGGAGGGAGGAAATAGCAGGTGAAGTGGCATGAAGGAGAAAAAGGTACGAGGGAGTCAAGAACAAGGGGTAGGAAGAAAGTGCAACCCGTAAGGGGGGTGATCGGGGATCACAGAAGCAAGAATCTCGCGGCACTAAAACCTGGCTGAATCTGTCTGTTCCAACAGGGAGTAAATGGCATTTTTTACAAAACCGGTCTTGGAACTGGGCTTCCAAATCCAGAACTGCTCGAAGGATTTTAGGTATATCAGGGATCCGGAGGAAAATAAGGATGGCTGGACACCTCTCGCTTTCTCTGGGTGAAACCTTACAGTGATACCATTTTTATTTTTGTACCTGAAAAAATAAACTGGAACCTAACATAACTATCAGGTATAAGCTTGTACCTATATTGAATGTAATAAGATCAGGTAAATACTTTGTGTGGTACCTGTTCTAGCAATCAGTTATGAATTGGTCAAGTTGACTTATGAGACCTATCAACTAAACTCAATCATGTGAATGTAGGAAAAAAACAATATAATCTCTTGAATAAAAAATTGAAAAAGGATAAAAAACAAAAAATTCAAAAAAGTAAAGATTTGTTAAAAAAGGATCAAAAGAGCAAACAAAATTTGTCATTTCACATAAAGTCTAATAAAACCTTGCAAAAACAGATATTTGAAAGCAGCAAAAGACTTACATGTTCAGATCATGAAAAAAAATTAGGTAAAGAAGAGGAAGATGAAGTAATCAATGGATTGACAACAAACTTAGGATTGGAATCTACTAGTACAGAATGCAGGCAGAGCTTGCAATTTGGAAAGCAAGAAACTTAACTCTAGGACACAGAATAGTATTTGTTAATGCAGTTTGGTTGAACATTCCACGGGAATACCTTTCAGTCTACCAGATGCCACAGGGTATCAAAAAGGAATTGGAATCAGATTAGGAGGAATGTTCTTTGGGGAGAAGCACCAACAACGGGTCCAAAAGAATCCCTTTAGTCAGCTGGAAGGAGTTTGCAAGCTTTTAAGAAAGGGAGGAGTATCCATAAAGAATCTGTAGATCAAGAATGTAGGGTTGCTACGTAAACAGCTGCAGCTGTCGAAGTTACTGGCTGATGGGAATGTTCTCTGGAAAAAGATTTTGAGTTTGAAAACTACGACAAGCATAAACTTTACCTTGAAACAGGAAATCGAACATATATTTTCCTATACAAAGGAAATATAAAAGCAGGGATCTGGATTGAAAAGGAGTTAGAAGTAATGCCTTCGCTTCTAACAAATGGCAGACTGACGAAGGATCCTTATCAGATGCAGAGTAATATTCAACAGTGCCCCTCCCTAAGAAGAGGACTTAAAGATCATGAAAAAGAGGAGTACATAGAAAATGTTAAACTTCCTGTAGAAGCTAATGTGGGTTTCGCAGAAACTAGACACCTTCATACAGAATAGGAATAGCGGGCCACTTTCAGTCAAATCATTACAAGCTAGCTAAAGGAGAACTGTCTCCATACTACAGCTTTGGAGGTCTGGAACGTTAAATCATCAATAAAGTTCAGGCTTACCACTAAATTATTCGGAAGAAAATGGTGCGTAGATTGTGATACTATGTTCTCATTGAGGGCAATTGAGGGTGTGGATCATATAATGGTCAACCGTGCAGTCAGCTAGGACTAGGAGGTTCTGAGGACTTCTACCTCTTTAACTCCATTTCAAGATAACATTCAGACACACAAGCAATGTGGAGCTACTGTCACAATTTAAAGATGAGTATGGGAGAAATCAGTCAAAGCACCAGGACTCGAATGTTATTCCTGATCCTTCATACTCAGACACAAGTCACAATCATCATGTTAATACAGACGGCCAGAACAACACTCCCAAATGTATGCAACCTATATGTCATGAAGTAATTATGTATAGCATGTGTATAAATATATACAGTGTAAGCCTACAATGAAATGTAAGTCTACAATAGTTTTTTTGAAAGTAAGTCTACAGTAGTTATGTCTAAAGTTATGCATTCTGTACTCAATATGAACATTGTTAGCGGGCGCGCGTGTGTGTGTGGGTGTGTATACATATATAAAGGCTAGAACTAGGGTGGATCTTGGCTAGGCTAACCTTGCGTCAGCCAGAAGCAGCATGATTGGGCTAGATCAAGTCTAGATTGGCCCAACCTAAGTTGGCCAATCCCAATCCTTCAAGTAAGAACACAAACTGTTAATTGCATATGCAAATGTAAATTTTGACAAAACATTAAATTAAAAGATCAACACAGTGCCAATATTATCTTGGAACATCTAAGTTCTAAAAACCAATAACATGTTCCTTCTTTAACGTGTAAGATATTCTTTTTTTAAGGTGTAACATGCTATATCTGGAAGCAAATCAGTTGGAAATAAGATGACCGGTACATTTATGCATATGATCACATATATTTACCAATTCTTTAAGCTGTTAATCTGCACCTAAAAAAGTCAAACATAAATGCCTAGAAAATTAGTATCCAAAATTATCAGTTACTTTAACTAATAAAAACACTATCCAAGAGCAAGAGAATATGAAGAGTAAAAACACTCGGCTGTGTCTAGCAACATCCTCAGGTTAAAACTTAGATACCGAATAACAAGATCAATCAGGAAGAGGAATTGGACGGAAGAATAATTTCCTGAGAATGGATGTGGTACATGCTCTCTGTAAAAGTACCTTGCTGAGAAATCTGCCAGATTCGTGTATCAAAAAGTTCAAACATGAAAATAACCAATCAACGACAACCAAATTAGAGTGAACCACAGGAGACTGGAGAAAAAGAATTTAATGACAACCCCACCTGTGCACTTGACGTAGACTGATTTCCAGCTTGAATAACACCTCCATCTTTCCTTGTAGATCCTTTTGCATCACCCTACCAAAAGTAAGTTTCAAGCAAAGCTTAGAGAGAACTTCTTTAGCCGAAGAAAGAACAAAGAAAGCAGTAACAAAATTAAATAAATTACCTCCATCTGCAGCACAACATGCAGTCCGGAATGCAGCCACCGACAAAAAAAAGGAACAAAGAGAGTAAAGTTAAGCTCTTGTAGACGAGCAAAATGTAGAAAAAAAACATAAAGAAAAATGTAAACAACAAGTTACGACAATGATCTAAAAGAGGACCTCAATGCCAGCTACAAGGAAAGAAATACGGAGAGTACAGTTAAGTTCACTCGTAGACGAGCAAAGACAGACAGAAGCATATAAAACGCCAATAACAGCGATGATGATTGTGCAAAGGAGTACCTCTCTATACTTTTGCAGGTAGTTCTTCAATGGCTCGATGTAGTCCTCAAACCCCAGTGTGGCCATGGCCCAGAGAAGATCGTCACCATTTATAGTCTTCCGCTTCTCTCGCTGACACTTGTCGCTCGCCCTGTGCCATCAAAGTCAGGAAAAGCATAGCAGAAAAAGAATGAGATAATCTGAGACTCCAGACCAACGAAGCATAAAGCCAGAGAAGAGAATAAGATCGCACTCGCTGGTGATGAAGCTGATGAACTCAGACACGCACTCCTGCACGGTCTCCTTCGCGTCCTTGGCGATCTTCCCGTTGGCCGGGATCGCCTTCTTCATGATCCTGCTGATGTTGGCGATCGGCAGGAACCGGTCCTGCTCCCGCACGTTCGACCGGGGGCTCGCGTCCCCCCCGCTCTCGTGGCTGCCCCCAGCCCCGGGGCTCGTCGGCAGCGGCTGCGCTGGCCCGTCCGCCATCCCCGCACAACCCTAGATGCATGCTCCATAACCAAAAAAAGAAAAACAAAAAACAAAAAAACAGAGCAGAAGAAAGAACGGCCTTTCAGAATCACAACCCTAGACGCGCCCCAAACATCAAACAAACCCTAGATCTAGCCGGAGGGAAGAAGACCGGGGGGAGCTCCGGAGCTCGCCGCGCCCCCCCCCCGCCCCCCCGCCCCCCCGGGTCCTGCTCTGTTCTTACCTTCAAATGAAGCGAGGAGCGATTTGTATGGTTTTGGCGCGCGGCGGAGAGGAGCAGAGGAGGGGATCGATGGGGATCGTCGCGTGGCGAGGAGGGGATCGGACGCTGGAGAAGGGAGGGAGAAGGAGACGACTGCGATGGGGGTTGGGAAAGGGCTCCTCGCCTATCTGCACCGTCCGTTCGCCCCGCACCCACCACCTTTTATAGCCCGGTTGGCGGTCCGCCCACGCGGACCGCGCCCGGTGTCCTGCCAAGTTTGGAAAACGCCACTCCGTTCCAAGAGGAAGGGGGCCGTGCGCCGTGGCGTACTGCGCCACAGTTAAAACCCTAGATGGTTTATGCGTTTCATTTCTGAAGGTTACATGATAAAAAAAGGAAATGTTATTGGCATCATCTAATTTACCATTTTTATTTATCATGTTCTTAGTTGTTTTAAAAATTAGATAATCGTGATGAAATTGACAGCAAAATTAACTTAAGGTTTACACTTCACTTTATTCAATATGAAGGATGGTCAGATGAAAAATGGTCAGATGAAAAAGGTGACAAATAGAATGTAAAAAAAAAAGAATAGCATTATAACATCCCTTAGATAAAAGAAAAAGGATATGTCTTTTAAAAAAATAAGTAACTACACTTAAACACATTTAAATGATTTAGACACAGATAAAGAAATGCATATATTTTCCAGTTCCACACTCCTCTCCTCTGTCTCACATTTCTCATTCACCTCTTATAAAAGTTATTTTCACACAAATTAATTTTTTTATAATTCAAAATCATTTAAATTTAGTCCTAGATAACTCATATATGATTACGCTGTTTGGAGGCAGACTTCTTGTTTTCCGAACAAAAGACCTAAGTTTCAACGCATGGTAAATATTATGTGATCACTTTTGAAGAATAAACAGACAATATATGAAAGCAGATAAAGATACAAGGACACAGTTCAAAGATAGATACCTACTAAGTGATGTCACAAATCACAACTGTGATGTCATTAATCATCGGGCACGGGTGGGTGGGTGCAAGGCGGCAATGGCGCAACGATAACTACACGTGGCTTAGCTGCCGTTACAATTCCGGAACGCTACTTGTCTGAGAAAATAACGGCAACGGCTTGTCGGGACGGAGCCAGGTGGTTGCAGCGGCCGGGTTTGGGGGACCGCCCACGGCGACGCTTCCCAAGTGCCCGAGGCCACCGTAAAAACGGAAGCTTTATGCTCCGTTGGTAAAGGGTCAGCTTAAGTGAGACAAAAGAGTTGTAACTCGGTTATGTATCCTATGTTCAGAGGTGGGTTACTAAACCCAATACGTTGACCCATCTTTTTACACCGAGTTAACTCGCTCTTTTCAAAAATGACGGGAGAGACGTCAAAAATATCCGTAGATTTAATTATTCATGACACCCTACTCGTGATGGATCGAGTAATATCCGAATAAATAGATATAGATTCGAGTTCAAATATATTTAATATACCCGTTTCATATTCGATAAGATATATATTTAGTGCACTTGAATCTATATCCAATATGAACTCGTTCTTAATAATTTATTGTGCATATTATGTCTATGATTTTGTCATGAACTCAACCTATTATCCTCCTTGTTGGATTTGTGAGTTTGACCTTCTTCCTAAAATTGTAATGACATTTTTATAAAATATAAAAAAATTGATAAGGAAATTATTGGTCGGACTTCTCTTTTTCTACTTTTCATAAAACTCACATTCTCTTTGACGTGGATGTAGACTCATGATTTATAGACGGATACGGATATTCACGAATATATCTATATCCACGACGGATATATTCGTATTCATACTCGCAAAAATAATGAGATAATATCTGAATATGATATTTGAGGAGGGTAAATCCGGTCTGGCCCACATTCGGCCCAGTAACGACCGGCCCATGTCAAAAGAGCTCTCACTAAGCGCGCCCAAGAAGCAACCGACATATGCGGCCTTCCAAGGCACGACCCAATCTGACCCGACATTGGATTCTGCAGTAAGGGGAAGGGCAGTTCTCGCCGGAGAACACTCCGACGACCGACCGTTGCCCCCACGACGTCGGCCTTGACCCCGTAACGGGCGAGCACTCGCCATGACCGCCATAAGACTCGCCCGGGGACCGGCCGGCGCCGAGGCTATCGCCCCCCCAACGGGAAACTCCCGCCAATGTAGCGGGGGAACATTACTCTACTAAGCAGACCATTCCCTCTCAAGGGATTATGTCCCTCGCTCCAGGACAACCCATATAAAAGGGACATCGACAGAAGAAAAGGACACGGTGGATACTTCTGCCATAAGAGCTTCCTACTGAGAATAGAGCAATCACACCTACCACGACAATAGAGAGGCTACCCGCTACGCCCAGAGAGAATTCCCCTCCTGAACGGCCTTACCACCCAGCGAGCACTCTCCGAGTACCCACTGGGAGCGGCAAGCACACGTGCAGAGGACCTACACGCCTCTCGGATCGTCTACTACGAACTCTACTACTCTCTCACTTTGCTCTTCTCTATTGCTCATTGATCCCTTGCTGACTTAAACATCGGAGGGTTGTCCCCTGGGGTAACACCCAGGACTCCTTCTGATGCCTCTTTGGTTTCTTGGTGTCTCGACTATGTTCGGAAGTGCCCCCAATGCCAGAATTATTCCCACCTGCACCACCAGCCAGCTACGCAGCTCCACGCTTTGACGGAGACTCGCCCATTCGCTCGGTGGGGAATTGATATACTGGGACCCTTCCCTGAAGCACAAGGGAGGAAGAAGTTCCTCATAGTCGCCATCGACTACTTCACCAAGTGGGTCAAGGCTGAACCATTGAGGAAGATAACAAGCGAAGCAGCTTAGAAATTCGTGATGCGAAGCATCATTTGTCGATTTGGGATCCCAAGGGTTCTCACAACCGACAACGGCAGACAGTTCGCGAGCACTGCCTTTCAGGAAAAGTGCTCAGAGTAGGGGATCTGGAACCACTACACTTCGGTGGGGCACCCCCAAGCCAATGGGTTGGTGCAAAACGCCAACCGAACTCTCCTCCACGGCATCAAGACTCGCTTGGACCAAGCGGGTGACTCATGGATTGATTCGATCCCTAGCATTCTATGGGCCCACCGGACCACCGCTAGAGCCACCACCGGAGAGACGCCTTTTCATCTCGCCTACGGGGCTGAGGCAGTGGTTCCGATGGAGATATCCAACCCCTCGTTACGAGTGGGACACTTTGATGAAGCCAGGAACAACCAAGTAATGCGAGAAAGTTTAGACCTGCTCGAAGAAGGAAGAGCCAACGCCTAGGTAAAACTCGTGACATATCAGTAGAAACTGGCTCGATACTACAACGCCCGAGTTAAGGAGCGACACTTCTTCCCCGGTGATCTAGTTCTACGGCGAGCAAGCGTGGCTGACCCACGGGGAGCCGCAGGAAAGCTCGCACCAAACTGGGAAGACCCGTACAAGGTAGCAGCGACACTCGGGAAAGGAGCGTACAGGCTGGTGACGCTGGGGGGGAGAGGTACCCAGGACGTGGAATTCCGTCAACCTCAGGAAATACTTTCAGTAAATCGTCACCAGCCGTACTCCACTAAGGTAAGTTACCTACGAAAATGAAGCGGTAACCTAAGGGTTTTCCTAGAGGCGAGCACCGCTCCCTCAAAAACGAAGAGGTAACCTAAGGGTTTTCCTAGAGGCGAGCACTGCTCCCCTTGCGAACGAAGAGGTAACCTAAGGGTTTCCTAGAGGCGAGCACCGCTCCCCTTGAAAACGAGAAGGTAACCTAAGGGTTCCCTAGAGGCGAGCACCGCTCCCCTTGAAAATAAGAAGGTAACCGAAGGGTTTTCCTAGAGGCGCGCACTGCTCTCCTCAAAAACGATGGCAGCAAGCGAACGGAGGACGCAAGCACTGCGGAGCGTGAGCACGAAGAGCCGCCCAGAAACATGTAGAAGTCTTCCAATAAAAGGTACACAACAGTGTCGACTCAAAATAAATAATTTATATTTCTTTAGTAAAAATACAAGATGTCAGAAATCGGCAAGTAACCCTCACACGAGCCAAATACAAAGTACGTGGAGGGACAAAACGTCCTCGATCATGGTGATATACCACTCCAGAAGAACCCTCTCTTGGGCTACTCTCAGCCCCCGGCAGAGTGCTTGGCGACTGAGAGTAGGGGGGGGGGAAGTGAGGAGGGTAAATCCGGTCTGACCCACATTCGTCCCAGTAACGACCGGCCCATGCCAAAAGAGCTCTCACTAAGCGCGCCCAAGAAGCAACCGACATATGCGGCCTGCCAAGGCACGACCCAATCCGACCCGACAGTGGATTCTGCAGTAAGGGGAAGCGCAGTTCTCGCCGGAGAACACTCCGACGACCGACCGTTGCCCCCACGACGTCGGCCTTGACCCCGTAATGGGCGAGCACGCGCCATGAGCGCCGTAAGACTCGCCCAGGGACCGGCCGGCGCAGAGGTTATCGCCCCCCAACGGGAAACTCCTGCCAATATAGCGGGGGAACGTTACTCTACTAAGCGGACCCTTCCCTCTCAAGGGATGAGGTCCCTCGCTCTAGGACAACCCATATAAAAGGGACATCGACAGAAGAGAAGGACACGGTGGATACTTCTGCCATAAGAGCTTCCTACTGAGAATAGAGCAATCAGACCTACCATGACAACAGAGAGGCTACCCGCTACACCAAGAGAGAATCCCCCTCCTGCACGGCCTTACCACCTAGCGAGCACTCTCCGAGTACCCACTGGGAGCGTCGAGCACGCGTGCAGAAGACCTACACGCCTCTCGGATCGTCTACTACGAACTCTACTACTCTCTCACTTCGCACTTCTCTATTGCTCATTGATCTCTTGCTGACTTAAACATCGGAGGGTTATCCCCTAGGATAATACCCGGGACTCCTTCTGACGCCTCTTTGGTTTCTTGGTGTTTGCAGGCCTCCACGGACGCGAGACGACTTCCCCAACAAATAAATAGAGAAGGTGATACGTGACATATGAACTATTTTTCTGCCGCTATAATATTTATAAATATTTTATGAATAAGATATGATATTAATTTATCTGAATCGAATTCGATCCATTTATATCTACGATAGAGAGTGAGATAAGTCTGTAGAAATAAGTTGACTGTGTCAGTTTAACCTAGAAAATTCTAATCTTTTACCATAATGGTATTATGTTGGTGTCGGCACTTTGGAACGGTCTTTCTGGCTTTGATACTCGATGTATGGATGAATTTATGGGAAGAAGGCAGGTGAATTATTGCCGGTGTAATTCCCGTAGCACTCGCACTATTTTTTTATGGGTTTTTTGCATATTAGTCCTTACAAACTTAGTGAATTACCGATTAGTCTCTCAAATCTGATTATTATCTTAAAAGTCCCTATAATTTTTAACATTTTACAAATGAATCACTGTAGTTTGTTGCCGTCCACAGAAAAGAATATTCCGTAGAATATTCCATCAAATGTGTGTAAAAAGTCTAAAATACCCCTGTTTAACGTTGACTATCTCTCTCTCTCTCTCTCTCTCTCTCTCTCTCTCTCTCTCTCTCTCTCTCTCTCTCTCTCTCTCTCTCTCACAGAGGGAGGTCGAGGGAGAGGGGATCGGAGGGGAGCCCTCCGATTCCCTTCTCCCCCTCCGGCCGCCCTCCCCCCTCCCCCTCCGTCTCACTATCTTTCTCTCAGCCGGAGGGGAGGTCGACTCCGTAGGAGGGGAGGTCGACTCCGCAGGAGGGCGGTGCAACGTGTGTGTTTGCAGTGTGAGGGGGAGAGAGGAGTGAAGGGTGTGGAGAGGGAGGCGACAGCGGCGAGGGGTGAGTGTGTGCGTGTGCGTGCGGTGTGAGGGTTAGAGAGGAAGAGAGTGAGACGGAGGGGGAGGGGGAGAAGGGAATCGGAGGGCCGTGGAGGGGGGAGGTCGCAAGGGGGGAGGGAGGCATGAGGGGGGAGGGCGGCCGGAGGGGGAAAAGGGAATCGGAGGGCCGGAGGGGGAGAAGGGGGGAGGTCGTAGGGGGGGAGGGAGGCCGGAGGGGGAGGGGGAGGGCGGCCGGAGGGGGGGAAGGGAATCAGAGGGTCGTAGGGGGGGAGGGAGGCAGGAGGGGGAGGGCGGCCGGAGGGGGAGAAGGGGGTCGGAGGGCCAAGGATGGCTGTTGCTGCTCCCTTGGTGTCTCCTCCGTCAGCCTCTGGTCTGCTGCCATCGCCGGCTGCAGGCGCCGGTGCTCTTCCTCCTGGATGGCGGGCAAAAGGAGGACCACGTGACGTGTGCGACCCCCAAGTTGGTAGATGAGGGCGGCCCTGGTGTGCCCACCACTGTCGAGGAAAGCCCGACCGCCCAAGAGGAAGAGGTCTCGTGGGAGATGGGGGTGGAAGGAGAGCTACTGCCGCCTCACGCCGCCGCCCACCCCCGCCATCACCTACCACCGAGGAAGGACGATGGCCCCGCGGACCGCTGTTATCCTGGGCTTCCAGCCCTCCGCCATGGTCGACCACGTCGCCTGCGTCGACTGGTCCCTCCTCGACCGGATCCCTGGCGACCGCGGGGGCTCCCAGCAGGTCGCCATCGAAGACCTGGAGCACATACTGAGCGAGGTGAACACCCACATTTTCCCATTCCTTGACGATGACGCATCGCCAGTGAGGATGCTCCCCTGGGGCAGAAGGATGATCCCCTGGAGACAGAAGGATGC
The DNA here is from genome assembly GCA_022559845.1 of Amorphophallus konjac. NCBI lineage: Eukaryota > Viridiplantae > Streptophyta > Magnoliopsida > Alismatales > Araceae > Amorphophallus > Amorphophallus konjac. The sequence goes on from CM040126.1 coordinate 444,136,640, forward strand.
TCCCCTGGAGACAGCATGTGCTCGCCATGCTCACCTGACGCTGAGAATGCTCCCCTGAAGCAGCGATTGCTCCCCTGGAGAAGTGGATGCTCCCCTGGAGATAGCATGTGCTCGCCTGTCCCACCGGATGCTCTCCTAGGACCGAATATGCCCTTCAGCGGCTGTAGATGCTCCCCTAGCATCAGTCAGGTTAATGCATTGCCAGAACCAGGTCGACACTTCTTCATGCAGGTCGACTTGCCTTGAGCCCGCAATGCATGCTCTCTTGATGCCAGTGATGCTCTCCTGAGGTAATGAATGCCCTCCAGAGACAGCATATGCTTCCCTGCTAGAACCCGGACAGCATATGCTCCCCTGGAGCAGCGATTGCTCCCCTGGCACTGAAGGATGCTCCCCTGGGGCAGAAGGATGCTCCCCTGGAGACAGAAGGATGCTCCCCTGGAGACAGCATGTGCTCGCCATGCTCACCTGACGCTGAGAATGCTCCCCTGAGCAGCGATTGCTCCCCTGGAGAAGTGGATGCTCCCCTGGAGATAGCATGTGCTCGCCATGCTCCCCTGAAGGTGGGTCGCCGGAGGGGCCTATCGTCCAGGCACTGTCACTGTCACTGTCCATCTGCAACTCCTTGAACATGGCCATCACCTGGATCATGGTGGGTCGCCGGAGGGGCCTATCGTCCAGGCACTCGCAGGCGATCTTGAGGTACCGGTACAGCTCGGCCTCGCCGGACTTGGTCCCCGTTAGCTCCCAGTCGAAGATCTCGGTGCTCTGATTCTCCTTCACCATCTGCCAAGCGCTGGTATGAACCGCCAGGAAGGTGGAGGATATGTCCCCCAGAAGCCTGAACCAGCTCCAACGGCTGCTCAACGGCACGCCCCGGTCATCCCCGAGCAACGGCATCGGCGGCCGGTGGCGGGAGCTCCACGGTGCCAGGGACTGGTCGGGCCTGCTCGACCCGCTGGATGAGGACCTCCGCCGGGAGATCGTACGCTACGGGGAGTTCGTCCAGACATCCTACCATGCCTTCCACTCCAACCCGGCGAAGCAGCCCTCCGACCGCCGCCAGGTCGGCCTCCCGGACTGGTCCGACCACGTCACCCACTACCTCTACGCCACCTCCTCCATCGAGATGCCCTGGCTGGTCAACATCGTCGCGCCGTGGATGAGGCAGAGAACAAGCTGGGTGGGGTAGGGAGGGAGGCCAGACGGGGAGGGGGGAGGTCGCAGAGGAGGGGGGAGGGAGGCCGTAGGGCTGGGGAGGGGGGAGGTCGCAGGGGAGGCCGGAGGGGGAGAAGGAGGCCGAAGGGCCGGGGAGGGGGGAGGTCGCAGGGGAGGGGGAGGGAGGCCGGACGGGGAGGGGAGGAGGAGGGGGGAGGTCACAGGGGAGGCCGGAGGGGGAGGAGGAGGCCGGAGGGCCGGGGAGGGAGAGGGAGGCCGGAGGGAGACAAGGAGGGGTAGGTGAATCAGTTGCTCCCTCTCTCTGTCTCTCTCTCACACACTCACACTTAACTAGGGGTAAGTTAGTATTTTCCTTTCCCTGGGTATAAGATAACTATAGTTTAGTTAACTGAATGAACGGCAGAGACTTAAACGTGTAACGATTAAGATTATAAGGACTATTAAAATAATAGGGAGATTTGAGGGACTAAAATATAATTCGTCGTGTTTGTAGGGACTAATATGCAAAAAACCTTTTTTTACTAGTTCAAATGGACAGATGGCATGAACGAAAAGAGAAGAGAAAGAGGTGGAATTGATGGTAATCAGATCAATAAAGAAATGATGTGAAGTATCACTCTTCTCGTTAATATTCATGATAATATGTTTAGGCGTGAAATATATATAATAAAATTAAATTTTATGAGAGTATATATGTAAAATTTTTTTTTTAAACTAGTGGAGACCGGAACTCACTCTTAAGCAGATTGATGATCTGACTGTCACTTGTTCTTACGGTTAAACGAAGTGAAATGTGAAGATAATCATGTAATCTCATACAACAATGCTACTGGGGACCACAACTGAGCAGACGCGAGACTTCATATTTTAGGGCGCGCTTGGAAATGAGGATAGGTTTTCAATTTTTTACTAATAGGGTGTTTGGGATCACTTAAAAAAAATTCTTTCTACTTAAAATATTATATTATGTTAATTTTTAACTTAATTTTTAAGATCGATAAAAATAGATATTATCTGTTCGATAAAATTGTTATAATTTTTAAATTTTATGTTAACTTGTTTGGAGACGCTGCTTAGCGTCGCCATGACCAATCAGGAGTCGTGTCTTGATGGCTTCTCTCACGACGGCGCCGATCGGTGGATCCGCAACAGGCTCAGGGGCGCCGTGGAGCACGTCTCCCACATGTGCAGTAACGCCCTCACGGGGGAGGGGAGCCGCATGGGAGGGGAGGGGGAGCCGCGGGGGAGGGTAGCCGTCGGCGGAGGGGGTTGTCGGGGAGGGGAGGGCCGCAGGGGGGGGGGGGGAGGGGGGAAAGGCAGGGGGAAGGGGAGGCCGACGCCGGTGGGGGGGGACGTAGGGGGAGGGGGGAGATGGAAACGCAGGAGGAAGAGGGAGGCCGGCGCCGGGGGGGAACATATGGGGAGGGGGGAGAGGGAGGCCTCCTGACTCGCGACGTAGACGGACGATTTCAAAAAAAAAAACTACTCCGGAGTTGTTTTGTTTTAGAAAGAGATTTGAATGGAGTTAGTTTCTCTTCTAAAAATTAGATAGTACTTACCAAATACGGTTAAGTGGTTTCTCTATCTCTTTTTTAAATTTGAGATAGAAAGAAGTGAAAAAAATGCAACCAAACACCCCATAAAATTTTTGAAAATAGGAAATACTCTTTATTATAAGAGTTTTTTGGACTTTTAACATTGACACTTTTTATTTTTATACATCTTTAAAATTTAAAAGTTAATTTTTTTAAAAATTGACGTGACATTGAATCATTTGTTTTAGTTATCGAGGGGTGAAAATTTTGAGTCTAAAAATCACCCCCTAAAATAGACCCATCTCACTCAGCTTAAGTGGCGGGTTGGACGAAACTTAGGTTGGCCTGGCCCATCGATACTCTATGCTATGTCCGATAACTGGTTAAGTTCAGGTAGGATAGTTTAATCGGGGTCGGGTGGATTATTCTTGTTTGACATTTTTTTTTAATCAGAGTCGAACAGGGTTAAAGTGGATTAACTAATTCTTAAGAAGTATGTGAAATGAGTTAACCGACCCCAGTTACGATTAGAGGTCGGGTGGGCCATCCTGATATACCACCCGCTCCTAATCTATTCCGTTATCAAACTCGCCCTTAATTAACGTGCCAAACGAAGTTTCGTAACGAAGTTGAGTATGCTTCCTTGCTGCATTACACACCAACAGCAGGTTAGGTAACTAAATCGACTGATCAAAGTATGATTGACGATAGATGAAAAGGATTTCCCTTAAGAACCGGCATCCATCGTATCAATCAAGGTAAGAGAGTGAGTTAGGTGGCCAAACCCATCAACTGACATCCGTGATATTGGGCGAGGTGCCTTTCATTACATTCAAGTCAATTGGAAATTTTATAAGTTAGAATTAGATTAAAAATATAGTGCGATCAGAAGTTAAAAGTACTGTACGTAAGAATGTGAAGTGTCCAGGCTCTTGTGATGTGAACTGCATACAAGCGTGGGAATGGATCAAAGCCCACCAATGTGAAGTATAGCTCATTTACTCACGTGAAAATAGATTAAAAAATATGAAAAATATAATTTAAGTTAAAAAATCTCACCTTCATTAATGATTGTACGCGAGGATTCTTAATTTTTCTGTTCCTCTGAAAATTTGCCAAAACGCAATCTTAGAGAGAGAGAAAAATGGTGGAACTCAACTTTTGCGAATTTTGAAAAATCTCATCTTTTCTCTTTATCTCTGTCTAAATCTCACAATCAATCTTTTAGATAATTAGACGTGACAATAACATATTTGGAAAAATTTTTGGGAGGTGAGCATTATAATCCATCTCTAAAATTCTTACCAAACACGCACTAAGAGATGTTTCACTCGTGGGGGCTATTAAGAACATGATTTGCCAACTTCTTCATGAATCCTATTAAACATTAATATACACTCGCTGTATATTTTAGTGTAGTGTTTTTTTCTTTGAAAAAAAAAACCACGGAGCTCACTCGATGTACACGTCTGTATATTGTGAACAAAGATAGAGCAGTTTAAAAAAATCAGAAACAAGGAACACTTATTAAAGACTAGAATTGGTGGTCTCGTTACTATATATATATATATTTCTTTTAACTTTTGAGCTATTCCATCATAATTTGTACAATATGAACATATACCTTGGGGAAAAAAAATTGCCACGTCATAATCGTTCGATTATATTGTGCGACCCAACTCGTTTGGGTTTTACCAGCTCTTGATCGTCTGATGTGATTTGACACAAATCGCTCATTCGAGTCATTTCAATCTGATTCCATCTACTCAAGATGAGTCAACTCATTTTTTCTAAAGTCGGGATTTAGATAACATGTCACACGTCACTCACACATCACGTAGATTCCAAAAGAAACACACCAATGTCAGTGTAGCGGAAGAAATAGAAGTAGAGAAATCCAAAGCCCGGAGAGAGAAGGTTAAAAACGGAAGATACAGGGGATTAGCGGTGGATTTACCGCTGAAGAAGACGAGTAGATGAATCTACCTCTAAAGATTGTTACCCAAAAAGATCATTCAAGTCTTAGGTCATCCAGAAGTCGTCAAAATCACGAAAAATCCTTTTGCCTCGTTAGTCTCTTAATATCCTCTTTGATAGAGGGTTAGATAAATGGATGGATATCCTCTTTAGATTAATATGTCTCTCCACTTACTCTCATTTACTTTGATAAGAGTGGTGAGTTAAACTGTTCCACCTATTTAGGTGGATCACACTATCCATATTAGATGAGGTTATCCTTCAATCTAATCTAAATATTTATAGCTCTCTATCAAACTAAAAAAGGAATAAAATGAGGGTTATCCCCGAGACAAGTGGGGGATAACCCTCTATCAAAACGGTGATTAGGGCATGTTTGACGGACGGATAAGATAGGGAGCGGATGAGCCCCACCTCTCTATTACACATAATCTCGTTAATCGGATCGGTTAGCGTACTTGATATATTCTTTTAATTATATATTATAAGGGTGTGTTTGTTAATCGGGTGAGGTTAACGCACTCGACCCCAAATATATTGGACAGCTTATACCGCCAAAATTTTGGTGCAAGTCCTCCACGAGGAATAGTCTTAACTATTCAAACCATACTGCGTGAGTTAGAAGACTCCTCAAGTTATAGAGTGGTTGGGAGTAATTTGTTTTAAAAAATATTTCTACTTAAAAATCATGTTGTGTTAATTTTTAAATTAAAATTTAAAATTAATAAAGGTAATAATTATTTATTTGATAAAATTATCATAATTTTTAAAATATATGTAGATATATTTGACAAACACCGGATGGTAAGCTTTTTGATCACACCTTATGTCTTCGACCAAGCCACCCTCAATTTGTATAAGAGAGCTTCCACCAAAATTTTGAACTTATTATTGTACACTATTCAACATATATCTTAATTTTGTGGAGTCCACTTGATCGGGAAATTCTAAACCACACCGCAACATTATTTTTAGGATTTGGAGAAAAAAATGGTTAACATAGGTTGGTTCCCAAAACATCAACCCCCCTCCCCCGTCAATTCCTTGATTAGGTTATATATATATATATATATATATGAGAGGTGATCAGGTGATGTCGACACTATCTAATGCCTCCCTCTCATGTATTATTAATAAGAGAGTTTATTCATTGAGGAGGTGCTGAGAGGGAGAGGGGGACAACGTCATCAGGTGGTGTCGACATATATCACCCGAGGAACCCCCTATATATATATATATATATATATATATATATATTCGTCGCTAATCGAGATGAGGTGACTTAAAACAGACCTAAAATGTCTTGATGAGAGAAATCATGAAATAATAATCAACTTAACATATGGTGGTATTAACATATGCAACCTCCGTACAATATTCATTCAATATTTTGATCACCAATGATGAGACTAATGATCGAGATGTCTTCACATCACTTGAGCTCATCACTTGAAGAGTCGAGACAACCAAGTCGGGCGGGCAACAGAAATTCCTGCGTATTGGCCGTCCTACCCCGGTTCCGACACGTAGAACGGGAATTGGAAAAGTAAACTGAACAAAAAAAGAGTTTTCTTTCCGATAGAAGTCTATTAGAATCATAGAATCAATTTTCGATTAAAAGCAAAACACAATGACAAACGAAGACAGTTACTTTGATTTCTAATTTCTAATATATTTTTTCTTAATTACAATTTAAATAATTTATATTATAATATCACATGTTTAAATACATCTTTAATTTAATTTAGAGGAAGAGATCCACTCGCTACATCACCCGCCACGCAGTTTCACAGTGCAAGCATTTTTTTTTCCAGTTCAGGTTCAATCTGACCTATATGTTCGTACAATCCGATAAAAAATTGGATAGCATAATAATAATGATTATTATTATTATTATAAAGATCATAAGTCCCAATTCACCTTAAATAATGGGCTGGCTATTTTTGGCTTATTTATATTATCTTATCTTTTTTTTTGATTTTTTAACTATCCAATCATCGATCAGACTGTACGAACATATTGATTTAATTGAGATCGAACCGAAAAAAATGAAAAAAAACATCTTTTGTTTGCACCACCGGGTGGTGTGGTGAATTACTGTACGTCCCCCCCGGGTTGTAGCAGGTACATCTCTTTACAGAAGAAATGATACGCTGCCGTGACGCAGTTTTTGTCACTCCATTTCCCGTGCACCCTCGTCCCGGCTGTCTAGTCGTAGTTGGACGGAACGGGACGAGGTATGTCCAATTTTCTTGATTTCAGAAACACTGAACTTAAGTTATTTTTTTATTATTTAATTTCAAATTGAATAGAAATTTGTGCAAAGTAAAATGACAAAAAATATAAACACCGTGATATCTGATATGCTTCTTTAATTTAATGATGGTTTAAATAATCGCCCATATAAAATGATGTCTTCAGATGGACTGCATACTGGAGCTAAAGCGAATAGCTAAAAGGTGGGGGGCTTCTTTTCTGAAGAGCCGGACTCTCGGAAGCCCCAACCCTGTGATCGAATGGCCATGATCCGAACTAGATCTTGGGGTTTTAGTCATGCATTGGTAACCATAAGTTCCCGTGGTTGCTCTCTCTGCCAAGTCCATGGCAAGATTATCACCACTCTTTTGGCCCGGTCGGTCCAACCGGTTGACCCGCGATCCGGTCTCAAAATCAAGTTGAAATCCTACCTAAACTGATCAAGACTTAAAACTCAGCCAAACCCGGTGAACACGGCTCAACCTGAGTAACCTGGCCCAACCCAGTAAAATTAATGTGACCCGACCGAGTTTGAGACATATTTCATATTTTCTAAATTTCTATCATTATGTTAGATTTGTTGGAATATTTGGGCATAGTCCCTTGGGCAATAGTCTCGTATTGGTTAAACGAGTTGTGGTTCATGTGTTTATGACCTGGGCCCTTGTATCTCAACACCGCAATTTTGTGGATTCAACATGGTATCAGAGCAGGCCAAATGACTCAACTTTTATTGCCACCTCCACCGAATCAATGATTCAACTTGGCCGTGAGGGGGTGTATTGGTTAAATGAGTTATGGTTCATGTACTTATGACCTTGGGCCCTTGTATCTCAACACCGCGATTTTATGGATTCAACAAGGTTTTAGTTTAATATGTAAATAAATATGGAAGATGTGGAGTTATCCTTGAAATTATATCATTTATGATCTTAACATTTAATAGTACTAACACAAATTTTAAGAGTTGAAAAAATATTGATTCTAAATCACTTTTTCCCCACGTGCAGAAATAAACAAAGAAAATCTATGAGTCTAAGACTAAATATAGTGAACCCCTGTCGTGACGCCATCTCGCGGGGCAACCTACATCCCACAAAGGAGAAAGGAAAATCATAAAGTGCAGAAAATAAAGTGTACATTTCATATTTCTAAGTTACTACTTAATGTATATTAAAATTTTATGAGTATATAATATTGATGTGAGCAGTTCTAGTCTTACGGGTCACGGGTCAAATCTAATGGTTAAACCATTGACCCGTGACCCATTAACTTATCCGGGTCAAGATCGGAGTCGGGTTGTAAAACATTGGTTATCACCGATGTCTGCCATAAATATGTGGCGGTAAGAACTTTCTTTCATGCTAAAAAGGTGAAATAAGAACAATTACGCATGAAGACTCGGAAAGTGACTCTTGAGAGAACATCTATTAAAGAGAACCTCGTAAAAGATTGAGTTTCATATCAAATGATAGATGATGTGTGCGCAATGACGGGTGACCGCCACATGTACCTATTCCCGCTAAGTCAGGGTTTTACGTCGGGTCCTGAAAGTTTGAAAACACGATTATGACGGACCGACGTCAACATATCTACATCTCTTTCTAGTGCTGTGCTTCACTCTATTTTATCGTAATGGCTATAGCTTCGACTATCACGTCAGACTGTGGAGTCACTTCAGAGACCTGAAACTCGTCACCCGCATTGTAATGACTCGAATTTAATAAAAAAATTAATTCATAAAAATAAAAATTGTTGGAATAAAATAAGAACAAACTCCATATAATTATAATGAGCTATATGAATAGATGTAAATTTTGTAATTTAGAGTTGGGCTAATAATAAAGGTCTTAATGGGCCTAAAAATATATTTAATTTAGAGTTATTAAAAGTCCTAAATTTTAAGTGGATTAAATAAGCAAAAACTCAACTAAATGGGCCTTAAATCGAAATTAACTTGGACCCAATAAGGATTAGGTCGTTCTCTATAGAAACCCTAACATAATTAAGATTTATCTCGTGCTAGGTGGCCCAGATAAAATTAGGATTTTCAGAGGTTTTTCCTATCTAGTGTTCCTTAACCTAAATTAGGACTTTAAGTGGTAGAAATCCTATAAATAGGACCCCATAACCTCTCTAGTCGACCTTAGCTCGTGGGAGAAGACTTCTAGATGTGAGAGGATCGGTCTAGGAGGAGAAAATCGTGGGTTTTCATCAAGCTTTCGTGGAGTAGTCGTTCTCCTTCCACTCCTTTCTTGATCAACTCAAGGTAGGTGTTCTCTCAGACTAAATCCCTAATTAATGGTTCAAACACATTCATCTTCATGTCTACTCTCTTGCTGCATCATTTTCTCTAATTTTCGTGGACTATATTACATGTATTTCAAAGATTATGGATTGTGTAATATCCCGGCCCTTTCGGATCCTTCTTCGTGAGTCCCGGATCTAGTTTTTCGGAGTGTCCGGCTCCGTTGTGTCTGAAATTTCGTTTCGATCATCTTTCATTTTCAGATCGGCGCGATCCGGAGTTGTTTCGGAGGCCCGGAGGCGTTCGCGACTTTTCCGCGTGTGTTTTCAGATTTCCGGTGTGTGTTTCGGCAATTCCTTCGGAACCTCGCTGCGGGTGAACCGGGTCGTCCACCTGGGCACGAGTGGTACCGTTGCGATCGGTGCGTCCCGAGGATTTCGAAATGTAATTTTCTATTTTTTGGTATTTTCCGGATTTTCTGGATTTTCCTATAAATACCCCCCTATTTTCTCTCTCCCCCCACCTTCTTCTTCTTCTTCTTCCTCCTTTCTCCCCCACCGTGAGCACCGCCCCCTCTTCCTCTCTTCTTCGTCCGGCGAGACCGCGGCGGCGTCCCCTCCGGCTGCAGACGGCACGGGGCGACGGCGTGGTGACGACGGCGGCGACGAGGTGATCGTGGAGGCGTTCGTGGGAGCTCAAGGAAGAACGAGGGTTTTCAAAGCATTTCTTGCGATCGGGGACGATTCGGCGGAGCATTCGCTCCATTGAGGTAGGGTGACGTTCCTTAGCCTCTTGCCGTTCATTTCCGTGGTTTATAGGCCGAGGGGAGGCCGAGAGGGGCGTGATTGAGCGGGTTTGGGGTTTTCCATGATTTGGGGAGAGCTCGCCCGATCTATGAATTTAGCCCGTGATTTCGTGTTTTGGTGGCTTAGATGCATGCTAGGGGTCCCCAGGGGTCTTCCCCTTTGATTTTCCCCTCTCCGGTGGAGGCACGGGGGCGTGGTCGAAGTTTTGGGCGGTTCTGCCGTTTTCGCCGTCGGGTGCGTGTAACGGTCCTTCCAGGGACCGTTACATGATGTAACGCGCCTTGGAGGGGCCGTTACATGCCCTTTGTTAGCCTTTGGGGGTCAGGGACTGTAACGGTCCCGCGATAGGCCGCCATTTGGGTGTGACGCGCCTGGGAGGGTGCGTCACACGCACTTTGTTAGCCTTTGGGGTCAGGGGCTGTGACGGTCCTGCCTAGACCGCCACAGTCGTGTGACGTGCCTGGGAGGGTGCGTCACAGCCCCTGTTAACCAGCTGGGGGCTGGGAGTGTGACGGCCCCCGCCAGACCGTTACATGCCTGTAACGTGCCTGGGGTGGACCGTCAGAGGCATCCGACCGTTAGGTTCTGACCGTTGGGGGTCAAGGCGTGTGACGCACCAGGACTGGCGCGTCACAGCCTTGTGACGGCCCAGGGTGGGTGCGTCAGAGCCGTTTTACCCCCAGAAGTGTAACGCCCCTAGGCTGGGCCGTTACGCTCTGTGACGTACCTGCTTAGGCGCGTCACAGTCTGTAACGCGTCAGGGCAGGCACGTTACATTCTGTTTTGGCGCTGAGAGTGTGACGGCCTGCGTCGGACCGTCAGGCTTCCTGTGACGGTCCTGCCTAGACCGTCACTTGCATGTGACGGTCCAGGGGTGGACCATCAGGCGCCTGGTTGCCCCGAGAGGGTTGCAACCCCGTTTTTAGTCCGACTGTGGCCACCGTGCGACGGGGCCGGTACGTGGGGTGGTCCTCGTACGTCGTCGGATGCGGACGTTGGTTTCCGTTGACTTGAGAGTCTACTCCTTCAGTGACCCTCCACTAGTCGTAGCCTACCAGTACGCGTGTGCTGGTCGCACCAGGGAGTGGTGTACGGGCTGACCCTTAGAGACGGTTTATGGACCGATTACCGTTGGGCCCCACGTCTTGCAGCCAGAGTCCGGCTGAGGGGGGAAATCGGTCAGAGGACCAGACTAGGGACGCGCAGTCTGTGTGTGCACACGTGGTTCGCGGCGGTTGGACCTACGTCGACGGACGTGACCCCAGCTAGTCACTTGTTTGTGGTTACTTGTTCGGTGTTCATGCCTTTGGTAGGCGCTACCACGTCAGGCAGTTCACCTGCGGTGCGGTGTAAGACGTCGGGGGACGCTACCGACTGTGCTTCTAGTGGGAGGTACTCTTGTCGGGTACGGAGTGTCAGACTGTTAGTTTCGTGGCTTTGACCTTTGAGTTTTGTCGGGTCAACCGTTGAGCTTCGGTTGTCTCACCGTGGCACGTGTGCCGGTTTGCGTGCCGTAGGGTCTTTGTTGTGTGGAGTACATGACTTTCCTTTCCGAGGTACTCTCCTACCGCTAGCGTAGTGGTTTCCCATTTTACGAGGTAGGGTTCGAGTGATCCCTACTGAGTCTTGTTCCGAGACTCATTCCCTGCGTGTTTTCAACGTGTTTCAGGTGAGGCGCCGCCCCGGGAGAGCACGTCTGGGGTGCAGTGTGGTGCGGGTGTCCAGAGGTAGTGCCAGAGGTCAGAGCCGGGGTATGCCCCGTGTAGCTGTACTTTTCTTTCTTGTCTCTGTACTAGTTGTGGACTACTGTTGTTATTTTGTGGACCATGTAAAATGCTAATTTATTTCCTGCTTAATATTATAACTGTTTAATTTCTACAATTACTTGTGATACTTGTGTAGTTTCCACACCATCCTTCTAACCCTTCCGAGTCTTCGGACTCGTGGGTGGCGGTGCGAGTCCCGGGTTATCGGGCCTTCCCGGTAATTGGATTCTCGGGTCGTTACAGCTGGTATCAGAGCGCGGTTGTGGAATTATATGAGAATCATAGGTAAGTGTAGTGGTCCACTTGTCCACAACAATGATGTACAGTTGACACGGGCATCGGGCATCGTGTGTTTTTCTTGACCATGTCGTTTTCGTCTAAACTGTCTTTTGCTTCAGGAGCGAGTATGGCGCGGAGGCGGAGCACTCGCTCTCAGTAGGGGCAGTCGGCTGGAGGTCAGGAGATCCAGCAGGGGGTCCAGGGGGACCAGGAGGAGCATAGCAGAGCGCCACTAGGAGCTACCGAGGCCGCGGCTACTGCGAGGGTTCCGGGGGCCGAGGATTTCTTCCGTGGCATGTACCAGCTTATGTCTCAGCAGTTCGGTGGAGAGGCTGGTGAGGGCTCGTCAGCTAGGGGTGGGCTAGGCCGAGCAGTGAGGGACTTTCTACAGTTCCATCCGCCTTACTTCAGCGGCCAGGCAGACCCTGATGTGGCTCGTGATTGGCTTGATGAGATGGAGAGGGTGTTCAGTTCTGCAAAGAGTGCTGCCGAGGACAGAGTGGTGTTGGCCTACAACCAGTTGCAGGGTACGGCTCGGAAGTGGTGGTCTTCCGAGTGGAAGACGTCCTTTCAGCTTCGTCCACTTGAGCAGGTCGAGTGGGACGACTTTGTCAGTGCTTTCGAGCGTACGTATTGTCCAGATTTTGTTGCTACGCAGTGGATGCGGGAGTTTCTGGAGCTGGTACAGGGCGACATGTCCGTGTTGCAGTACAGGGCCCGATTTGTCGAGCTGGGTCAGTATGCACCTCACATCATGGAGCATGAGAGGGTGAAGACCGCGCAGTTTGTTCAGGGTTTGAGGCAGGAGCTGAGGCACCATCTGATTGCGAACGGGGCCACTGATCTAGAGACAGCGTATCGTGTTGCGGCTTCTTTGGAGATGGATATGCAGAGGACCCGAGGACCGATCAGCTAGGGGCAGTCTTTGTCAGGTCGCAGCCAGCAGTCGGCTACCCAGCAGCAGGGTTCCTTCCAGCATGCGATGAGTGGTTCAGGAGTGTCGGCACAGGCAGCGTCGGTGACAGGATCTGCGTCCTTTGGCACGAAGGTCAAGAAGTTTTTCAAGAAAGGGTTCGGCAAGAAGAAGTCCAAGGATCAGGGGCAAGTTTCATCGGGCAGTGTACAGTAGCCGATCCCCTTGCAGCGTCAGGGATCAGTGAGTGGGTTGCGAGGAGCGTGTCCACGATGTAGTGGGTTCCACCCAGGCAGGCAGTGCACGGCGCCGATTATCTGTTTTCGGTGTGACCAGCCAGGGCACATGGCGCGTGACTGTCCTCAGAGGCCGCCGCAGCAGCAGGGACAGTATCCGCCGCTACCCATGTCAGCTAGTATGGGAGGCAGGCAGAGAGCTCGAGGCCAGATCACACACATGACCAGGGCGGAGGCAGTGGCGTCGCAGCTCGTGGAAGGTACCGTTCATATTTTGGGTTGTGCGGCTCGGGTTTTGTTTGATTCTGGCGCGTCTCATTCGTTTATTTTGGAGGATTTCACGTTGAGCATCGAGGAGCCGGTGACCCAGATGTCCTGTGATTTGGCTGTGGAGTTACCTTCGGGTGATTTTATGATCACTCCGTATTGCTTCGATCAGGTTCCGGTTTGGATCGATGGGCGGAGTATGCCAGGCAGGTTGTATGCGTTGCAACTTCGGGATTTCGATGTGATTCTAGGCATGGACTGGCTCGAGACTCATGGAGCGATGGTGGATTGTGGAATGAAGAGGGTCTACTTCCAGCATCCGAGCAAGCGGACCTTCTATTTCCAAGGTATCCGTTCCACCTCTTCTCGATTCCTCATTTCTGCTATTCGAGCCTGTCGGTTGCTTGATTCTGATTGTCAGGGTTTTCTCGCGTCCGTGGTTGTGTCTGACCGGATGGAACCGAATGTCGAGGACATTCTGGTGGTGTGCGAGTTTCCCAACGTCTTTCCCGAGGAGTTGCCTGGATTACCTCCCCAGCGGGAGATCGATTTTGTGATCGAGATTGTGCCTGGTACGGGACCTTTGGCGAAGGCTCCCTACCGTATGGCCCCCGCTGAGTTGAGGGAGTTGAGGGCGCAGTTGCAAGAGCTGTTGGCCAAGGGGTATGTTCGTCCTACCTTTTCCCCTTGGGGTGCGCCCGTGTTGTTTATGAAGAAGAAGGACGGTAGTCTGCGGCTATGCATTGACTATCGGCAGCTGAATGAAGTGACCATTAAGAACAAGTATCTGTTGCCACGGATTGATGATTTGTTCGACCAGCTCCAGTCTACGCGAGTGTTCTCGCGGATTGATTTGCGGTCCGGTTACTATCAGCTGAGAATTCGCAAGTCCGATGTAGAGAAGGCTGCATTCAGTACGAGGTACGGGCATTATGAGTTTTTGGTGATGCCGTTCGGGCTCACCAATGCCCCAGCAGCCTTCATGAACTTGATGCAGAGGGTGTTTCATCCGTATTTGGACCAGTTCGTGGTCATCTTCGTGGATGACATCCTTGTTTATTCGCAGTCTGTCGAGGAGCACGCGTACCATTTGGGTGTGGTGCTGCAGACGTTGCGAGATCACCAGTTGTATGCGAAGCTCAGCAAGTGCGAGTTTTGGCTCGGCGAGGTGCACTTTCTGGGGCACGTGATTTCTGGTAATGGCATTTCCGTGGACCCCGCCAAGGTCGAGACAGTGATGCAGTGGCCAAGGCCGAGGTCGGTGACGGAGATCGGAGTTTCTTGGGGCTTGCGGGCTATTATCCCCGGTTTATCCAGATTTTTCTCGTATTGCGGCCCCGATGACTAGACTCACGCGAAAGGATGTACCTTTCGTCTGGTCTGAGGAGTGTGAGCAGAGCTTCAGGGAACTGAAGGGATTGCTCACCTCGGCCCCGGTGTTGGTTTTGCCTTATGGATCGGGAGATTTCGTGGTGTGTACAGATGCTTCCGGCGTTGGGTTGGGTGCTGTGTTGATGCAGCATGGCAGAGTGGTGGCTTATGCATCTCGGCAGCTAAAGCCCCATGAGGAGAACTACCCTACCCATGACCTTGAGTTGGCGGCGGTGATCTTCGCGCTGAAGATCTGGAGGCATTATATGTACGGCGAGAAGTTCGAGGTGTTCACTGACCATCAGAGTTTGAGGTATGTCTTCTCACAGAGGGACCTGAACCTCAGGTAAAGGCGTTGGATGGAATTCATGAAGGATTATGACTTCACCCTGTCTTATCAGCCGGGCAGGATGAATGTCGTCGCCGATGCCTTGAGTCGGAAGGTCACGGTTAGTGCCTTGATGTTGAGGAAGTGGAGGCTCTAGGAACAAGTGCCCGAAGTATCCTTCAGGCTCAAGATTCCCCAGGAGCCAGGGTTGGCAGTGCTTGCGAGTCTGACTATCACTCCTGCTATCCGTCGTCAGGTGACAGAGGCTCAGCATGCGGACCCTGAGTTGTCCCGGATTCTGGCGATGGTTGATGTGGAACTCGGCGAGGACGGTGCTGCGAGGTTTCGCGGCAGGCTGTACGTCCCAGCGGAGGAGCAGATTCGTCGTGCGGTGCTGCGCGAGGCTCATGGGAGCAGGTACACCGTACACCCGGGTGCGATGAAGATGTATCGAAACTTGCAAAAGCAGTTCTGGTGGCCTGGCATGAAGAGAGATGTCGCAGAATTTGTGGCCAGGTGCCTGATCTGTTAGCAGGTTAATGCGGAGCATCAGCGACCAGGAGGTACTCTCCAGCCCTTGGATGTTCCTACGTGGAAGTGGGATCACGTGACCACGGATTTTGTGGTGGGGTTGCCGAGGACCCCGGGTGGATAGGACAGTATTTGGTTGCTGGTGGATCGGCTGACGAAGGTGACTCGGTTGTTACCGGTCAAAGTCAGCTGGAGCGTGTCCAAGTTGGCTCGTTTGTATGTGGAGTGGATCGTGCCGTTGCATGGGATTCCCGTTTCGATCGTGTCAGATCGGGATCCGCGCTTCACTTCTGGATTCTGGAGGAGTTTCCAGCGAGCTCTTGGCACGAAGTTGGCTTTTAGCTCGGCGTATCATCCTCAGTCTGATGGTCAGTCTGAGAGGACCATCCAGACTTTGGAGGACATGCTGAGATCCTGCTGCCTGGAGTGGCAGGGGAGTTGGATTCATCACCTACCATTGGTGGAGTTTGCCTATAACAACAGCTATCATTCGAGCATTGGTATGGCTCCCTATGAGGCTCTGTATGGGCATCCTTGCCGGACTCCACTTGATTGGTTTGAGGTTGGTGAGCGTGTTGTGACAGGACCAGAGTTGGTGCAGCAATGTGTGGAGGTTGTGCACTTGGTTCGTCAGAACATGTTGGCGGCCCAGAGTCGGCAGAAGAGCTATGCTGACCGCAGGAGGCAGCCCATCGAGTTCGCCGTGGGCGATCGTGTGTTCTTGAGAGTTTCTCCGATGAAGAGGGTGATGCGTTTTGGACGGCGTGGGAAGCTGAGACCCCGCTATATTGGTCCTTTTGTGATCTTGGAGCGCATCGGTGAGGTTGCTTACCGGTTGCAGTTACCCCTTGAGTTGGCGTCGGTGCATGACGTGTTCCACGTCTCGATGTTGCGAAAATATGTGCTCGATGACTCTCATGTGCTCGAGATTTCTGTTTGGCCTGAGGTGACTCTAGATCTCTCTCCCAGAGTTTCCGATCCGCGTGGAGGATAGGCGAGAGCAGCGCCTGCGGAACAAGGTCATCCCCTTGGTAAAGGTGGTGTGGCAACAGCACTCTGGTGGTGAGACTTCTTGGAAACGTGAGGACGAGATGCGTCAGCAGTTCCCTTACCTGTTTGAGTGAGTCTTCCTCTTCTTTCCCCTTGGGTTGTTCCCAATTTCGAGGATGAAATTCCATAAGGGGGGATGTTGGGTTCGATGCAGTATTCAGAGGGGGGGTGAATGAATATAACCCTTTAAAAACTTTCACCCAATTTAAAACTAGAATACTAACAAGACTTTCACTCAATATAAAATTTCGCCCAAACTAGAACTATGATGCTAACTAGACAGATTTACCAAATCTGAAAGCTAATCAACTATTCAGTTCTACCAGTTAGCAAACACATGGAGTGCCCCTATGCATTCATCTAGCGGAAGCACAAATGAACAAATCAAACCACAATGCACAAGGGGTTTTTAGGTGGTTCGGTCCTTCAGACCTACATCCACCCCACACTTAAACCGAGTGTGGCTTCCACTAGCTCACGCTAGAAACAGCAGACTCAGTCTGCAACAAACGCTGCCAAACAGCTTGACCAGGGGAACAACCTCCCCTCTTCCTCCCAACCGGAGGGAACCACTAGTGACACGAGTCACTAGCAAACCAGAGACACAAGGTCTCTCTTCCTCCAGACCTGGAGGGAACCCCTGGACTTGAATCCACAAGCCCAGAACCGGAGACAAGTCTCCCTTCCTCCAAACCGGAGGGAATCAACAAGTAGCACCCAGCTACTTGCAACCGGAGATAGCAATCTCCCTTCTCCTGAACAAACAGGAGGAACCCACAAGTGACTCCAGCCACTTGGAAACCAGAGACACACGATCTCTCTTCCTCCACACACGGAGGGAACCACCGAGCTTGCTACTCACAAGCCCAGAGCCAGAGGAACAAGCCTCCCTTCCTCCAACCCGGAGGGGAACCTAGAGACCCAAGTCTCTCTTCCTCTGAACCCCAGAGGGAAGCACAACAGGAGATAAATCTCCCTTCCTCCAACCCGGAGGGAAACAACCGATGACACCCTGTCAAAGGCAACCAGAGACGCAAGTCTCTCTTCCTCCACACCGGAGGGTACCAACCACAAGTAGCACCCAGCTACTTGCAAACCGAAGACACAAAGTCTCCCTTCTCCTGAACCCACAGGAGGAACCCCGACCTCTCTACAGAGGATCGGAAATACAGTAAATGGATAAAAACAAAAACGAAACCAGCAACAGAAGGCTGAAAAGATAAAAACAAATGTGGCTCTCGCAGGAGCTGGCTGGCCTGGATTTGATCCACGGTACAGCAGGAACAGATCTTCTGTTGAAGCTTCTATCACTCTAGCTCTCTCTTCTTCTCTATTCTTCTTCCTCTTCCTTTCTTCACACTCTGCTATCTCGATCTCTTACTCAATCTCTCTTTCTTTCTCTTTCTCACTCTCTTTCCCTTCTTCTTTTCTTTTTCTTCTTTTCTGTCTGGATCGTGGCTCTCTGTATTGAGTTTTCTTCTCGCCAACTCGATCACCCTTCTTCTATGGAAGAATGCTCATATATATAGCAGCAGCAGCAGCAGCATCAGCCACGACGTGTGACCTCCACATTTCCAGCCCTAAGAATTCGGACCACGTGGCAGTCTCTCAGCAGACTTTATTCCAGCCTCGGATCACGTGCCCTCCTTAAGCTTCACGATCAAAGCACCTGTAAAACAGGGTATCGGATAAGTCATCAGTTTAAAGAACAACTCTGTATAGACTTATCAGAAGAACAGCGTTTTAGAAGAAACCTGGACGAGGTTAGAACGAAACAACACGAGCTAACAAATGGCAACAACACGGAGACAACACGAAGACAGAATAAGGAAACGACACGAGGTACATACGAAGACAAGACAGAAACCAATCATGAAGTATGGTTTCAACAAACGAAAGACACAAGGTCTAGGAAGAACAACACGAAGAAAGAAAAGGGAAACGACACGAGGTGGTATACAGAAAGCAACACGAGGTGAAGTTGACACGAAATGAAATCAACACGAAGTGAAAACTATAGTAACCGACACGAGATGAGGTTACTAAAGCGACAACGACACGCGGTGTGGAAAACACGACACGAAGACCTGAGACGGAAAAACGACACGAAGTAAAAACAGTGATCGACACGGGTTGAAAACAACACGAAGTCGAAACAGTAATCGACACGGGTTGAAAACAACATGAAGATGAAATACAAAGAGACGACACGAAGTGAAGTTGACACGAAGTGAAAACAACACTAAGTGAAAAACAATAATCGACACGCGGTGAAAACAACACGACGACAGTGAGAACAGCACGAGGTGAAATGACACGGGGTGTAGACAACACGAAGACGAAACACAGGTTTCGACACGGAGTGAAAACGACACAAAGACAAAACAGAATTGACATGGGTTGAAATCAACACGAAGTCAAAAACTGAAATCGACACGGAGTAAAAACGACTCGAAGAGAAAATTGCACGAACTTACGAACGACACGCGGACAACACAAACAGACTCGACTTGATTACGTAAGACCAATACGAAGACAGAACACTAAAACAACACGAAGACGTAGACACTGAACCAACACGAAGACAATCAAAATAAAAACAACATGAAGACAATAAAGCAAAAAAACAACACGAAGACAAATGAGACAAGGGAAACGACACGAAGTCTAACTTCATACAAGCTTTCCTGTCACGCATGGAAATCAACACGAAGTGTTGTATGCTCATACAACACGAGATCTTTTCGTGTTAGTGAGGGGAAACAACACGAAAACTCAAGTACAGAAACAGCACGAAGATGATGTACAATCTGATGTACAGACATGAAGAACAGTCCAAGGTATAGACTTGCACGAGCAAGCTACAGTGCCAAAGTATAGACTTCACGCTGTACAGACTACATAACCAGTGCATGATTGTACTTGACGATGTGAACACTTAGCCTATGCAGACCAATGTACAGACTTTGGCGAAGCAAAAGGCTGTATAGACTTGGAGACCCAAAGCCATTGTGTAGACTTTGTCTAAGACAAGGCATGAGCTGACGTTGTATATACTTAGCCAATGCAAACCAGTCCGATGTATAGACTTTAAGGAAATGCATGCTACAGTGCAATGTCTAGACTTGCGATGTGTTCGTCAAATGCACACTACAGTCCAATGTATGGACTTGGACGAATGATGCATGTGCAGTGAATAGACTTAGGGCATAAACCCCACGATGCACTGTATAGACTATGCACATAACATAAGTCTAACATAAACAATATATCAGTTGTACTAGTCACAGTTATGATGCAATCATCAAGGCACAATGTCATGAAAACACTATATCATTGCTATCATCAAAATACAATATCAATCATCAAAACCACAGCAATGAATGCTTTATGCATCAGTTTAACATGTAACAAGACTGAACATCAATTATGTTAATCTAAACTGAGCAGCAAGATGACTGAACATTTGATTAACTCACATCAACAACCAATCATCAAAACCATCATTAAAACCATCATCAAAACCAAAACCACATGCATGGGCACAACAGGGGAGGGCTGTAATATCCCAGACCTTTCGGATCCTTCTTCGTGGGTCCCGGATCTGGTTTTTCGGAGTGTCTGGCTCCGTTGTGTCTGAAATTTCGTTTCGGTCATCTTTCGTGTTCGGATCGGCGCGATCCGGAGTTGTTTCGGAGGTCCGGAGGCGTTCCGCGGCTTTTCCGCGCGTGTTTTCAGATTTCCGGTGTGTGTTTCGGCAATTCCTTCGGAACCTCGCTGCGGGTGAACCGGGTCGTCCACCTGGGCACGAGTAGTACCGTTGCGATCGGTGCGTCTCGAGGATTTCAGAAATGTAATTTTCTATTTTGTGATATTTTCCGGATTTTCTGAATTTTCCTATAAATACCCCCCTATTTTCTCTCTCTCCCCACCTTCTTCTTCTTCTTCTTCTTCCTCCTTTCTCCCCCACTGTGAGCACCGCCCCCTCTTCCTCTCTTCTTCGTTCGGTGAGACCGCGGCGGCGTCCCCTCGGCTGCAGACGGCACGGGGCGACGGCGTGGTGACGACGGCGGCGACGAGGTGATCGTGGAGGCGTTCGTGGGTCGTGGGAGCTCAAGGAAGAACGAGGGTTTTCAAAGCATTTCTTGCGATCGGGGACGATCCGGCGGAGCATTCGCTCCATTGAGGTAGGGTGACGTTCCTTAGCCTCTTGACGTTCATTTCCGTGGTTTATAGGCCGAGGGGAGGCCGAGAGGGGCGTGATTGAGCGGGTTTGGGGTTTTCCATGATTTGGGGAGAGCTCGCCCGATCTATGGATTTAGCCCGTGATTTCGCGTTTTGGTGGCTTAGATGCATGCTAGGGGTCCCCAGGGGTCTTCCCCTTTGATTTCCCCCTCTCCGGTGGAGGCACGGGGGCGTGGTCAAAGTTTTGGGCGGTTCTGCCGTTTTCGCCGTCGGGTGCGTGTAACGGTCCTTCCAGGGACCGTTACATGATGTAACGCGCCTTGGAGGGGCCGTTACATGCCCTTTGTTAGCCTTTGGGGGTCAGGGACTGTAACGGTCCCGCGATAGGCCGCCATTTGGGTGTGACACGCCTGGGAGGGTGCGTCACACGCACTTTGTTAGCCTTTGGGGTCAGGGGCTGTGACGGTCCTGCCTAGACCGCCACAGCCGTGTGACGCGCCTGGGAGGGTGCGTCACAGCCCCTGTTAACCAACTGGGGGCTGGGAGTGTGACGGCCCCCGCCAGACCGTTACATGCCTGTAACGCGCCTGGGGTGGACCGTCAGAGGCATCCGACCGTTGGGTTCTGACCGTTGATTTGACCGTTGGGGGTCAAGGCGTGTGACGCACCAGGACTGGCGCGTCACAGCCTTGTGACGGCCCAGGGTGGGTGCGTCAGAGCCGTTTTACCCCCAGGAAGTGTAACGCCCCTGGGCTGGGCCGTTACGTTCTGTGACGTACCTGCTTAGGCGCGTCACAGTCTGTAACGCGTCAGGGCAGGCGCGTTACATTCTGTTTTGGCGCTGAGAGTGTGACGGCCTGCGTCGGACCGTCAGGCTTCCTGTGACGGTCCTGCCTAGACCGTCACTTGCCTGTGACGGTCCAGGGGTGGACCGTCAGGCGCCTGGTTGCCCCGAGAGGGTTGCAACCCCGTTTTTAGTCCGACTGTGGCCACCGTGCGACGGGGCCGGTACGTGGGATGGTCCCCGTACGTCGTCGGATGCGGACGTTATTTTCCGTTGACTTGAGAGTCTACTCCTTCAGTGACCCTCCACTAGTCGTAGCCTACCAGTACGCGTGTGCTGGTCGCACCAGGGAGTGGTGTACGGGCTGACCCTTAGAGACGGTTTGTGGACCGGTTACCGTTGGGCCCCACGTCTAGCAGCCAGAGTCCGGCTGAGGGGGGAAACCGGTCAGAGGACCAGACCAGGGACGCGCGGTCTGTGTGTGCACACGTGGTTGGGGGCGGTTGGACCCACGTCGACGGGCGTGACCCCAGCTAGTCACTTGTTTGTGGTTACTTGTTCGGTGTTCGTGCCTTTGGTAGGCGCTACCACGTCAGGCAGTTCACCTGCGGTGCGGTGTAAGACGTCAGGGGACGCTACCGACTGTGCTTCTAGTGGGAGGTACTCATGTCGGGTACGGAGTGTCAGACTGTTAGTTTCGTGGCTTTGACCTTTGAGTTTTGCCGGGTCAACCGTTGAGCTTCGATTGTCTCACCGTGGCACGTGTGCCGGTTTGCGTGCCGTAGGGTCTTTGTTGTGTGGAGTACAGTGCTTTCCTTTCCGAGGTACTCTCCTACCGCTAGCGTAGTGGTTTCCCATTTTACGAGGTAGGGTTCGAGTGATCCCTACTGAGTCTTGTTCCGAGACTCATTCCCTGCGTGTTTTCACCGTGTTTCAGGTGAGGCGCCGCCCCGGGGGAGCGCGTCTGGGGTGCAGCGTGGTGCGGGTGCCCAGAGGTAGTGCCAGAGGTCAGAGCCGGGGTATGTCCCGTGTAGCTGTACTTTTCTTTCTTACCTCTATACTAGTTGTGGACTACTGTTGTTATTTTGTGGACCATGTAAAATGCTAATTTATTTCCTGCTTAATATTATAACTGTTTAATTTCTGCAATTACTTGTGATACTTGTGTAGTTTCCACACCATCCTTCTAACCCTTCCGAGTCTTCGGACTCGTGGGTGGCGGTGCGAGTCCCGGGTTATCGGGTCTTCCCGGTAATCGGATTCTCGGGTAGTTACAGATTGGATATCATTGTTTAGAATTTTCTCGCCAGAAACGGGGTTCTGTTGATGATCGCGGTGCTAACAGGGACCGCGTCTCTGAACGCGTCCGCCCGATAGATCGCATCTATGAGTTATTTTTATATAAAATATATTATTTATCTTGAACGCGGCCTGCTTAAGGACCACGTTATGAATGATCACAGCCCCTCCCCTGACTGCGTTCAAGCTCGGGTTCCCAAGAACCCCAGTGCCCTTCCAACATGTTAAGTTAGTGCTATTGAGTCTAGATGCGTGTTTTCATGTCTGCATGTCATCTGAACCAACTAATGTAACTTGGAAACATAATTAAACTTTAATTTTCATAAGTCTTCAAGATCCATGTTCATCTTTCCTTTTGATTCCATGGACTCCTTCTATCTCTACTGTTCTTAGCATGTTAAAAGAGTAGATGTCTTCCTGTTAACCTAAAATTGGTTCATCATAGCATGGTTTAAACGTTCTTACATGTTAGTTATTTTGATTAAGAGATTTCAAGATTATATCATATGATATAGCATGTATAATTGTCTTGAAGGTTGTCTCACTCCGGTGATATTAACAAATCGCTTTTTATTTGGTTTCTGGTAGTGCGATAGGAACCCTAATTCTTGGTGAAGTTAGAACCCTCCGTCGGATATTTCTTTCGTCGGACTGAAACTTTCTTCATTAATGCCTCCATAAGTCTCCGTGAGCCTTGGATTCCCACAAAGACATCGAGCTAGTTGTACCACAAAACCCTAGAAACTCTGAGAATCCCATCCTACTGGTGTAGGTCGAGATTCAACTAGCCTTTGGACCCATAGAACGGCATTCTGTTTGGGTTCTGTCTGATCTGTTGTGAATGCGGCATGTTCAAGGACCGTGCTTAATCTTCTGATTGTGGCTGACCCCTTGATCGCGTTCTGATCGCGGTACACCCCATGACCGCGTTTTGTGAAGAGACCCCCTGCTTGGATCGTCTACCTTTGGTCGCGGCCTGACAACCAGCCGCATTCATTTATAATGCGGCACTGTTCATGACCATGTTAACCCAGGTTTTTGCAAAGTGTCCGTGGTCAATCGCCTATGTTTATGAAGAAATGAATGCGACACTGCTCATGACCACGTTAACCCAGGTTTTTGCAAAGTGTTCGTGGTCGATCGCCTATGTTTTATGAAGATCTTCAAAGTTAAGACTAGCTATTTTACCACATTCCAGCCTGGTTATTAGCGTGATTATTGCCCTCATGTTACTTGGCATTTGGTATCCTCTTGTTATATTCATGAATTGGCCCGACGTGCTAGGCGTAGGACTCCATTTCTACTTTCATATCAAATCCTTTGTGCAAATCGTATCTTAGGAACATAACATATTGATTCCAATTTGATTACAATATTGATGGAATTGTCTAGTGATTACGTGGGGCTTTGGGTCCAAAAAACATTCAATGCTTGTCGGACGGAAGTCCAAAACTACTTGTGTCAATGAGAGTGACTTGTGGTGTGGTTGCACCTGATATGACCTAGACATTTCGTGATATGCTTGTTGCATATTTGACTTGACTTGCTCTTGACATGTTGGCCAGAGAGGCATCATTATTATACTTGATGGATAATCAACTCTAGTTGGTTACTTGCACATATTCGTTCAATTGACCTTCGTGATAATCTTGATATTGACTTGTTATAAATTCCTTATTGATCCCCGTAACATATCTTGAATTCTGGATAGTTAGACTTGTTACATGCCCTCTGTTTTGAGCTTGGTTTTTGCACCATATCATATAGCATGTTCTACACATGATTGAAAATGTTAACTACTTATATTTTGCATAATGATATAGATGTAATTCCTACTGGGCGTTTCGCTCACTCTTTTTCTCTTAACATTTTTCAGGTAATAATGAAGATATTGTTAGAGATGTATGCCCTTCAAGCCTATCACAAGTGTTGTGATGGTGACATTTCTTGTATAATTTCATTCAATATACTAATGGTATTTTCTTCATTATATTCTTAGCACGTTATAGTATGTTTGTTGTAATATGATGAAGTCCTTGAATATGAGCTATGATGATTGGATCATAATGAGATTGTGATAATGAGAACAGTCATCTAGATGTTTATATTCTAAATGTTCCTGGTCGTAGGATCTTCAAGAAGGGACATTGAAGATCCGGATAGACCGGTGCACGTGGTACTCACTCATGTGATGAGGGTGGTCGATCTCATAATCACCGGTGTGGTGACATCAAGGTACACGTGCAGGTGCTCGTTAGTGGAATGAGTACACTGAACTGACCCGATCTAGAATTCCTGAATGGTAATCATGCTGACTGTCAATCAGGAGATTCTAGTGCCACAGTAGCATAGTTGGATCTTTGACCTGAGTCACTAAAGAGCTTTTGCATGGACTCCACTGAGCGTTTGATTGCTGACTTATGAACTTCAATCTTGTGGTTCTTAATAGTTAGCTATTCGGACTCAGTGGGATTCATGTGAAAACACTTTGGTGAACAACAAGGGATCATTCACTCTCTGCATGGATTAAGAGAGAGAATGCTCTATGGACATGTACTTAGAAATCCCTGGCCAGGGTATGGGGGTTCACTTAGAAAAGGAGTTTTCTAGTGAACTGTACTTAAGAGTACAAGGGTCCATAAGATCAGGTTGCTTTAGGGTTTGACAGTTTGACCGTACCCTAATTCTGATCGGAGCATTGTATGAATGAGGATCTATAACTGTGTGGAATCTGATGACGGAAAGGTTCAATATGAGTTGCATCCCTCCCAAAGTCATTTGGGATCACGAGGTGTTGCTTGGTGCCGTTCGTTGTCGGAAAGCCTGATAAATCTATTAAGAGTTATTGGATTATAAATAATTAAGTTAAGAATAGTTCTTAGCTTAATGGGCCTGAAAACCAAACAGACTATTGGGCCTAGAGGGTCACACACAATAGAGTAGTGGATAAGCCGGATAAGGACAGTAATTATAGATAGTTTCTGGGTTTTTGTGAAAAATGCCAGAGTCTATAACTACACGCTGAGGAGAGAAACCCTGGCCAAGCACTAGGGTTTTTTTCCTGGCCGCCCCCCTCTCTCTCTCTCCTCCCTGACCTGGGCGCACCCCTCTCTCTCT
This sequence comes from Amorphophallus konjac, assembly GCA_022559845.1. NCBI lineage: Eukaryota > Viridiplantae > Streptophyta > Magnoliopsida > Alismatales > Araceae > Amorphophallus > Amorphophallus konjac. Next base: position 444,162,767 of record CM040126.1, read on the forward strand.
CCTCCTCCTAAGATGGTGGATGGTGGTGCTGAGGAGTGGCCGACGTGTGGAGATCGAGAAGGAGACTCCGTCCATTCCTGCTGCTCGTGTGGATACATCTAGAGGCCGGACACTTGGACTGCTAGCAGCCCGACGAGCCTCTACTCGATCGTCTTCGGGCATCTGGGAATTGATTAATCCCGCAAAGGTATAGAACTGTTCTTCCTTGGCGGGTTCTTCGATGAATCGTTTCTTGATTTTGATCGCCAGCAACGATACGACTCTTAGGGTTTCGTTGTTTCCGCTGCTCCTCTGATCGAAACCTTACAGTGGAATCAGAGCCAGGTTGCTGGTCTGATCAAAATTAGGATTATTATATTATTTTTCGTCCTTCACGTTCATGCTTAGGGCTCAATTGAGGATGTTCGATTGAGTCTCTCACGGATGAGTTTTTGGTCAATTGATCCCATGGAATTGTTCCTGGTATCAAGAGGATCAAAACGCACGTTTTGGTGCGTTGATTGACCCTATGGTGAGGGCGAATCGAACGTGTCTTCGGGGCCGCTGTCGCCGTTCGCACAGGGAGAGGGAGGCCGATTCAGGCCATTAATCTCCGATTGTGGATGTCCATGGGGCTGGCAAGAGTTGCTGGACGATTCCCCATGGCGTCCCACGGCGTCCGGGTGCGTGCGGCGGCCGGATGGGGCGGCTCCGGCGAGGTTCGCGGCGAACAGGGCGGAACGGCCCCGTTATGATCGCGGGTGCCTCCTCCGACCACGGCGTCGAGGGCGGTGGCCGGCGGACGTGCCGGCGGGACCCCAGGGGTCGTCCGCGGTGGTCGGGGGCGGCGGACGGGCCCCCTGCGGCGAGCACCGGGGGGCTAGGGTTTTACCCCAGCCCCCTCCCCTTCGCGATCAGGCGGGGGAGACGACCCCCTCGTGGGTCTCCAGCTGGCGGATCCGGATCCGCGCCCGGATCCGCGCCCGATAAGCCCCCCCTTTATTTTTTTTGAATTTTATTCATTTTAAAATGTTTAAAATGCATTTAATGTCAGAAAAATTCCGGGAAAATTCTGAAAAATATTTTAATGTGATTCTAAAATTGTTTTAGCGATCTATTAACTTATTTTTCATTATTGGCCCTTGGTTAATTAGTTAATGGGAATTTTAAAATGGTTTTAAGTATTTCCTATTATCTAATTAATTAATGTTAATTACTATAAGGATGTGATTCTCATGAGGTTAATTAACAGTATATTATTGTTGAGCCCATGTAGTGAATATGTATGACTATTGTCTAAAGTTGTTTAGACTTGATTGTTTTAACTAAATTGTTTAGTTAATTAATGTTGCGTAATTTCAAAACTAATTACGATTATTTTGAAATCAACGTTATATCTCGCTGTAATTATATGATAATTACTTAATGATGCATGTGATGTGTCATGTGAGTGGATGGATGGTCATGGACTTAGATATCATGTGATGGTATGGTTTGTGGTGAATGGATCATGATGTGATTATTGGGGCCTGCGTGCCTCCTTCTCTCTCTCTCTTATTAATCCGGGTTGTACATTCTATCTCCCACCTGTGTTGTACTCCCCTTGACTCGTTCAAGGTTTCTTATTATTATATGATGTATATTTATGGGCCTGCGTGCCCAAATTTCCAAATTTACTTGTAATAATAAGAAGCGGATGGAGACTAAGAAGGAGGCCGACTACGGTGGCTCGGGAGATTCTTCACATCCAGTGGGAGCATTGGATGCTCCAAGTCTTTGAGATTTTACCATGTTGTGTGTACATTACCAACTGGCTCTGGTAATGTTGCTAGGTTTAAAGTCCATGATCATCCATCGGTGTTATAACATATATTTGATATATGTGATAGTGCTACTAATTATATATATATATATATATATATATATATATGTATATGTATACATAATTTTAGAGTATATTCGATACTCCAAATTATTATTATATATATACAGCACCTATATTGATGAGACCAAAATATTCAAATCCCCTTCAATCAAATATTAGGTCGATAAGCGTGAGACATTAAGAATGTTCCACGTAGCCTTCCGTTGTTATAGTCAAAGTGAGCCGTCCTTAGACTGTGGGAGTTTGTTGTGCTACCACAAGACTGTCACAGCAAGGGGACGGAGACTTAGGCTAGGACTTGGGCCGAACCTTGGGATGGGGGCTGGCATGGCTTTGTTGTGCTACCACAAGAGTTATGTCATAAACCCACTCTCATAACGTAACAACGGGTTGGACCTAACCAACGCTCGTGGTTTGTTGTGCTACCACAAGATCACGAAGCGTTTGGAGGCTAAATTACTGGGAGTTACAAGGAGTTGTAATTGGCAAGAGTTGCCTACCCATTAAGTATGGGGTAGTTTGTTGTGCTACCACAAAACTACTTCCATAATGTTAATGGGATCCTAGTACCCACTAGGACACAGTCGTTGTGTCCCGTCTTTGCATATTAGGGGTTATGCAAAATCGTCGAAAATTAGTGGGAGTATTAAGTAAGGATAAAAGTCCATGTCTTAATTTAATATCATGAATGTCTGCAATGTTGTTCTATATTCTGTTATTTCCTCTTATAGATCGCAATGACGAACCACCCATTGAGAGGCATATTGGATGCCAACAGGCTGACTGGTCCAAATTATGTCGATTGGCTCAGGAATCTGAGAATTGTTCTCACGGCTGAGAAAATAGCCTATGTCCTTGAGCAGCATGTTCCTCCTGTTCCTGCTGATGATGCCGATGAGGCTGAGGTGATTCTTTATGAGAAGCATAAGGAAGATGCCACTCTGGCCCAATGTTATATGCTAGCCTCCATGACTAATGAGTTACAAAGGCAGCATGAAAAGATGGATGCTAGATCCATCCTATTCCATCTGGAGGAGCTCTTTGGAGCTCAGAGTAGAACAGAGAGATATGAGATATCTAAGAATCTGTTCGGGGCCAAAATGTCTGAGGGAACATCTGTGTAGACACATGTTCTCAAAGTGATAGAGTGGATTGAGAGGCTGAAAGAATTAGGTTTTGATATGAACAAGGATTTGTGCATTGACCTAATCTTGCAGTCTCTCCCATGTTCATTCTCCCAGTTCATAGTGAATTTCAACATGAATAAGATAGAGTGCTCTCTAGCAGAGCTTCTTAATATGTTGAAGACAGCTGAGGGGACAATGAACAATGGAAAATCTTCTGTGCTACTTGTTGGTAAGACAAATAAGAAGAGAAATAATCAATCTGTTTTTAATAAAAATAAAAATAAAAAGCAGGATAAGCAGGGAAAGACTGCCAAGAAGGATGATGCTAAGAAGGACAAGGGCCAATGTTTCCACTGCCATAAGGATGGTCATTGGAAGAGGAACTGTAAGTTGTATCTTGCAGAAAAGGCAAAACAGAAGCTTGGAGAAGCTTCAGGTATGTTCATGATTGTTGACCTAAACTTGTCTTATAGATCCACATCGTGGGTATTAGATACTGGATGTGCATCTCATATCTGTAATGACTTGCAGGTGCTGACAAGCAGTAGGCAATTGAACAAAGCGAGGTTGACTTGCGACTGGGAAATGGAGCAAAGGTTGCTGCGCTCGCGGTTGGGAAGGTGAACCTCCAGATGCCTACAGGAGTTACACTAGAGCTTATAGACTGTTATTATGTTCCTTCTATAATAAAGAACATTATTTCCATTTCTTGCTTAAATAAATATGGATTTGTTGTAAGTTTTGGAAACAATGGTTGTTCTTTATTATTAAATGATGAATTGTTTGCCAGTGGGAGCTTAATGAATGGTTTGTATATTTTAGATGTGGCATCTTCTGTGATGTGTGTGGACAAACCTCTTAAGAGAAAAAGAGGCAATGTGAATCAAGCTTATCTTTGGCATTGTAAGCTTGGTCATATCAATGAGGAAAGATTGAAAAAGTTGTGTAAGAATGGATACCTTGATCCATTTGATTATGAATCATTCACGACTTGTGAATCTTGCCTCATGGGTAAGATGACCAAGTCTCCATTTTCTGGACATGGAGAAAGAGCAAATGAGTTGTTAGAACTCATACACTCTGATGTGTGTGGACCTATGTCCATACATGCCAAAGGAGGTTATTCATACTTCATTACATTCACTGATGATTTCTCAAGATTTGGATACGTGTACTTAATGAAGTACAAATCTGAAGCTTTTGAGAAATTTGTCGAGTTTAAGAATGAAGTAGAGAAACAAACCGGGAAAAGTATTAAAACTCTTCGATCAGATCGAGGGGGTGAATACTTGAGTACGGAGTTCACACAATTTTTAAGGGATAATGGAATATTGTCTCAATGGACTCCTCCTTATACACCTCAGCTGAATGGTGTAGCAGAAAGGAGGAATCGTACCCTATTAGATATGGTACGGTCCATGATGTGTTTTGCTGGTTTACCCTTGTCCCTCTGGGGTTATGCCTTGGAGACTGCTGCACACTTATTGAACAAAGTCCCATCGAAGTCTGTCAACTCCACTCCATATGAGATATGGAAAGGAAAGAAGCCAAATCTTAAGTACTTTAAGGTTTGGGGTTGCCCTGCCCATGTAAAGAAACATGACTCTGATAAACTGGGATCTAAGACTGAGAAGTGCAGGTTTGTGGGATATCCTAAGGAAACTTATGGATATTATTTCTACCAGCCTAGCGATCAAAGAGTGTTTGTAACTAAACATGCTGTATTCCTTGAGGAAGAGTATATCCTTGAAGGAAACAGTGGGAGCTTGGTAGAACTAGAAGAAGTTCTAGAACCACAACCTGTCAGTGTACCTTCTCAAGATCCAGTACAAACTGACCCACAAACTGTGCGTAGGTCAGGCCGGATACCTATTCAACCAGATAGATATGTAGGACATATTTCTGGTAAGGTATCACATTATGAGGATGATGATCCTAAGACCTACGAGGAGGCAATGAGTGTGATTGACTCCAGGAAATGGCAAGAGGCCATGATATCTGAAATGGATTCCATGTACTCCAACCAAGTTTGGAACTTGGTGGATCCACCTGAGGGTATTGTACCTATTGGATGCAAGTGGATCTTTAAAAGAAAGATTGGAGTAGATGGAAAGGTTGATACCTATAAGGCAAGGCTTGTAGCGAAGGGATATCGTCAAGGGCAAGGGGTTGACTATGACGAAACCTTCTCTCCTGTAGCCATGCTAAAATCCATTAGAATTTTACTTGCCATTGCTGCACACTATGATTATAAAATCTGGCAGATGGATGTGAAGACGGCATTCCTCAATGGAAACCTTGAGGAAGAAGTGTACATGACACAGCCTGAGAGATTCACATCCAAAGAGTATCCAGATAGAGTGTGCAGGCTTCAGAGGTCCATATATGGACTAAAGCAAGCATCTCGCAGTTGGAACATAAGGTTTGATGAAGCAATCAAATATTATGACTTCGTTAAGAACGAAGATGTGCCATGTGTATACAAAAAGGCAAATGGCAGTGCAATCACCTTTTTGGTACTGTATGTGGATGACATACTACTCATTGGGAATGATGTAGGTATGTTATCATCAGTCAAAGCCTGGCTGTCAAAATATTTCTCCATGAAAGATTTGGGAGAAGCATCCTATGTGTTGGGGATTATGATCTATAGAGATAGATCAAAAAGGATGCTAGGCTTGTCCCAATCGATGTACATAGACACCATTGTCAAAAGGTTTGGCATGGAAGACTCCAAGAGAGGTCTAATACCAATTAGACATGGAGTCTACCTCTCTAAGGAGATGTCCCCTAAAACTCCAGAAGAGAGGGAGTACATGAGTAGGGTTCCCTATGCCTCTGCCATAGGGTCCATCATGTACGCGATGTTATGTACTAGGCCTGATATAGCTTATGCTCTAAGTGTTACGAGCAGGTATCAAGCAGATCCAGGTGAACAACATTGGATAGCTGTGAAATGTATCCTTAAGTACTTGAGAAGGACTAAGGATCTATTTTTGGTATATGGAGGAGAAGACTTGAAACTGAGAGGATACACTGACTCTAGTTTCCAGTCTGACAAAGATGATAGCAAGTCAACCTCTGGGTTCATTTTTACTCTCAATGGTGGGGCAGTGAGTTGGAAGAGTTCCAAACAAGAAACCACTGCTGATTCAACAACCGAGGCCGAGTACATTGCTGCTGCCGAGGCGTCAAAGGAGGCGGTCTGGATGAAGAAGTTCATCGATGGATTGGGAGTTGTCCCAAGCATCTCTGATCCTGTCCCCATGTTTTATGACAACAATGGGGCAATTGCACAAGCAAAGGAGCCGAGGTCTCATCAGAAGTCCAAGCATATTCTGCGGCGTTATCACTTGATCAGAGAGATTATAGCTAGAGGAGATGTGATAGTAGACAGAGTATCTTCTGCTGATAATATTGCAGATCCATTGACTAAGCCTTTATCTCAAAGTGTGTTTGAGCGTCACCTTGGGCTGATGGGGATCAAGCATGTGGGTGATTGGCTTTAGTGCAAGTGGGAGATTGTTAGAGATGTATGCCCTTCAAGCCTATCACAAGTGTTGTGATGGTGACATTTCTTGTATAATTTCATTCAATATACTAATGGCATTTTCTTCATTATATTCTTAGCACGTTATAGTATGTTTGTTGTAATATGATGAAGTCCTTGAATATGAGCTATGATGATTGGATCATAATGAGATTGTGATAATGAGAACAGTCATCTAGATGTTTATATTCTAAATGTTCCTATTCGTAGGATCTTCAAGAAGGGACATTGAAGATCCGGATAGACCGGTGCACGTGGTACTCACTCATGTGATGAGGGTGGTCGATCTCATAATCACCGGTGTGGTGACATCAAGGTACACGTGCATGTGCTCGTTAGTGGAATGAGTACACTGAACTGACCCGATCTAGAATTCCTGAATGGTAATCATGCTAACTGTCAATCAGGAGATTCTAGTGCCACAGTAGCATAGTTGGATCTTTGACCTGAGTCACTAAAGAGCTTTTGCATGGACTCCACTGAGCGTTTGATTGCTGACTTATGAACTTCAATCTTGTGGTTCTTAATAGTTAGCTATTCGGACTCAGTGGGATTCATGTGAAAACACTTTGGTGGACAACAAGGGATCATTCACTCTCTGCATGGATTAAGAGAGAGAATGCTCTATGGACATGTACTTAGAAATCCCTGGCCAGGGTATGGGGGTTCACTTAGAAAAGGAGTTTTCTAGTGAACTGTACTTAAGAGTACAAGGGTCCATAAGATCAGGATGCTTTAGGGTTTGACAGTTTGACCGTACCCTAATTCTGATTAGAGCATTGTATGAATGAGGATCTATAACTGTGTGAAATCTGATGACGGAAAGGTTCAATATGGGTTGCATCACTCCCAAAGTCATTTGGGATCACGAGGTGTTGCTTGGTGCCGTTCGTTGTCGAAAGCCTGATAAATCCATTAAGAGTTATTGGATTATAAATAATTAAGTTAAGAAGAGTTCTTAGCTTAATGGGCCTGAAAACCAAACAGACTATTGGGCCTAGAGGGTCACACACAATAGAGTAGTGGATAAGACGGATAAGGACAGTAATTATAGATAGTTTCTGGGTTTTTGTGAAAAATGCCAGAGTCTATAACTACACGCTGAGGAGAGAAACCCTGGCCAAGCACTAGGGTTTTTCCCCTGGCCGCCCCCCCTCTCTCTCTCTCCTCCCTGACCTGGGCGCACCCCTCTCTCTCTCCTCCTCCTAAGACGGTGGATGGTGGTGCTGAGGAGTGGCCGACGTGTGGAGATCGAGAAGGAGACTCCGTCCGTTCCTGCTGCTCGTGTGGATACATCTAGAGGCCAGACACTTGGACGGCTAGCAGCTCGACGAGCCTCTACTCGATCGTCTTCGGGCATCTGGGAATTGATTAATCCCGCAAAGGTATATAACTGTTCTTCCTTGGCGGGTTCTTTGATGAATCGTTTCTTGATTTTGATTGCCAGCAACGATACGACTCTTAGGGTTTCGTTGTTTCCGCTGCTCCTCTGATCGAAACCTTATATATATTCCATCAGATAGGGAAGGGCAAGAGTGACAAGCGCCCCTAGAGTTTGAAGACCTGTGTCTTTTTAATTTCTTGAGTCAAGATAAGTTGAGTCTTGTAATTGAGTCTTTTTTCTTTTTTTCTGCATTAATGTAAGTTGAGTTAGCAAAGTGTAATAATGACATTTGAACATTAATAAAATTATATTTTTGTTATTTTCAGGTCTATTGTGTCTCTTGTGATTTGCTCTGGATGATCATGATTGTTCACTGTCACGTTCCGAGTAGCTTCCGTTGCTATCGGTTCGGGACGTAACACAACATCCCTCTCTGGCCTTTACCTATAAAAGGAGGTCGCTGAGACTCTCATCGACCTCCTCTAGGTATGTCAGAAGGGTAATGCCATACTTAAACCTACCAACACACTATGTGGGAAGTCACTTGAGGAGAAGCCAGAAACTCCCCTTGCAGAGCCATCACCATTCTATCCTGCCTTTCTCTGGCTGTTCACTTAGGCCTGAGTCACCTTCACCTCCTGAGACCCCTTCTCTCTTCCCTCTATTCAATTGCTGACTTAAGCATGAGAGCGTTCTCCCAGTGAACCCCCCACCCTGGTGAAAAACTTTGTGCAAATTTAGGCTCGACAAGGTGCACTCAAGGGGATGCACACTTATGATGGTCCAACTGAGAAGCCCAAAAAGACACTCTCACATCGGGGATGCAGGGTGGGGAGATCGACTAATCCCTCATCACCCAGCGGATTCAGGTTTCCCAAGGTGGAAGGTGGCCACCGACTAGACTGGGAGTCATCAAGTAAGACTTTGGAAGCTCCATCCCGGATGGGACCAACTGTATATAGCCGGTGCGATAGTCCGAGTCTTCAAGGAGGCACCGCCATATCCTTGTCCTGGAGTTCTCAATGTGAAGGGACACCATCATAGCGGTGTTATCTCGAGAATCATGGGCCATGTACTATTTCTCTGCCTTCATAGAATCGGGTCTTGCGTAATATGAACCAAAAGTAGGCATCCTCAACCCACAAAAAGGAGCGGTCAATTCCACCAACTTTCCCCCTCGACCGCATACTTGGTGTGAGAGGTACAAGGTAACGATGACCTACTCTGAACGAGCGTTCCAAGCTTTGCCCGTTGAGACAACAAAGCCCAAGAAGAGGGCATCGACTGAAAGATTCAAATTGAGTGGAGCCTGGCTTGGAACCGTGCCTGTCAGCATCTGAAGATCGGCCATGTGCGGACGATGGCGACTCTTGTTCCTCCCCTCCCTTCGAGCTAACCAGAAGCTTCTGCAGTGATTCGAAGGCTTGATCTTAAAGCTCAACTCACCCTTAGGTATCCAACTGCTCTTTCTCGGACTCTGTATCCAAACCTCACATCTCTTTCTTAGGCTTTATATTTTGTCACTTTTGGCATCATGTAATTGGTTTCCTTGGATATTAAAAAAATAAGTGTTTGAAGCATCCGCACCGATAGAGATTACATCTTATGATGGCGCAGAGCAGAAATAGAACTATGAAAACTTGAGACTAGGTAGAGAAATAAGATTAGGAAGGCAAGAAGATCCAAGGAAACATAGAAGAGTTTGACTACAGGGGGGATAACTAAAGAAACTTACTTTTACAACATGCAAACCAAGATAGCAATTACTTGATTGTTGGTCCTTAGTTACAACTCGTATAAACCCTTGTACTTGCATAGAAATTGAAATGTAATCTCCATATTCAGAAAATAAGACATCGTAAAGATGATTGCAATGACCTATAAAAGCATGAAACTTGCTAGTTAGATTAATTGTCAACTTTTGACTCCTAAAAGCTATGTTTAACGAAGAGATGAAAGTTGTGCAAATATGAAAGGAAGGACCCAAATTTTTTCCTTCTAATGAAGCACCAATTCTTTAGACTCTATAGCATTTTAATATAATAAAGTATAGCTCACTGTAAAACTTATCTGCTTTAATGGCAAGTGATGTTCTATGTCAAGGCCACTGGACTTGGACAATGAAGCCAGGCAACTAAACCTGACGGGAATACTATTACACCTCTTCAGAGATATGGTATTAATATCAAGCAGCTGGTTATATACAAGCTCTTCGCATATGAATAGGCAGACTTGTGCTTGTTGTAACGACATGTCTGATGAGAGTTTTCTTATTATCACACTATAGTATAGCAAGAGAAATAGTAATGTTAACAAGCCTATGGCTCAGCGGCACAAAGGTCTTACCTTCTATGAGAGAGAGATATTGGGTAAGAATCTCACCTCTTACCTTGTGCAAGAAAGGAGAATTGAACTCTTTCCAACCCAAGATCCCCGCCAGTTACTACGGAAGGTGAGAATCAAACTCAAAGACCTTCCTTATGGAAGAGAGACCTCTATGCCACTTAGCCATCAACAAATTTAATTTGAGATTACCTGCTTACGGATGCTATAAGACATTTCAAAAGAAGAGCATGTACCGTGTTTAAATTCTTATTTTAGTTCGCATAACAAGATTTTTTCATCTTAAATAGGAATTCTTATTTTTCAAAGATAACATTTACTTCAGATGAACCCACGACTTACCGTGGTGGTCTTTCCACCTCCCCCCTTTTATGGGGGAGGTCGCGATTTCAATCCTGTGCTACCCCAAGGGCGAGCTGGATTGTCCCACGCATGCACCTCAGTTGTGAACATATACCCCCCTCCCCGTTAAAAAAAACTACCTAGCGAAAAAAAACATTTACTTTAGATGAAAGTTGGATAAGAAGTAAACTAGATAGTAAAATATCATACATACTATACTCGTCTCTTCTACTCGCTTGTTTTAACGAAGATAAAATTATTATTGCTATTTGCTATAATAGGGACATTCAACCTGGGGCTTAGACCCTCTCTTATTCTATGTCATCACAGTGTAACGTAAGATATGGATCCTCTTCCACATCTCATTGTGCGCTTTTCCAGTGATCAAACCTAGTCTAATAGACTGAATGCGAGTATATTTTTGGGGGGAAGTGTGCTGAACATTGAAATTCGTCGACGTGGGAGCTTCCTGGACATTGCTGTTCGTTTTGTTAGGGTTTTGTCCCCTCATATGTTTCCTCACATCCTGATCATCGATGGAGTAACATTTTCAACAAAAGAGAAAAAACGGGGGGAAGTGAGAACAAAAAAGAGCTGCACATAATCAACTTACCAACATGTCACTGATGCAATAATGGGGGCATCTTACAGATTACATTCAATTCAATATCATAATGTGCTATATGTCTGCCATGAGGAAAGTTTTTTTTTTTTTTTTACTTCGGAGGAAATTTATTGGAACTTTTTCTCAAAAAATGACTTTACCTTTTTGTCGTCACCAAAATCCCAGACTTGCTGTTAAAATCATGAATCAGCTTCTCCCTCAGGGGAAGCTTGTGTGGTATTGAGGCACTGTTCCTCTTTACAAGGCCGAATCTAATATCCTAGTAAATTTACAAAAAAGGCTCTCAACTGCTCTCTCTCTCTCTCTCTCTCTCTCCCTCTCTGGTGGCATGAGGTGCCGTGCATGGCAATTCAAGATTACGCCAAGTCCAGATGTTAGAATTGAAGGCTGCTGCTACCATGAATTGTCCCTCTGGATGGGGTTGCAGGAATCTGATCTGCTCTGTTCCCTTTTGTCCTTTTCCCCAGTTTCTGTCTGCAGTTACTGCTGATGAGAAACAAGGATAATTTTGACTGACATGTCCTCCCGGTTAGTCTTCCTCTTCAGCTAAGGCGGCAAATGAAAACGGTCTGAATTTGTAGCCATCGCCATGGTAGAATTTGCCCTGGAATTCGACCCAGTGGAGACGCAATGCGTGAAGAAACGCACTGAGGGTTTCCATCATGAGAAGAACAAATGCGGTGGCGAAGGCAAATACTGCAAGCCCCACAAGCCGGATGACAACATTCTCATACCTGTTGCCATAAGAACAATTTCAATCATAAAGAAAGGAACCTAAAACAAGCAGTTGAGCTTTCTTCTGAATTCCCAGATATCTACAAAATTTACATGGACTTGGTGCTGTTGATGTTGGACAAGAAAGATGCATGAATTAAGAGTGATGGCATGCCAACCTCAATAAAAATTGCCATTGTTGCTTTTATAATGAACCAGTTACCAGACAAGGTTAAGACTCAACATGATTTCTCATATCAGCAGACTGGATTCTCTGTCACATCCCAATCAACAGATTTGAGTAACTTCCAGGGCGGTGTACAGTCCACAACTAACCCCATAGAAACTGGCTGCTACATACCAGCTATCAGCTCTCCATGCATCTACACCAGTCCTTGCACATGACACCCTGATTCACCGGGCTGAGCAGGATTTTCCTGGCTGGTACGTGCAACCTAGTTGTCTCATGTTCATAATCCATTCATGTAGCTTTAATCAGCCCGGAGGGCAGAGTGAGGAGGAACTTGACCGACACAGGAATAGGAACTGGCATAAATGAAGATGACACTGTTTCTCTAGAGCTTTTGCATGGTTTGTTGGATGTGGTTTTACAGAAAGGTTCTTCAATCCGAAGCAAAATTAACACACTGGGAAACTGAACAAAAAATTATTGGTCTATTCGTCTCAAGGTTGGCAGTGTCGGTTTCGGACTCGGACTCGGCAGAAACCCAATGAAAAAAATAAAAAAACATCAAAATAAGTCTAAAAAATCAGAAACAAATCGAAAAAATATAAATAATCACATAAAAATCAGAAAATTCATTAGACATGCATTTGACTGTAAAGAAATTAGATTAAGTGCAATAAACATGAAGTAGGCATTGAAGTTCAAACATTGAACATGTTAAACTAATATTCTTGAGTACATACTAAGTATGAAGTAGGTTCAAGCAGTACAATAAACCTAATTAGACACAGTAAATGTTACAGAAATTAAATGATCTTTACCTAAATGAAGAGGCACTAATATGGGTAATAACTAGAGCCTTCTCTCTCATCGTCTGGCTTTTGATGTTGATACCTATAAGAAGGTTGCATGTATTGTGTATATTCAGTATAACAAAATAATGAGGTAGCCAAGTCTTGCATCCCTCTTGGAGTGTAAGGTTGTCGGCTTGATTCGAATCCAGAATCAGCGTAAGAATCTTGAGGATAAGAAGATGAACTGGATGGAACTGGAATTCTGGTTCATGACTCCACCTATAAATGGCTGCTTCCTGTTGGCTATCTCCATAACCTGATGGATGCCCATATTGACTTTGTGAATCATATCCTCACTCACTATGACTGTATCCTCGGCCTGTGTCTGCGTGGAAGGAGGAAGTACCTGCATATGTGCCACCGCCAGTAGTAATACCTGTAGCACCCGTAGCTGCACTGGGATGATCATCATCATCATCATCATCACCAGCACCATCAGAACTATAAGAAACCAGCTGCCTTTGAGCCTTTGGGGATGTTTTTTTCTGTTTTGATGTGATTTTTTCAGTCACCTTTGACATGAGTCCTTTTCCCCTTGGCGTGTGTCCCACATAAATCTACTTCAACTGCTCAATTGTCGGGTCCTCTTGAGCAGCAGCACTAGTCCTCTCAAACATCCCATACACTGATGTACTTCTTCTTAAGGATGGAGATGACTTGACCGTTCTAGGAGTGACTGGCCTGCTATCTGTCTAGTTAGCTCGGTTTCAGGCTTCTCCTCAGTGTCATGAACAAACAAAGCTGGGTCCCTTCTCTGGTGCATATAAGTCTCTCTGGCCCTCTTTATTACTCTCTTGAATTCTGGATCTCTTGACTCATCTTCATCTAGTATGCCCTCTGCCCATCGTCTATCATCATCACCCTTCATAAAAATTAGGGCTTAATTATCAAATAACCCTTAATCACCCTTTAAAAAAATTAATTACCAACATGCTCCCACCCCAAATTCTTCAACGAAGCTTAATTGAGCTTCAATTGAGCCTAAGTAAACCGAATTAGACAAAAGCCCCAATTTTAAAGAACTAACTAGGGATTAATTATCAAATAACCCTTAATCACCCTTCATAAAAATTAATTACCAGCATGCTCCCACCCGAAATTCTTCAATAAAATTTAATTGAGTTTCAATTGAGCCTAAGTAAACCGAATTAGACAAAAATCCCAATTTTAAGGAACTAATTAGAGTTTAATTTGAAGTCTTAACATATCTCATAGCTCATTCTTAACCTACAACTGAAAAACTAACCTACAACAAAAAAAACTTTCAACCCAACCAAAAAAACACAAAATAAAACAAACAAACCCCAAATTTACCTCAAAAAAATAACCTCTACACAGCAACAGCACCCAGCACAGCAGCATCAGCAGCAACACAGCACACCAGCACCCTTTCTCCCTCAGATCTGAGGGAGAACACGGTTTCGAACCAAAACATGTAAGTTTCGGGCGAAACTGATACCGGTGTCGCCCGAAACCATTTTTTTTTAAGTTTCGGACCTACTACAGTGAGCAGGTCCGGTACCGTGTCTTCGGTTGATACTGCCAACCATGGTTCGTCTGGTTCAACTGAATTCACTTCAAGCCAATTAGAAAGTTGACTTTAAACTCAACTCTAGGATGCAGCCAGGCACCCAGGCACAACATGCTCAGGCAATGGGAAGTTGGTGGCAGCTGAGGGGAGTGAGCCCTTGCAGCTCTTTTGATTTGTCCAGTATGGAACAAATCGAAGTGCTGCAACAGGGAGCACCTTTAAAGGCACATGGCTCAGCCCATGCAATGGCTACACTGGCCACACCCAGTGGCCCAGGGCAGCAGGGTGTGCGGAGGGCCCAGGCTGCTGGTGCACCTAGCAGCCAACCTGACTGGCCCATCCAAAATTTTGAATAAAAATATTTTAAAATATTATCATATATTTCTAATATGTATACATTACATATAGAGAAATTTGACTAATGACTCCTGTCAAAGCACCGTCTTATTTCATGCCCCCTATCAGTTCTTTGCTGATCCACTCCCACCCATAACCATCCATTAATTCCCTTGCCTTTTGATTCGCCTCATAACTCAGATACATTAACATTGGGCACGTAAACATTTAAACACATCAGCATGTTAGCACTAAATGTGTTAATATGTGAACACTTAACGTAATACGTTAACACCTCAACACTTCAACACCATAGTACCTTAATGCATCAACACTTTAAACACTTTACACATAATAATACATAAGACCTTAATACTTGAGGACCCCGAGTGGGTCCAATGGTAAAAGACCTTGCCTCATGGTAGGGAGGTCCCAAGTTCGAGTCCACTTACCTGGCTAACATTTAATTCTCGAGGGATGTGAGCCCGGGATTTGCTAGTCTTGCTAGGTTCCCCGTTATCCAAAAAAAAAAAACTTAATACTTTAACACATTAACAAGTTAACATGTTAGCACTTAACGTGTTAACAAGTTAACTTAACAATCTAACATGTTAGCACTTTACGTGTTAACAAGTAACAACTTAATCAAATAATATGTGTTCAAACTGTTAACCTCTTAAAACATGTTAATGCTTTAGGTCTCAAGATGCTACAGTTATGGGCCGAATGGAAAGGCTTGGAGGATAACAGCAAGTTATGGGAAGGGTGGAGAAGAAGTCCTCCATAAAGCAGGGCTCTGGCAGTTAGCCAAAAACCAAGAAAGGGTAGAAAACAAGGCAATGCCTCAGGGAGGTAATCAATTTTCCTTGCATATAATAAAGTTTGGTTTAACAGTTTGATACAATTCCAAACATTCTCGAAACTGAGAGCACATTCTCAAACCAAACAAAATCAGACAGAATAAGCAGTGCAGTTTGAACCAAAATAATGAAGTCCTATGCGTTGCTGATTCAACACTTCCAGGCACCCTACCCTGGGTTATATAAATTAGCTGCAATTTCAGGAGGAACACACATATTAAAGTCACTTATCTACCAAACCAAGTTATCTAGATAGCCGTTGTTATCCTGAGAACATACAGAGATGCACAAACACTTCAGGAATGTAACATTCAGCTCGTGCACTAATGCAGGTCAAAGATCATATAATTCTAGATTGAAATAAATGGAGAATGAGAGTCATGGCCCTGGAAACCAGAGATCAGGGAATTTGGAATGTGGTTCCCTCCTTCCATTGTCTTTCTCCTTCAATCCCCAAGTGTTTATGTCTATCATCCACTGTTCTCCTTCCATACTCTCTTACTAGTGT
The DNA here is from genome assembly GCA_022559845.1 of Amorphophallus konjac. Taxonomy (NCBI): domain Eukaryota; kingdom Viridiplantae; phylum Streptophyta; class Magnoliopsida; order Alismatales; family Araceae; genus Amorphophallus; species Amorphophallus konjac. The sequence continues at coordinate 444,178,992 of CM040126.1, forward strand.
ATATTAAGGGCTTTTACTGACAAAATCCCTCAAAATATAGTGAATGAAGAAAATAAAGAGGAAAAAACTATTTAAAAATCAAATTTGGCTTTAACCTCTCACATCCTTGTTACTGTAGGAAAACAGGGGTATCTCTGTAAACAGACGGATATTTTTGTAATATGGAAAGTTACTGGTTTCTTTTTGTGATTTTCCCTATCTTTCTAGTTGATCTTGTATAGGACAGCAGTGTAAATTACTCTTTTGAGTCTTAATATAAACGAGGGCCGAACTGCCCAGGATGGTGGTTCGCAACCTCCTCCTTCCTCCCATCGGCCTCTCTCTCTCACCCTACTCTAACATGGTAATAGAGTAGACAGGCCCTGGATCTGCTTGGAAAACCTCTCTCTCCAGCCTGCAGCCCCTTCTCCTTGCTAGTGCAGGGCAGAGCTATCTTGTCCCTCTTTCTCTTGTTCCACAAAAAAAAAAAAAAAGCTTGCGGCCGGTACAGGGGTCTATTCAGGGCAGGTTCTTCTGCAGATCAGGAAAGACTTCCCAGCAGGTTTCCCTGAGGATCAGCAAGGCCTGTTCCACAGCCAACAGCCCTGCTCCGCTGCCTCTCTGCTGCAGTGCCAGAACTCCACTGACTGCATGGATGGCAGTTTTGGCCGAAACCGATACGTTTCGGCCGAAACGTATCGGTTTCGGACCTAGACGATCCGAAACCATATGCCCGAAACCGGGCAAAACCGAACGCCAACTCTCCTCTTAAAAAATATTATTTTGTTATGTTTCGGGCCGGAACCGAAACCGAAATCGATATTGTTTTGGTTTCGACCGGGTCCGAAACCAAAACCGAAACTGCCATCCTTGACTGACTGGCTCCCTTCTTGCTTTGCTGTCCCTGATCTGGTGCAGATGGGCTCAACAGGCTGAAGTTGATCTGTTCGGACATTCTTTGCCATCTCTTTCTGCCTATAGAGCCGCTATCCTCTGCTCACCCTGCTGTCCACCTGATGGAGTTTGCTGCCCTCCAGTATTGTAGCCAGACTTGCTACGACTACTTCATCAAGGCTTTCGCTATGCACCGCCTGCTGGTCACATACACTATAGGCAACTACTTCATGGCGGATACTTCTTCCACAGCCTCTGAGACATCATCTCCAATGGTCCAGTCTGTGTGCTTGGCCTCCACTGGCCAAACTGCACCGCAGATCACATCGGAGAAACTGACCAAGCATTATTTTCCATCATGGACAGTAGCTGCTGAACTCTATATTGCAGATTGTGACAAGCTGGGCTTTTCAACTGGTGATCAGAAAACACTGGATCCTTTATACCCTCTCTTCCCTACTTGGAGGCGTGACAACAATATGGTGATGTCTTGGCTTCTTAATTCTGTAAGCCCTGGAATTTGGCCAAAATTTTTACTCAAGTCCACAACTGCAGACATGTGGAAGACTCTAGCTGGTCTTTATGGTCGAAAGAAAACTAAGGTTTGTCTATATCAGCTGAGTCACAACATCCATGAGATGAAACAGGGTTCACTTATTGTGACTGTCTATTTGTGCTCTTACCCCATTGTGGAGTGAGCTAGATGTCTACCGTACCATGAGATGAAACAGGGTTCACTTATTGTGACTGTCTATTTGTGCTCTTACCCCATTGTGGAGTGAGCTAGATGTCTACCGTACTGCTAGATGGACATCTCTTGTAAATCAACAGACCTATCTGGCTTCAAGAGGATGAAAAAATTGTGAAGTTCTTGAGTGAGCTGAACTCAGAATATGATGCTCTACGAGATCAGATTCTCAATAGGGATCCAACACCTTCACTGGAGGAGACCTATTTTAAAGTTTTAAGAGGAGAACAGCGACACCAAGTCATGGGTAGCAAGCCTGTCACTCCTGCACATTCCGATGTTGGAGAATACTTCGCTCTTGCTAGTGTCACTATGAAGCCTCCTTCAACTGGTGACAAGATAGGCAGAGACAAGAAATGTGTTCATTGTGGCCACACAAACTATGACTCCGATTTTTGCTGGGAAAAATACCCTGATAAGATGCCGACTAAGTTTAGAACGAGCAAAGCCACGAAGTAATGTGGCTCTGACTCACTCCTCTGATGGGCCTCCTACCTCAGCATCACTAGCACTCTCCTCCTCTGATATTGTTACTGTCCATCGTCTTCTTGCACAGCTACAGGGACCTACACCAGCATCCTCCTCATTGCCATCAGGCTTTCATGGCGCCACTTTGAGTGATACTGCTCGATCCCCTGGACACTACTGGGTGATCGACTCTAGTGCCACTGACCACGTGACTGGTATATCCACTTCTTTTCCTTCCTATTCCTTGCCTTCGGGTCAAGACAAAGTCACAATTGCTGATAGTATCTGCGCTACTATTGCAGGCAAAGGTTCCATGAACTCTCTTATCACTTGATCCTCTCCTCTACTCTTCATGTGTCATCTCTTTCCATCAATTTACTTTCAGTGAGCAGTCTTACTAAACAGGAAACTATTCTGTGACCCTTTTCTTTTCTCATTGTGTGTTTCAGGACTTGAAAAGCAAGCAAACGACTGGGATTGGCCGTGAAGTAGATGGACTTCACTACTTTTTGCCGAGAAATGTAATTACTTTTCAATCCTCTGTGCCATCACAACTGGATGATAAAGCTCAAGAGATTATCTTGTGGCATTCTAGATTAGGACATCTGTCTTTTTGTTTGTTGAGAGTCTTGTTTCTTTCATTTTTTGAGTCAGTTGACATTGCTTCTCTTTCATGTCAAAGTTGTCCGTTGGCAAAGCATTGTAAGACTACTTTTCCTCCCTCAACAAATAGAAGTTCTACTCCTTTTGAGGTTGTCTATTCTGATGTATGAGGACCTCCGGTTCCCTCCGTGGAAGGCTACAGATATTTTATTACATTCATTGATGATTACTCTCATTGTTCTTGGTTGTATCTATTACGCTCTCGGGATGAAGTACCCCGTGTTGTTCAACTGTTTTGCAACATGGTTAGCACTCAGTTCAACACGAGGGTGAAAACTCTTCGTTCTAATAATGTCTGGAAATACTTTGCCAGAAGTGTCAATATTTTCCTTGAAGATGAGGGCCTCCTTCATGAATCCTCTTGCTCACCTTCCCTCAACAAAATGGCATGGCTGGACACAAGAATCGCCATCTCTTTAAAACTTCTAGGGCTCTTCTCTTTCGGCGACAACTGCTCAAACCCTTCTGGGCAAAGGCAATTCATACGGCCAACTATCTTATCAATAGGATGTCGTAGAGTTTATGTGGTCGCTGTCCTTTTGTTCTTCTCTATCGCAACAAACCCTTATTTCCTCCTCTACCTCGAGCATTTGGATGTCTCTGTTTTATTCATACTCTAGGTCCAAGTAGCATCAAGCTTGATCCACGAGCTATTCGTGGTGTTTTTCTTGGTTACTCTCTCACTCAGAAGGGTTATCGGCGCTATGATCCTATCTCTCGTCGTTTCTTTGTTCGGAAGGATGATACTTTCTTTGAGTCTCGATCCTAATAATCTCCCCGGACTTAGCCTCAGGGGGAAATTCTAGCATCCTATCTCCTTCCACTCCTTCCTCTTTTGTTACTCCTTTGTTGCTTGCACCTCCTTTGTTTAACTCTGCCATCGATGGATCTCTTGGTGCTCATACTCCAACTCTCATGATTGATGCAAAGAGTGTTGAGAAGCAGAAGCAAATTATCATTAAAGGCAAAAGAAGTTCGGGGAGAAGTCCTCTATTGATTAGCCAATTCCAGAGGGTGCTAACTTTTCAGATCCTCCTGTACTTAATCCTCCTACATTTGATGACTTAAATCTTCCCATTGCAGTCATAAAGGGTGTTCGGGACTGCACTAAACATCCCATCACTAATTTTGTTATCTATTCTCATGTTTCTCCTCGATACTACTCATTTCTCTCTTCATTGTCCTCTACCCATGTTCCTATTTCTTTTTCTGAAGCTGTGTAGAATCCGAAATGGCAGTATGCAATGGATGATGAATTGAGTGACTTGAACAAGAATGACACTTGAGTCTTAGTTGATCTCCTAAAGAAAGAAACCAGTTGAATCCAAATGGGTCTACACAATCAAATATAATGCAAAGGGTGAAGTACAATGGTGTAATGCCAAGCTTGTTGCAAGAGGATTTACATAGACGCATGGGATTGATTATCAAGAAACCTTTGCTCTTGTGGCAAAGCTGAAGTCTATCAGAGTATTTCTTTCACAGGCTATCCAATACTCTTGCCTTTGTATCAATTGGATGTCAAAAATGCTTCTTGAATGGTGATTTATAAGAAGTATATATGCTGCTACCACTTGGAACCGAAACAAAAGAACAATTGTTTTCTGAAAAAAGCACTTCATGGGTTGAAACAGCCTCTTAGAGTTGATAGGTTGCGCCTTGCCATGGTCAGATTTGGTTTCAAACAATCAAATGCTGATCATACTATGTTTGCCAAATGGACAGGGGGGCATGCAACTGTACTAGTTTATATAGAGGATATGATTGCCACAGAAGATGATGAGACAAGAATCAAACAAGTAAACGAGGACTTGGCTGTCGAATTTGAAATCAAAGACTTGGGTGAGCTGAGATATTGTCATATGAATTGAAGTAGCCAGATGAAAGAATGAAATCTACATCTGTCAAAGCAAATAGGCACTGGACTTATTGACTGAGATTGGGGATTTAGGGTGTAAGACTGCAACACCTTTAATTGAATTGAATCATGGCTTATCAGAGACGGGGAGAAGATTTCTCACCAGAAGATAGGGGTTTATATCAGAGATCAGTAGGAAAACTCTTATATTTGTCTTTGACTAGGCCAAACTTGACTTGTGTTGTAAGTGTAGTCAGTCAATTTATGCAAACTCCACGGATAGTGCACATGAAAGTTGTAGAACATATACTAAGATATTTGAAGTCATGTCCAGGAAAGGGAATTCTATTTCAAAAAGGTGAAAGCCTGAGCCTTGAAAGATATGCAGATGCAAACTGGGCTGGGTCTCGGGAAGACAAAAGATCGACTTCTGGCTATTGTACGTTTCTAGGTGGGAATCTGGTTACCTGTGAAAGTAAAAAGCAAACAATGCATGCACGATCAAGTGCATAGGTGGAATACAGGGTCATGGATAGATTACCGGAGTTGATTTGGCTAAAACTTCTTCTGTTGGATCTGGGAGTCCCAGTGAAACTACCCATGAAACTCGATTGTGACAACAAGGCAACAATAAGCATTGCATACAATCCTATTTAACATGATAGAATGAAACACATTGAAATTGGCAGACATTTCATTAGAGAAAAGCTAGACTCTTGGGAACTTTGTCTGCCTTATGTAAAGTCACAAGAACAATTGCCGATGTCTTCACAAAGGCCATGATTGAAGCTCAGCTTCGTTCTGCTCTTGACAAGCTGAGCATGCATGACATCTATGCTCATCTTGAGGGGGAGTGTAGGAAAACAGGGGTATCTCTGTAAATAGACAAAGATATTTTTTGTAATATTGGAAGTTTAGCTTTTTTTTGGAAAATTTTCCTTTCTTTTGGTTGTTCTTGTATAGGAGGACAGAAGTATAAATTACTCTTTTGAGTCTTGACATAAAAGTGGGTCGAACTACCAAGGAGAGTGGTTCGCAACCTCCTTCCTCCCATCAGCCTCTCTCACCCGACTCTAAAAGTTACCATTATGCTTTTTTTTAATGTGGGTGGTACCACAATTGTATTCATCATCATCATCATCAGAGTCTTATCCCAATTATTTGGGGTCGACTACATGAATCCTGTTCCGCCAAAGATTTCTATCAAGTGCAATATTCATACTTAAACCCAAGAAATTAATGTCCTTCCTAATAACATCGCACCATCTCATTTTAGACATTCCTCGAGCTCTTTTACTAACATCCACTAAGATTCGGTCACATCTTTTAACCGTCGCTGAGTTAGGGCGACGAAACACATGTCCAAACCACCTGAGTCTATTTTCTCTCATTTTACTATCAATTGGGACTATCCCTAAGTCCTTACGAATACGCTCATTCCTAATCTTGTCTTTCTTAGTCTTGCCACACATCCATCTCAACATCCTCATCTCTGCTACACACATTTTGTATCAAGTATACAAAAAGGGATGTACAAGTATATTCAATGCACTCTCAAAAAGATCCCTATACAAAATCCACACCATGGCGGTGCAGTCCTCACTACCCCCCCCCCCCAACAAAATGACCAGAAAGGAGTTATGAGCCTCCACTTAACAAATAGTTGTTGCCCATTCCCTCACCCATTCACAAATGAAAGATACATACTTGTCCTCAATTCTTGCCTCACTTCTAAAGATTATACTATTCCTTTCTCCCCAAAGAGCCCAAAGTGTGGCATGGAGAATAAGCCACCAGATCCGATTATCTCCCTTAAGAGTCCACCTCCTATGCCAGTTTCCAAGCAATTATTGCACACTCGCTAGGGGTTGCAAGCCACAATGGATCTTAGCAGTAATCTTGGCCCATACCTCCCTGGTGAATGCACATCCAGTGAAGAGGTGATCAATGTCTTCATGCTCCTCCCCGCATAAGCAGCAGACTGTGGGGATGCCCTCAAGGAAAAGGCCAAGCCTGTCATGGGTGGGGAGCCGGCCGTGTGACAACCTCCAAATCAGCACCTTCACTTTGAGAGGGGTCTTGGGAGACTAAATATGTGGGGCCCAACGGTGGGGCAATCCTCCATCTGAGATGAGCAGGTAAGCTGACATTAATGAAAATCTTCCCTCCTCCAATCTCCACCACCATGAATCAACATTGTTTGGCGCCGGCGAGTGGTCTAGGATAAGTAAGAGAAGTCCCTCTAGCTGGTCCATCTCCTCTATTCTGAGATTCCTCCTAAAAGTCGATGCCCATGTTCCCCAAAGATTCGTACATTAAAGGTTTGAGCACCGGTGCCATAGGCGCAATTGAAATAGCAAAAAGTTGCGAGAACCTTTCCTCCAAGGTGAAGTCTCCACACCATCTATCCTTTCGGAACAGACACTTTTGTCCACTACCCAACCAGACCCTTACACTTAAGTTGATGATGTCCCTGCACCGAAGGATGCCTCTTCAGATGTGTGAAATACAGTGTTTAGATGACATGGTCAAGTCACAGTCCCTAACTTTGCTGTAGTACTTCTGCTTGATAACTTGCATCTATAGCCCACTCTCACCAGTACCATGTTTCCATAGCCCTTTACACAAGAGGGCGAGGTTGAAATCTCTAATGTTCATGATACCCACACCTCCCATGTTCTTTTCCTTGCATACTCTACCCCATGAGATATCATGCCAGCCTTTGCGAGTGTCTTTGACGTCGTGCCAAAAGAAGCGTGCCTGAATAGACTCTAATTTCTTGGCCACCATCTTAGGGATCCTGAAGATGGACAAGAAATAAATGGAGAGACTATCTAGCACTAATTTGTACAACACCAACCTCCCCCCAGATGATACAAGCCTCGCTTTCCACCTTACTAGTCTGGACTCATACTTGAGAACCACACCTTGCCAATCCCTGTCATGTACAACCCCTGAAGATAGCGGGAGCCACAAATAGAAGAAAGGAAAGTCTCCCATCTAGCAACGTAGAATGAATGCTGCTCTCTTGAGGGGTCTTTCCTCCAGTTCACCCCAACAATGTGACTTTTGTTAAAATTCACCTTCAGTGCAATAACTTCCTCTAGTAGCTCTATCATCAATCTGGCTACAAATAGCTGACTCTCATCCTCTACGAAGAGCAAGATGGTGTCATTAACATACTGCAGATGGTTAATGCCCACACCCTTAGGCCCCAACTGAAATCCTCTGATCAAACCTGTTGATTCTACCCTCATCCACATCTTGCTCAAAATCTGTGCTACCAGAATAAAAAGTAGGGAAGACATGGGATGGCCTTGATGTAGTCCTCTACCACTGTGAAAAGAAGTGGGCCAGCCATTGACAAGGGCAACAAATGAGATCGAGGAGACGCACTCCTGAATCCAACCAATCCATGTATCATCAAAACCCCATCCTATCCAAGACCTCAAACAAACATTTCCAGCTGACACGGTCATATGCCTTCTTAAAATCCAGCTTCAGAACCTCACGTCTCTTCTTCTGGGACTTCATTGCATGCAACTATTCATGTGCAAGAAGAAAAATTTCCTGCATATGCCTACCCCTGATGAAGGGCCCTTGATGCCCACTAACCACTCTGCCCATGACACTATCTAGTCTCTTGGCCAACAACTTGGTGATAATCTTGTAAGTTCCATTCAGCAAACTGATGGGTCTGTAATTCAAGAAGCTTTGAGTTCCTTGCATCTTGGGGATGAGCACCAAGAAAGTTTTGTTGATGCCCCTCAAATGGGCCCTGCCCTCCTGAAATTCACCTATAGCCTGGAGTAGATCATCCTTGATGATGTCCCAACACTTCTAAAGAAGGCCATAGAGAATCCATCTAGGCTTGGAGCTTTATCACCTGCAAAAAAAAGGTTGCCTGATGGACCTCCTCCTCTGAGAAGGGACTAGAGAGAGTCTCACTTTCTGCTTGTGAGAAGTGGGGAAGTAGGTCATCTGTAATTCTTGGTCTGGCCATCTGCTCCTCAGTGAAAAGCTTGGAGTAGAAATCCCTGGCTTCCACCATGATCTCCTCTAATGTGAATGCTTGCTCCCCTACTCTAGTTGATCCCCTGAGGTTAGTTCTGCTTCGCCCCAACGAAATCTTCTGAAAATAAGTTGTCTTATCCCCTTCCTTGAGCCATTTCTCTCTGGATCTCCGCTTCCAATAAATCTCTTCTCGTAAGAGGATCTCTAGATCTAAGTGCATCCCTGAGTCTCTTGTCAGAGTTCTCCGTCAGCCCTACCTCCACCAAATAGTCCAACCCCTCTAGCTGATGAATCATTCTATCCTTCGCTTCTCTACCCGGAAGAGTTTTGCCTACACCCCATTCCTTGAACACTTCGGCCACATGTTTTAGTTTCCCTACTAATCTTGCCATAACCGATTGTTCTTGCCTCTATGCACCCCAAGCCTGTCTGACAATCTGCATGAAGTCCTCCCTAAACCAATACCTCTCAAATCTGAAATACTACTTCCTCACATGTCTGCAGTTGGTATTCAACAGAATGGGTTAGTGATTAGAAACGGTCTAGACAAACATACTACCTACGCACGAGGATAGTGATCCTCCCAGTCAATAGCGACTAAGAACTAGTCCAACCTGGAGCAAGAAGGTGTTGTCTTCATGTTAGACTAAATAAAATGAGCATTTGCCAAACCAATGTCAATCAAAGCCACTTTCTTGATGAAGTCGCAAAAATCCTCCATTTCCCCTGACTGGGGGTTCACCCTTGTCGTCTCCCAGGATGCGGCCACTGCATTGAAATCATCTCTAACGCACCAGGGTCAGGCTGAGTTTTAGTGATAAAAGAGAAAGAAGGCGTTGCCCTCATGTTAGACTAAGTAAAATGACCATTTTCCGAACCAATGTAAATCAAAGCCTCTTCCTTGATGAAGTCATAAAAATCCTCCATTTCTCCCGAATGGGGATTCACCCCTGTCCTCTCCCAAGATGTGGCCACTACGTTGAAATCACCTCTAATGCACCAGAGTTGGGATGAGCTTTGGTGATAAAGGAGCAACTTGTCCCACAAAGCCCTCTTCACATCTCTGCTTTGGAGGCCATATATCCCCGAAAAATCCCACAAGAAGCCGTCCCTTACATTGTGAAAATGTAAGGAGATAGCCCATCTGTCAGACCTATCTGTCTTCCTGTACCTCATCCACTTTATAAGGGTTCCAGAGTATCATGATGTCTCCTGCTGGGATGGCAAACTCGGTTTCGGACTCGGTTTCGGCCGGGTCCGAAACCGATACGACTCGGCATCGGTTTCGGTTTCGGCCAAAACCGGCCTAAACCCAATTAAAAGGTTTTAAAAAAAAACATATTAATTCTAAAAAATCTGAAAAAAAATCATAAAAAATTTAAATAATCACTTAAAATCATGAAAAATAATACACATGTATTTGAGTGTATAAGTTAGTGCAATAACCAAGTCTATACATCCATCAAGTCAGCAACAGCAGCTCGGCAGCGGCAGCGGCAGCAGCAGACAGCACACTCGCAGACAGCAGACAGCAGGGGGGAGGGTTTCGGCCGAAACCTGTGGGTAGTGGGGTTTCGGGGGCATGACAGCAAAGCATAAGGGCCATAAGTTCACGTGTTTCGGCCGAAACCAAATGGTTTCGGGCCGAAACCGACCGGTTTCGGGCGAAACCAGTATCGGTTTCGAAATCGATACCTCCCTTTAGTTTCGGATTGCTACAGTGATTAAGGGCCTTTTCGTATCGGTTATGGCCGAAACCGATACGTTTCGGCCGAAACTGCCAACAGTGCAGCTGTCCGACCAAGGTGAAAGGCCGCGTCTGCTGCGACTGCTACGCCTGCTGGAGGTGGACAGGCCCGACAGGGAGAGGCCGAGAGGGAGCCTTCTTGCTGCGCACACCGGGGGCCAACACAACTTCAAGGGTTTGATTGTTTTGTTTGAGGTTGATTTCATTGGGTTTTGTTTGATTATTTTGTTGTGTTCTTTTGGTTGGGTTAAAAATTTGGGGTGAGCAAGCCTTGCTTATTAAGTTTCTTCCAAGGGTGATTAAGGGCTTAAGGGTTAATTGCTAATTAAACCCTAATTAGTTTATAAAAATTGGGGCTTTTGTCTATTTTGATTTGCTTAGGCTCAATTGAAGTTAAATTAAGGTTCATTGAGGATTTTGGGGTGGGATCATGCGGGTAATTAATTTTTCCCAAGGGTGATTAAGGGTTAATTGCTAATTAAGCCCTAATTAGGTCATAGAAATTGGGGCTTTTGTCTAAATTGCTTTGCTTAGGCTCAATTGAAGTTAAATTAAGGTTCATTGAGGATTTTGGGGTGGGATCATGCGGGTAATTAGTTTTTCCCAAAGGTGATTAAGAGTTAATTGCTAATTAAGCCCTAATTAGGTCATAGAAATTGGGGCTTTTGTGTAATTCGAGTTTCTTAACCACAATTGAAGGTTAATTAAGTTTCATTGATGAATGTGGGGTGGGATCATGCTGGGATTATATTTTTATGAAGGGTTATTAGGGCTTAATTAGTAATTAAGACTTAATTAGTTCATATAAATTAGACCTTTTGTCTAATTCGAGTTTCTTAGCCACAATTGAAGGTTAATTAAGTTTCATTGACGAATGTGGTGTAGGATCATGCTGGGATTATATTTTTATGAAGGGTGATTAAGGGTTATTTGGTAATTAAGCCCTAATTCATTCATAAAATTGGGTCTTTTGTTTTGTACTTACAATTGTTTGTCTTTGATTGTGTAACTTCTTAATGCAGCATCATGCCTAGACGTCAGCAAACACAGGAGCAGCAAGGGCAGGAGGATCCGGGGTGGGCCCACATGTCCTTAGTTGATGCTAAGAGAAGGAAGGTTAAATGTAATTATTGTGGTAGGGAGATGTATGGCGGAATTACCAGAGGCAAGCAACATTTGGCAGGGGTACGGGGAAAGGTGAGACAATGTGACCACTGTCCACGAGAGGTGCGAGAGGAGATGCGCCAGTGCCTTTTGGGGAAAAAGGAGAGGGTGCAACAAAGGACTGAGGATGAGGAGGAAATTGCTGAGGAGATTTCTGGCAGAAGGGTTAGGAGGGATGATGATGAGGAAGGCACTGAAGATTCTGATCCGGAGCTGACTGAAGCAAGGGAGCGTGAAGAAGCCGCTCGAAGGAAAGGAAAGGCACCCATGGGTTCAGGAGGGACCTACTCCAATACAGGCTGTACAGCTGCACGACGTCCTGATGTTGCTGTCCCGCCCCCGCAGACGCAGAGAGCAAGCCCTATGGACAATTATCTCCACAGAAGGCCCCAGGCTACACAACCTAAGATCAAAAGTGCATTAAGAGGGGTCAAAAAATCTGCAGAAGTTGCAGGGCATGCATTTAAAAGCATCTGTAAATGATTTTTTCATGCAGGTGTCCCTGCACATGCTGCTGAAAGTGAATATTTTTAACCTATGTTGGATGCCATAGCAGATGCTGGCCCTGGCTTGAAGGCGCCGTCACGTCGGGACATATACGGGCGTGGGCTTGAGGCAGAGGTTCAGGAGCTCCATGACTGGGTTCAAAGCTTCAAGCAAATATGGATGGAGAGAGGATGCACTATTATGTGTGATGGTTGGACTGGTATTACGAAAAAGTCCATGATTAACTTTTTAGTGTATTGCATCGAAGGTACAGTATTTGTAAAATCTGTAGATGCATCAAATTTTGAAAAAACTGCCAATTATTTGTTTCATTTGATGGACAACATGGTAGACGAAATTGGTGAAGAAAATGTTGTACAAGTTGTGACTGATAATGAAGCCAATTATAAGACTGCAGGGAGGAAATTGATGCATAAGCGCAGGCATTTATATTGGCTCCCATGCACAGCACATTGTCTTGATCTCATACTTGAAGACATAGGGAAGGACAAACATGTGAAGAAGACGGTTGAAAGGGCACAAAAGATTACCCAATATATTTATGGCCATCCTAGGATATTGAACATGTTCAGGGAGCATGCAAGTGGGGGGCGGGATATCATCCGTGTAGGGCCAACTAGATTTGCTTCAAATTTCATTTCTTTGGAGTCTCTGCATAGGTATACTGTTGAACTCAATTATTACTTCTTTATCCTTATAGTTATGATCCGTATTTGATTCAAATTTTATTTCTTTGCACAAGTATAAGAATGAGTTGAAAGCTTTCATGTACCACAATGCCCTGCGGGAATACATCGACAAGGGCAATGTTGATGCTCAGATGGATTATTTGGATGTCTGTCAAATCGTGGACGACAACAAATTCTGAGGCAGAGTAACACGATACATGAAAGTAGTCACCCCCCTCGTGAAGGTCCTAAGATTGGTGGATGGCGATGACAAGAATGATATGGGATATCTGTATGAGGCCATGGACAGTGCGAAATTGGAGTTGCAGGAGTCTCTTCCCAAAGAACATGCAAAGTGGTGGAAGATTATTGACCATAGATGGGACACCACATTACACCACGACTTGCATGCAGCTGGTGAGTGATTATTTGTATTCATATATTATTGACCATACATTAACTATATACAAATGCAGGTTATTTTCTGAACCCTCGATTAATGTACAATGCCAATGCACATGTTGATGCCAAGGTGCTTCAAGGCACTTTAAAAGTCATTGATCGTTTATCGAGGACACAAGATAAAAGGCTTCAGGCGGAAGTAGAGGTTGGCCTGTTTGATTTCATGAATAAGAGGTATAGAATTTACTTACGTAGTTATGCTAATCTATTATGTAATTTTTGTAGATGAACTCCTATAGAATGAGAAGTGGGACGTATTCTGACTCCCAATTGCAATGCGCAGTGGGAAGAGTGAGCCCAGGTATACTTCATCTTTGTGCTTTCTTTGCAATTACATCTTCCTTAATTAATTTTTATTTACATCTTATATTTATTTGTTTATGGTTGGTTGGTGTAACAGCTGACTGGTGGATCATGGTGAACAATAGAGAATTGGGCAGTTCTGCATTGGCTTTCATTGCAATCAGGGTGTTGAGTCAAACCACATCAGCAAGCCAATGTGAAAGAAATTGGAGCACGTCCAGCCTTGTACACTCAAAGGTTCGCAATCGGCTAAAGGCTGATCGGTTAGAGAAATTAGTGTACTGCCACTACAATATGAGGTTAAGAATAAAGAATATGAGGTTGAGACAACAGCTGCGAGACAAACGCGTCGCCGAGGATGCCGCCGTAGTGATTGATGTGGATGCCTTATTTGAGGATGATAATCCCTTGCAGTCTTCGGTGGAGACACGAGAGCAGGTTGATGAGCCCGTTTTTTATGTTGATGATAGAAGATGGGCAGAGGGCATACTTGATGAAGATGAGGCAAGAGATCTCGAATTAAGAAGCAAATCAAAGAGGGCCAGAGATACTCATGCGCACCAGGCTAGGGTGGTTGATGACACTGAGGAGCAGTTCGAGTTTGAGCCAGCTAGACACTCAGATACAGATAGCAGGCCAGTCACTCCTAGAATCTCCTTAAGAAGAAGTACATCAGTGCATGGGCAAACTGAGAGGACAAATGCTGCTGCTCGAGAGGACCCGGCAATTGAGCAGTTGAAGCAGATTTATGTGAGGCACACGCCAAGGGATAAGGGACTCATGTCAAAGATCACTGAAAAATTGGCACCACAAGAGAAAAAAGCATCCCCGAAGGCTAAAAGGCGACTGGTTTCTTATGGTTCTGATGATGATGATGATGATCATCCCGGAGGTGCTGCAGGTGGTACAGGTGATGCGGGTGCTGCAGGTGGTACTACTGGATACAGTCAAGGTCAGCAAGGATATGGTTCACCAGGTTACGAAGGTGGCCAACAGGAAGCAGCTATTTATGGGTCGTGGAATTATGAACTATCATTTCAGTTCCATCCATATCCGACCAGTTCCTCTTCTCTTCCTCAAGATTCCTATGTTGATACTGGATTCGAATCAAGCCAACCAAACACTCCAAGAGGGATCCAAAGAGGGATGCAGGACTTGGCTACCTCATTGTTTGGTTATAGTGAATAAAGACCATACATGCAACCTGGTTATGGGTATCGACATCAAGGGCCAGACGATGAGGGAGAAGGTTCTTCTAGTAATTATTATCCATATTAGGTAAGAATCAATGAATTTTTGTAACATTCATTTTGTCTAATTTGGTTTATTGTACTGCTTGTATTAATGTACAATGGAATATTAGTTTAACTTTCACATGTTCAATGTTTGAAGTTCGATGCGTAGTTGTCTACTTCAAGGTTATTGCACTAACTTATACAGTCAATCGTATAGGAGAAAAATGACAAGACAACAGTCAATCCTATACTACAAGGTTGGGACCCACTTCTAGTAATGCTTTTTCAGGAACTAGGTAACTTATTCATGCTCAACAGAAAATCGTATAGGAGAAAAATGACAAGACAACTGTCGATCCTGAAAAATATATTAATCAAGCTAGCCAACATAATTCCCCTGCCAATATGGTCCTGCTTCAGACCAGCCAACCCAATGTACAGACTTTGAGCTACAGCAAATGGACAATGTACAGACTTTGTATGCATGGAACACACGGGCTGTACAGACTTGGTCCAAGAGTGTATAGACTTGCTATGAAGATGCATGGAGAATGTATAGACTTGCTGATGTATAGACTTGCTATGAAGATGCATGGAGAATGTATAGACTTTGAAGAATGTATTGGTCCAAGAGTGTATAGACTTGCTATGAAGATGTATGGAGAATGTATAGACTTTGAAGAATGTATAGACTTTGATGAATGTATAGACTTGCTGGATGTATAGACTTGCTGATGTATAGACTTGCTATGAAGATGCATGGAGAATGTATAGACTTTGATGAATGTATAGACTTGATGGATGTATAGACTTGCTGGATGTATAGACTTGCTGATGTATAGACTTGCTGGTGGATGTATAGACCGGTTTCTTAGAATTAATATGTTTTTTTTAAACCTTTTAATTGGGTTTCGGCCGAAACCGAAACCAATACCGAGTCGTATCGGTTTCGGACCCGGCCGAAACCGAGTCCGAAACCGAGTTTGCCACAGCTGCTGCAGCAGCCGCAGCACAGCAGCAGCAGCAGCAGCTCGGCAGCGACAGCGGCAGCAGCAGCAGCACAGCAGCAGACAGCACACTCGCAGACAGCAGACAGCAGGGGGGAGGGTTTCGGCCGAAACCTGTGGGTAGTGGGGTTTCGGGGGCATGACAGCAAAGCATAAGGGCCATAAGTTCACGTGTTTCGGCCGAAACCAAATGGTTTCGGGCCGAAACCGACCGGTTTCGGGCGAAACCAGTATCGGTTTCGAAATCGATACCTCCCTTTAGTTTCGGATTGCTACAGTGATTAAGGGCCTTTTCGTATCGGTTTCGGCCGAAACTGCTAACAGTGGTCTCCTGCCCTCCCCTCTGCCAGAGAGGCCACCCCTTTTGGTAGCCTAGCTCCCCCGATCTCCCTCATAATATCCTCTTGGTCGCCTTCGCACTTTGTCTCCTGCAAACATAGAATGCCCACCTTACATCTCCTCACTAGTTACTTCACAGACCACCCCTTCTCCCCCCCCTCCCCAGCCCTCACATTCCATGAGAAAATTCTCATTTGGACACAACAAGGCTCCTACCTCCCTCCTCCCCTGGCTCCTTCATTCCCTCCACATCGCCCTCATTCCCCCTAGCCGCCTTCTTCTGTGATTTCCCTCCCATCGCCTCCCCAGCCATGCTGATCAACCACCGCTTCTAGACCTTAGTGAATACCCCCTTCAAATCCCTCTCCAAGCCCCCCCTAAAAAACCCTACCTTGTCCACCAGTGCCCTCACCCACACCTCTGTCAGCTTTTCCACCACCCCAACCAGCTCCCTCACCTCCTCCCTTCCTAGTTTGGCCACCTCCTACTCTCCCTCACCTTTGAAGCTTCCTCCTCCCGACCTTGACTCCCACCCGGATTGTTCGGGACCACCTCCTCTTCCATGGCTGGATCTACCCCCTCCAATGTCATCCCAACCCCTGTTCCCAACTCCTCTCTATTGGGAGGTGAGGCTAGGCAAAGAGCCAGCTCCATGGCACCAATTGGGTTGAGTCGAATAGGTGACGCACCACCGGTTTCTATCTCACAACTGGCTTGGCCGCCCACTTCTAGCAACAACAATTCCAACAAGCAGGGTGGGACGGGAGTCAGCCACAATAGCTTTGGCGATTGCGGTGGCCGAGAGAACGTTGGATCCGTAGGACCGGCCTATAGTGCCTACGCACAGACCACTGGAGGGAAGAGCTACGACGGTAACATCAAGCCTTGCTGGCGGGAGGGTCGCCAGAAAGGGCAAGGTGGTCAGTTTGCGTCGTCAGTGGCTAGTGGCATCATCGCCCGACCGGTAGATGGGGTCACAAGATGCCTCAGCTGCACAAGACTTGTAGTGCTGATCGAGCGTGGAAGAAGAAGTTCGTCGGGTCTCCAGGACTCGATGACCCTGTGACTCCCAATAACGGGTAAGTCACGTGTTATCGGATTAATGTTCAGGCCCCATATCGAAGCAAGAGGACCCGACTCGAAGTCGCAACCAGAGTCTTGACCCATCTCCCAGACCTAAGTCTCTTAGGCCACGTCTGGATCTGCAGGGCCCAGTTTCCTACGATGGCACGCCTGGCCCAAACAAAGGCATGCCCAATTTGAAATTTACACTACTCACTAAAAGGGGGCCACGTACCCCCTGGTCATCCCCTACCTCTAGTTGTTGGCATGGTTGCCCTAGGGAGTCTTGGCGCCACCGCAGCTTCAACTGCTAAGTTGTCTGAAGAGCCACCTGGACAACAAATATATCATCGCCAATGGCCAAGGAAATCACCGGCGAGATCATGCCCGAGCTAGAGGTACGGATGGTGCCTTCCATCGTTGTCAAGGAGCCTGTCAGAGTGAATCGACAACTGCCCTACTCCACCATGCCAACACTACGGATGACAAAGGAGATCCCCCTCTCGTTACACAGCGCAAGGGGTAGCCCTATTAGCTTGATTCTGACCCCAAACTCCATAGGACTGGGGTGCATCCCTCTCCTAAGGGTCCAACGTTGGACTCGAAAAGTTGCTCCTCTTGCCACCACGAAGCCGACTTCCGCCACCGTTTGTGCCACTACAGCTGCCGCGCCAACTGGCTAGTAGACCGTCCACCAAGACTTTGTCGAACCTCCCATGGTCCTGATCCGCCCCACTTTTCATTCAAATGCTTTCTTAACTCCTCTGGCTCCATGACCCCTTCCAAAGGTGACAACAGGAGGTAGCGGCTGGTCGACTCCAGTCTGCCATGGAGCTCCGGCAGGAAGGCCCCAATGTCCAGACACTCGTCCCCTCCTGCCCCCATAGGATCCGAGGGTGCGGCGCTCCACTCCGAACTACTTCTGCAAAGAAGCGCTTGAGCGGGACTAGCCTCTCCCCACGTCCTAGCTCCGGCATCCTGCAGAACCCCTACAGATGCCCTCTCCTCCGGTAGCGAAAACAGACCGGGATGCTCCTATGATTGTTCCCCATTCCTCCCTGTTGTGCTGGTGTCCATGCTCCACCACCGCCTCCTGTGTTGGACCCTATCAGACGGTGGGGTCCGCCCCTAGGGTGACTCAATTAGCCCCAAAAGCCACTTTCAGTGGCCGAGACATCTTCTCTAGGAAAAGCTCATGTTTAAAAAGCTCATGTTTTCATCATATATAACTTTTTCAATTACCATTATGCTTAGGTACACACTATGTTCAATGGGGCATTTTCCTAATTTACCAAGTCTTTAAAAACAAGAACAATTTTTTACAGGAAGCTTTTTCTAATTTGCTAATGTCTTAAAATATAGAACTCTAATAATTTCTGCCTTTCTTTGATTTTACGTCATTTAAGGTTTTCTCAATACCAAGATCTATGATATTATGATTCAACTCCCCCACAAAACTATGTATAGATAAGGATCCAAACAAACATTCACGGAATTAGTCTAGCATACCTCTCCACTAGCCTTCGGTAGAATTTAGGCATAATCTTTCGCCCAAGGCATGGTGGGGATAAGACAAAACTGTTCCCATTTTGCTTTCAATCTTAGTTGCTTTGTTTCAGAAATAGAGGATGACATAAGTTATCCCTATCATCAATTTTTTGAAATTTATACCTATTTTCTAAATTTCAGAGAATAAACTAAGCCAAAAAAAGTATAAGTTGTTCCAGCATTTATTGGGAATAAGCTTATACTCATTTCCTTTTCAAACTCCATTAACGAAAAGGACAAAACACCATCTTCTAACATGCATAATTACCTCCATCAATTAATGTTAAACTCAACACTTCAACTTTATGCCTGGAATGTCATCAAAAACTCATTTCATGCACAGATTCATCCCTATCCTAAGCACCTCCCCCATCTCTAAACTAACAGTAAATGAGAATTGGAAAATTTGTCAATGGGATGAGCTAAGTCTATTCCTAACCCTCACTGTTCCGATGCCAAACATGAGCTTGGTTGTTAGGCAACATCCTACCACCAGCTAGCAATAAACTATGCTCAATTTTTTGTAAGATTGGATAAAATTCAAAGCCAACTCAGAGTTGGAGTATTGCTAAGAAAAAAAACAATGATAACCACAATCTCTCCGTACCTCTTCAGCAAAGCAGAAAAGCACATGTCATATTTGTGGATCAGGGTAGACACTTTAACGGTGCAGCCCAATTAAACTAGCACAAAACAAAATCAAGGGATGAGCTTACCCCCATGCAAGCAGGAGAACCTTCTCATAGAAAACTGTTGACAACTCAGAGTGGGCCAAGCTGAGCATCAGAAAATGGAGGAAAAGCTTAGTGAAGTTAGCATTTTATAGGATGTGGTAAGCTAAGTAAAGCATACTATTATGCCTATGGAAGGGGTGGAAAAAGATAGAATGACAAGGAAACATGACACAACCTCAGAGCCCAAAGTCTAAGATATGATGCTGTGTTTGACACTGCACCCAATACGAACTCAATGGAATGTATCATTTGATGTACAAATATCTCACTGAAGTTGAAGTCCTCAATGTGTTGCCTTGCAGAATCTGGTTCAACATCAAGATCAATCTCAGAGGTACCAAGCATTCCGTATGTACGCCCTTGAAATCGCTGAAAAAAAAACCATATACAATCAGTCACAGCAGATTCTGTAGAAAAAGAAACAAGAGAATTTGGCTCCAAGTTAGAGATAACGAAAGGAGTGAACTGCTAGGAAGTTGGAACTGATTAATAGGAAAGTTGATTATTAAGACAACAATTTTCATGATTGGTTCCAGGATGTACAAAAGGAATGAAGCGTTGATTCAAGTCATCAGTGTCATAAAACAAAGGGAAACTGTTGATAAACTAGAATAAGTGACAATTTACCTCAGTATGAAGCCTCCTCAGGATAAATGGTTTAGGGAAAAGCATCCACGGAACAGCTATGAGTGCCAAAAGCAATAACAAGATCTGCAACAGGAATCCATTATAATTCACCACCAAGGAGAGAGAAAGAACATGCAAAGAAGCAAGTGCATGGCTAAATGCACCTCTCTACACCCATAATGAAAGAGGGGGGTGGGTCGAAGTTCAAGAGGTACCGAAGTAACCGAACAATACCTGAAGTGGTCTCTGGCCCCAAAACAACTGGTTTTCTCCAAGATCATCAGTGGGACTGAGGAACATGTAAATCATTACATGATACAGATCAGCTTGGGATCCCGTGCACCACTTGATGACAATAAGTAGTGCAAGATAACCAAAGAGGCTGTTTAGAAAGATCATCTGTGGTATAAACTGATACCTGAATGCCAGTGTTTTACACTAGTAAGACCTATGAAGAAACACAGCAACTTGCAGAAATAATAATGGAGAAAACATACCGTACATCAAGAGAACTTCCAATGAACTTCGCATTGAAATAACTTAATATAATTCCTAGATTCATTTGTGTCACACCGAGCAAAATAGACATTTTCATTTTCAGAGAGTTCAGGAAGGGTAGTTCAGAACGGCTTCCACGCCAGCTGGGATCCACACCAAATGGATATGGATCATGGTACTTTACTAGGCCAGAGGTATGAGCATCACTGATGAAAGACAAATAAGTAGGCTTCAGATAAGCAGTAAAAGAAAAAAAATGTTGCTATTTTAAGACAAATAAATACTTCACAAAGTACAAAAAACATGAAAGAAATGTAAGCCCCCCAAAAAAACTAATCCATGGAGATAAGAATTATAAGTAGCTGGATTTGCTAGTTGCTAAGAATGAATGATCATTGTAGCATGGATGGCACCAATAAGAAGCAGTATATTACACTAGATCAAAATCTTGCTTCTTCAACCGAAGTAGTGCATCAATTATAACAAAGAACTATGCATCGTTTTTTGACCCTATGAGGCTCACATCAAGCAATATCTATTTTACAATAACTGTTTTATGATCTCAAGCTTAACCCACTGACATGGCCATAAACTTTAGCCTACAACTTCTCAACCGCTTCTTTCTAGATTGTACTTATTCGAAACAGCAGTACAGTCACTGTTAGTTTTACTTAGAACACTTTATATTTTCTGCAAGCATGCCTTTAGCTGCACCTTTCAAGAATCAGTTGGTCATTGGATACATAAGAATTGGTCTCTGAGCTCCACTTGCCACCACAGTAAATGCCCCATACCCAGTCAAAAGTGACAGGATACCTTATCATTCATCACCTTCTCAGCCTGCCTCTATAAAAATTGTCTGGCCAATCTTCAACTTACAAAATTATTCCCTCTCAGCGCCATGCACAGCAGATTGAATGCAACTTTCAGCCTGCTCCAATGGATTGCTGCTGCTTGGATTTTTTTTTTTCTGCTACATTTGCAAGATCGGTCACTATGTGCAAAGAATGCACTGCTTAACCAAATGAATAATGAATGGCGGAAATTGAAGGCTCAGCTAAATCTCGATAAACCTTAATTGGTCAGATGAGCCAAATACCAGAACATGGACAGACTCTAAACATCCTATATAGCAGACGACTTTGTAAAGGTGAAAAAAAAGGATGGTCAGACCCTACACATCCTACATGAAGAAAATAGCATGGTGCCATGTCTGATGACCTGCAAAATTTTCAGACATCCCTGAAGGTTGATTTGTTAAGTGTGATGCAAATATGCTGGTGCCCCCCCCCTCATCCTAATGGTAAAAGAAGAGGATTAGAGACTGCCAGGCCCTCTTCCCATTGGCATCTTCTTGGGGGTCAGGGTAAAAATCTTGTTGTATGAAGAAATCCCCTCCCCCCCCCCCCCAAAAAAAAAAGAGGAAAATTTTCATTAACGGGATATCTATAGCCACCTGGAGGGATATTTTGGTTATGAAGTGCATGGGCCATCCACCAACCATATGTCTCCAATGGATGTCCTATGGGGGGATATTGGGGAACCAATATATAAGTAAACTTTTGGACATACATGAAAATTTTAAAAATAGAATGAAGGATATAAATGCAATTTCAAAAAGTAGAGGTATACTATTCCGGACAATAACGGGGCATAAATGCAAACAGTAAAAATATATTTGTTAAAAAATAAAAGAGAAGGATGTAAATGGCATTGTCAGAAAGTAAAAGGTGGATATAAATGGAATTTTTAAAAGATAAGAAGGTATTATCATAATTTTAAAAAAATCCAGGGCTGAAAATGCATGCTTTCCCTTTAGTTGGAGATGCCTCAGAAGTGGATAAGGATTGCACCATCTCTCTCACTTGGAAGAGGGAGTGGAGGCCATCTCTCCATAATAGACTTGAACAACTGTACCAGTAGGATGCGGGGAGGGACACTACTGAGGCATCACCCCCACCAAGAGCTTTACCACTCCATGCCTATAAATAGCCCCTAAATGATAAGAAAAAGCACCTTCATCAACCACTTGGAAGTTGGAACCATCCTAAAGCATCAGAGAAAGAAACAGGTGACTTGTCCAAGACTACAAGGAGCTGAGGTGTGCACCCCATGTGCCATCCTAACATGGAATGCATCATCCTACTGCCATGTGCCACCCTATCGGAGCATGTGATATCCTATTGGGAATTACCCTACTGGAAGACATGCCAACAAGCTACTAGGACATGCTATCAAGCTACAGGGAACTATTGGTGCCCTATCTGTGTATCCTAGCTTTCTGATGCTTGTATCTTAGATCATCATTCAATTAGTTCATGATCCATTAATAAATATGAACCTTCAATTAATATTTTCTGTTATATGTACACTTCAATGAAAAAGAAAATGTCTCCAAGTATCTGCACTTCGCCAGACACTGCATGAACACTTGTTTGTTTTCTGCTTTCTTTTATTTTATTATGTTATTTTTTTTACAGGGCATCATGTAAAGGCAGAAATCAAGGTGTGTCCCTTCATAATAACGATGACACTAACATACACCAGTGGGTCAGCAGAAAGGACCCAAATCCTGAAGAACCCAAGATTAACCTTTAATTGGGCACCACCATAATTAAAAGCCAAATGAATAATTAAATAATGGCTAACAAAACTTGTTACAGCACATCCCTATCCCGGTTTCACAGTTTATCACAGCCATGTCAATCTTCTTCCAGCTTATAAGAAGAATATTCTGAAACGAATGACTTTTCCAGTCTCCACTACTGGAATCTGACCCTGATGTATTGATGCAAAGTTGCCATTTGGCAGGTAATCTACCTATAAGTGTGGAACGTAATCTAGGAAAGTAGTTGTGCAAGGCACATCAAGAAGTAAAACGCAAGATCAACATTTGGCATATGTGCACCAGTAAGTTTTAGCTATGTACCCGTTATTTTCTCGGATCAATCAAGGTATATGAAAATCAAATAAGTCAGACGACAGTCACAAAGTGATGCTAAGTACAGGCCGTCCTCACTACGGGTTAAAAATGAGTCCCGGGAACTCTTGCCAAGTGAATGGCATAATAGAAAAAGGCCTTGCAGCAAGCAAAGGTTGAAAGAAAATTCTCACGTAACTTACAAGGCGTCAGAGCTGAAATTAATTCTGGAAGATCAGGACCACCCCACGCAGCAAGCGGCGCAAGAAGCTACGAAAGGAAGGCACAAAGCACGAGGGAACTGTCATTTTCCCTTCTCCCACGTGGCCAAAGCACAAAACACGAGAAAAGTGTTGTTTTCCCTTCTCCCATGCGGCCAAAGCACAAAAAACCAAAAAAGGCAGGAAAAATGGGGTTTTATACGGGCCGGCCCCTCCCTATCCCCCAAATGGGCAAATGGGACCGGATAAAACCTCACTTGGAGGTTTGGGACCGGATAAACCCCCCAATTGTAGGGTTGAGACTGGATAAATCCCAAGTGAGGGGTTGGGACCCGATAAACCTGAATTGAGGGGTTGGAACCGGATAAAACCCCCCATTTGGGGGTTTGAGATAGGATAAACCCCAATTGGGGGTTTGGGACCCGTTAAAGCCCTCAAAGGGCCTTTTTGGACCGGATAAATCCCTTTAAAAGTTCCCCCCTTGACTGGATAAAACTGCCCAGGGTTTATCCGGGGCTGATGGTTCTCATCAAGGACCTATCCGGTCCCGGATGGTCTCTCAAGGACCTATCCGGTCCAGATGGCCCTTTTGAGGGTTAACCACCCCCCCAGGCTCTATAAATACCCCCCCCCCCCCTGTGGTACCCAAGAAAGAGAATTCAGACGGAGTAAGCTTGGAGCTTTTGAACACTTGTGCTTGTGCTTTTGAAGACTTGTGCTTGTGTTTGTGCTTTGAAGGCTCGGAGCGAGGGTATGCTACACAATTCTCTCTCCTCGAGTTTGCACATGTCCTTGTGTTTTGGTTAATATAATCTCCTTGTAATTTTTTGGGAAAAAATAATGTGATTCTCTGAAATAATAAAAAATTACAGAAACACCCCAACTTTTGCAAGAGAGTCCCGAGAAGTTCTATAATTGCGTAAAAGTCCTAGAAATTTCTGAGAATTGTGTACAAGTCATGCACATTTGCAAAAAAGTCTTGTAAAGTTCAAAATTTGTCAAAAAGGTCTTTTAATTGCAAATGTTATAGAAATGCCTTGTATTTTCTTGTATAATTTATAAAAATGTCCCGAGTTTACAAAACACCCTAGATTTTCAGAAATTGTATAAATGTCCTCACAAAAGTCTACTTCATTACAAACGTGTCTTTTGGTTCAATCAAATAAGGACGAAGTTTGGAATCGACTCAACGATGCCGATTGAGGACTTACCCAAGTTTGATGAGCGGATTGAGGATCAAAGTTAGAAAGCCGCCATGGGGTTGTAACCAAATCTTAGACAGCGCTAAGTTGCCGTCAAACCCTAGTCGGTACCGAACCCTGATTCAACCCTTGTCAACACTAAGCTGTAATTAAATCTCGATGAGAGGTCAAATTGCAAATAAACCCTAAACTTCCCGTATTTAGACACGCCCGCCTAGTCCGGACATTACCGAATGCCTATCCCAAAACTACATACATATCCTTGCTTAGTTCAAACATTACAAAAATGCCCTGACCTATCCAGAAATTACATACATACCCCCGCCAAGTCTAGAGATCACACAATAACTTGGCTTGTTAAAAAAGACAACCCCAAACAAACCCATAAGACCTCAAAATAACCCTAGTCTTCCTAAAAATTGCATAAAGCCTCACCCTTTCAAGAGATGTTATGCGGCAACCGCGAAGATGCCTTCGACGCATCATGACTAATGTTGTATAGGTCAACAATTTTTCTTTAGCAGTTAATCAAGGATATTCGGACTTTGTACTGATGTAAATAAACACCGACTGCGGTTAGTAGGGAACTGTCCAATACCCAAACCCTAATCATCTGATAAACCCAATTCACAGAATTAATAACGCACACGTAATTTAAATAGCTAACAAATGTGCATTGATGTTCAACAAATGAACATCCTTTAAATTTTCCTGTGTTAAACACTATGTTACACCAAAATTAAAAAAAGCCATAAGACCAAGTTAACTGTACAGCGAGAAGAACAAGTCTCAAGCTTCCCAATTTGTTGTTAACATAGCAAAGCTCATCAGGCTTTGTCATTCATTTATCAGTAGTACAGATATATTTTGCTTGTCTTTAGTTAAGTGGTGGAGAGCTATTTCTTCCATGGTTTGCCATCTCTTACGAGATGTCCGAGATCTCTGTCTCTCCAAAGGTTGCGAGAAACAAAGCCCCCGAGACCGAGATATACTCTCCCTCACCCCCCAATTTCCTCCTTCCTCTCTCTGTCTCTCTCTAACTCGCCCCCCTTGAGCTCTCTCTGTCCCCAATCTCTCTCTATCTCTCCCTTTGTGACACTCTCCCTCGGACTCTCTCTCTCTTTCTCTTTCTCCATTTCTCTCTCCCTCTCTCATCTCTCTCTCCCCCGTCTCTCTATCTAAGAGAGAGAGAGAGAGAGAGAGAGAGAGGGGAAAAGAAAGAGATGCATGTACCATTTTTGATGATTTTTGATGTATTCTTCAGTTTATGATTGATGTACCATTTTATGTATATCTTTTTGTGTAACATTTGATGTATATTAACATTAGGGCATGTGAATGGATTTGTTATTGTTATCATCACTCTTTATTTTGTAAAATTGAGTTTCAATTAGAAAAGCATGTTTGTGAAATTAAGTTGTTACTAGAAAAAAAATAGCGTTTTCTTAGAAATAGTCTACAAATATGAATTTTTTTTTCGAAATCACCGAACCCGATCTCTCGAGATTTTTTTGAAATCTCTCTGAGATCTCTTCTCTTCCGCCTTTCCGAGATAGAACTGATATTCGAGACGGAAAACCTTGATTTCTTCTACTTAGTGTAGCCAAGGTTTGCAAAACCAGTTCCAGTACCAGAAGTTCAAACTAGTTCCCCTCAAATATGGAAATTCATGCACATTAAGTTTATAAAAATTTAACTCTAATGTCACTCAATCTCAATAGATTTTAGTCTCTAATGACTTAAGTCTTTATAATCATTAAGATTATTGGTTGAATTTGTAAATTAATCTTTTTTCTCAGGAAAAAGGACTCATCTTCCTTTTCTTTAAAGGACTGGCCCGTCCAGTACAGGAATCAGTGTACCGGACCAGTCACCTCCGGTACCAGTACAAAACCGGCTGGCACACCGGTACAATACGTACCAGCCGGTTCTGCATACCATGAGTGTAGCCCTCTCTGTGGCCTGGCCTTTTTCCTTTTTTTTTTCCTCAGAGCATGAGGAACCTCTCCTCACCTTCTCCATTGTATTACCTCTGTTTATTTAAGAAATTGGTGGTACAGCCCACATTTTCTCTAAGAGAAAAAATAGCAAGCTTATTGACTCTTTACAACTTCCACCACAAGAAAGTGAAGGACAATAGGAAGCAGTTACTCCCCAGTATTAATGTTCCAAACTCACAACATTCCCAAGATATACACAGAATAAGGACATTAAGTACCCCACATATGTCTGTGTTCTCAGCTTCCCAGTAGCCATATAATTATCGAAAGAAACAACCAAAACAATAACAATTGTTTGTATAGATGCATAGCAAGTAGAATCAATAATATTCAGATGGATCACTGCTAATATTCTCTCTTTACCTGCATGAAGGTTCACGGCATTTGTAAGCAGAAGAACCAAATATATGAAATGGAACAGAGAAGAATTCATTATAGATCAAGCCACAGTATATTGAAAACAAGGCCATCAAAAGAAGCACATAACGGCCTCCAAATGCCATCTCCATAAAGCTGCCAAGTTTCTGAGACAAGTACAATATACCATCAGCAAACCAAAATAGAACTTATCTTAATATACAAAGAGTTATTTAGTTTTCGACCTAAAAACAAAAAACCCATACAAAACATATATCTCATAATGCAAATTTCTTCCAATGGTCCTGGCAACAAACTGCAATGGATAAAAGGCATAACTACAAAGTAGTAAACCCAAATCCCTAGCCTCATACTCCTGACATTAAGTCCACGTCATGAAAGCATTTGGGGCTTGAATGCAAGCTCAACTTTAATGACTGAAAAAGCACAAGCAGAATCATGCAAAAGCTATAGGGGATATTGTGCTTCTGAACATTCATCAATGGCAAAAAGTGTGTTTGCATATATTATATGAATACATTGTGCTTATGAACAAATGGTCTCTTTTTCGTTGTAATATCAGTCGTTTTCATTTATTGTATATGTGGGGAAGAAAGCAGGAAGAGAGATGGAGCAGATGAGAAGAGAACAAGTGTGGATGAAACACAAGGAAGGAGACATGTTGCGGTCTCATCCACCTACTACCTCCTCTCTTTTTTATACTTAACCCTAACAAAGGTTTACAAATGTTAGGGCATAATTACCCCTGTTACAAACAACCTAATCAGGGGTAAGTAGGACTAAGACACACGAGAAACAACCAAACAAAGATAAGTGTCCATCAGTGCTCCAGGTCCACAGTGGATCTCATGGAACCAGCCTCTGTGTGTGTGTGTGTGTGTATATATATATATATATTATGTATATATATATATATGTATATATATGTATATATATAAAGAAATGCACTGATCACTTGTATAGGTATTAAGCTGTTGCCTTAATAATGACACGCCATGTGTCTCTTATTCTCTCTGGACTTGTAACTTGGTATTAGAGTCAGGGTCAATCTTGTCAGGTCTCTAGCATGTGAACTTGCCATGTGGTTAATCATGACTGATAGAAACAAGTAGCTGGTGCTCACTGGTTGTCTCCTGACCTTTTCACCAACCCAACTTGACCCACCTTAGCACTGGCATTTTTTCTGTTGTCCCAACACCATTGATGTGTTTTCTTCACAGCCAGAGGTTGAAAGCCACTGGAGACATGATGGATGGTATCCTTCCCTCTCTCCAACGCTCTTGGTTTTCCGGGCATCATCACTGGAAACCACCCATCTGCTGCACCTTCATGCTCATGGCCAACCCAGGTGCTGCAGTCATTGCCTTTGGATGCCAGTTGCAAGGCCTCTTCACCCATCTTAACCATCATCCACCAATGCCACCATCAACAGAGGCTGTGGGAGATGCTGTCAGCATGCTCAGCAGCCTCAGATCCTGGAAATTCCCCTGGCAGAGAGGGTTACTTTGCAGACTCTGGGTAGAAAGTGCAGCTTTCAGGTCCTCCAAATCCAATATATACATCTGTAGCATAGATGGCAGTTTCGGCCGAAACCGAAACGTTTCGGTTTCGGACCGAAACAAAACGACACCCAAGGCCGAAACCGGGCCGAAACCAAATGTAAGGTTTTAAGAAAAAATAACAATTTAATTAGTTTCGGACCCGGCCAAAACCGGTACCGAAACCGGTATTGCCATCCCTGATCTGTAGACATTGAGAGGAATGGACCCAGACATCAGAGTCCAGACCCACTTGACTTAACCCGCCTGGTTGGCCACATCAGGCTCCTCCCAGCCCAGTTTCCTTCTCTTCAACACTGGGCGGATCCCCCAATTCAATAATTCTCCCAGACCAGCATCCTAATGACATCAACACCAATGTAGAGACATCCCACAGCATGCCATACACATCCTAGGGCATTTTGAATTCTGATCATGCTTGTGCATTCTGTTTGCTGATTCGGAATATATCGATCCATCTTCCCTATCCTCATGGCTGTATTTCTACAATACTTCCATGGCATCTTCAGCACAGCAAGAAAATTGGTCAACCCCACAAGACATAAGTAGTGGCCAGATCTCTATTAAAATGATGCTTAATAGGATGTTTGGGAACAATTTTTTTGTTAAGGCTATTTCTCCTTGGAAAAATATTTCACTGTGTTTTTTTCACAATTTTTGAATTTATAAAATTCAACTTTTGACCTGTTTGGTAAAACCTAAATAATATTGAAAGGAGAAAGAAGGCTGCTAATTAGGGAGGTGGCTGAGGGGGAGAGAGAGAGAGAGGTGGTAACTTGTGTGTGTGTGTGTGTGAGAGAGAGAGAGGTGGTTATGGGAGGGAGAGAAAGAGAGGTGGTAACGTGTGTGTGTGTGAGAGAAAGAGAGAGGTGGTTATGGGAGAGAGAGAGATTGGCTCTTTTGAAAAAAATAAGGAATTATTTTTTATTTTTGGGGAAATTTACTGAAGGGTTAACTCTCTCCCTAAAAATTAGGAGGTACTCCAAACAGGGCTTAGTCCCCATTATTTTCTCAAAATAAATTTTGAGAGAGAAAATACCCAAAAAAAACGTAACCAAACACCCCATAAGAGATTTTTTTTTTCGGTTACTTAAAGCATGGTTTGCCAGTCCAACTCCGGCCAACTCGTATGAGTTGATTCATATCTGGGCCAGACCGGGTTAGTCGAATCCAGGGTTGGCAGTATCGGCCGAAGGTACCAATCCGAAACCAGACCAAAACACTGTAGCAGGTCTGAAACTATTAAAAAAATATTTTTTTAATGGTTTCGGACGAAACCATTAACGGTTTCAGCCGAAACTGACCTGTTTCGGCCCGAAACCGGACAGTTTCGGCCGAAACCAGACCTACACATTATTTTTTTTAGTTTTTTAAATGGTTTCAACCGGTTTCGGCAGAAACCGAAACCGATATCGAAACCGATACGTATCGGTTTCGGAACCGGCCGAAACCGGTACCGAAACTGATACTGCCTTCCTTAGTCGAATCGGCCTAATCCGACTCATGTCTGCGTCAGACCAAGTCGATCTGGCCCACCAAGCTGGCCAACCCTGATCTAAAGATAAAGATAATTGCAAAAATAACCCTCTTACATACACAATTACATATTTACATATATTTCGATTAATATAACCTCATTACATAAACAAATATGCAAAAGTGCCCCTCCCTTTAGCCGCTGCCATCAGATAAATGTAACTCACTCGAGTTAAAATCAAACTAGAATTGAAAATGTTCCTAATGTTCTGCC
This sequence comes from Amorphophallus konjac, assembly GCA_022559845.1. NCBI lineage: Eukaryota > Viridiplantae > Streptophyta > Magnoliopsida > Alismatales > Araceae > Amorphophallus > Amorphophallus konjac. The sequence goes on from CM040126.1 coordinate 444,209,547, forward strand.
TCATCGGTGCAAACATAAGTGCAAAAATAACCCAGCTAAAAAACACGAGTACAAAAAAACCCTCCTTTATGTGAAGTCACATGTTTCTAGATGGCAATTAACTAAGGGGGTATTTATGCACTTGTGCTTTGCAGTATGGTTATTTTAATTATTATGTATATAAGAGTGGCATTCCTACAATTATGCATGTAACAAGGTTAATTTTTGAAATTATCCATTAAAGATATTAGGTATTTAATTTGAGTCGGGTGTCGAGGATATGGTGAACAGTGAATGTTTGGGAGCGCTAATTAAGTTGTGGGCAATAGGTCAGTTGATTATAGTTGAGAATACTTTTAGGGTTTACACTTCACCTGATGAGGTTACCAAAGGATTAAATCAACAGTGCATAGACCGTGGCTTAGCTTATAGGCTGTGAAGATTTGTCTATGTCCATGTTAACTGGTTAAGTGTGAAGACACTGTGGACTTGGTGTTCATTTCATTTTTAATGTTGAATCCACTGAAGGAAATGAGTAAAATGATCAAAGTCCACAAATAAGGGCCTATCTAGGGATCCACAAACAAATTAGACCCACTAAGAGTCCATAACAACACATTGTTTAAAAGAATGATGGACCAAAATCGAAATTGTTTTATTCATTTGTTTTAAGAAAAGAACATTCATCATCATCATCAGAGCCTTATCACATATTGGGGTCGGCTATATGAATCATGTTCTGCCAAAGAATTCTATCAAGTGTCAAATTCGTATTTAAACCCAAGAAGCCAATATCCCTTCTAATAACATCACACCATCTCAATTTAGGCCTTCCATGAGCTCTTTTACTAGCATCTACTTTTACTAGCATCTACTAAGATTTCATCACATCTTTTAACTAGCGCTAAGAAAAGAACAATGAATTTAAATTTTATAAGAACATACTCCACCATGCTCCAGGCTCGATGGATTTTTGGTATCTGTGGACTGGGAGAACCACTTTCCACATGTGCAGTCTTCATGCTTGGCTAAACCGACCTCTGATCACAAGCCTATTCTCTTGAGGATCAGCTGTGGCCATGAGAGGAGACAAACTTTCATATTTGAGAGGTACTCGCTTAGAGAGGCAGATTTTTTGGACACAGTCCCGAGGGCGTGGTCTTGTCAGAGGCCACAGGGATCTTGTATGGCTGGTTTGATTGGCAAATTGAAGCATTTGGCACAGGCTCTTAGAAGATGGGGCGCGGATAAGTGTCCACCAGGCAGCCAGGCGAAGGAGGGGATTCTTCACCAGTTAGAGGCACTACATTGTTTGGAGGAGGCAAGTTTGTTGGATAGGATAAGCAAAGATTCTTTTCGAGCAGAGTATGATGAGATCCTCATCAGAGAAGAAATTTACTGGAAGTAGAGATCTAGGGAGAAATGGCTTAAGGAAGGGGACAAAAACATAACTTACTTCCACATGATTGCTTTGGGTAGGAGGATAAATCATAGGGTGCTTCCAACAAGACATGCGATTAGACTGTCCACAGGGAGGAAGACATTAGAAGACATACCAAGGAGTTTTATGCCATGCTATTCATTGAGGGGCAGATGAGCAGACCGAACTTTACAGACGACTTGCTTCTTCATCTCTCCTCGACAAAGAGTGAGTTTCTCGCGAGTCCCTTTCAAGAGGAGGTTAGACAGACGATTTTCTATCTTGCAGGTGACAAGGCTCCACAGTCAGATGGCTTTCCTGTAGCCTTTTTTCAGCATTGTTGGGACACCATCAAGGAGGACTTCATTGGTGCTATCACAAAATTCCTAGAAGGCAGAGCCCATTTGAGGGATATCAACAAAACCCTCTTGGTCTTGATCCCTAAGAAAAATGGTGCACAAGATCTGGAAGATTTTAGACCCATTAGCCAGTTGAACAACACTTATAAAATCATTACAAAGACCTTGGCAAGGAGACTTGATAGGGTGATGGATGGCATAGTCAGTTGTTACTAGGGGCCCTTCATCAAGGGAACACACATTCAAGAGAATTTTCTTGTTGCTCATGAGTGTCTTCATGCTATGAAACTTCACAGGAATAGAGAAGTGGATCTCAAATTCGACTTTGAGAAAGCTTATGACAAGGTCAGCTAGACCAACCTCCTTCAAGTGCTAGTGAAGATAGACTTTGATCAGAGATAGATTTCACAGATACGAGAGTGTATCTCGTCTGCTTCTTTTGCTGTACTCGTTAATGGGCAGCCTTCCTCCTACTTCCTCAGTGGCAGAGGACTAAGACAGGGAGATCCACTTTCCCCACTCTTGTTTGTTTTGGTGGCTCAGATATTGAGTAGACTGTGGATGAGAGCTAAGGCGGCAGGGGTTATTAGCGGCTTCCAGTAGGCCAACTCAGTAGCAGTATCACTCATCTATGGTAAGCCCATGATACTATCTTATTCCTGCGACGAGGGGCAGCAATTGGTAGTTGCCAGATTGATGCTAAAGATAATGCAAGATATCAGTGGGGTGAAGGTGAGGGATCAACATGGAAGAGTCAGCTATCAGGAGGGCAGCTCTCATTTTTTGGTGTCAGATTGGGAAATTTCCCTTCTCTTATCTGGGCCTCCTTTTGTCTCCTGAGCCTCTTCACTGTAAGGATTGACAGGAGGTGGTGTAGAGAAATGAGTCCAGACTTACAAGATGGAAGGCTAGACTACTACCCTATGGAGGATGCCTGGTTCTATGCAGATATGTGTTAGACAGCTTGCCGATCTATTTTCTCTCCAGTTTCAGAGTCTCGAAGACGGTGACAAAGAAGTTGGAGTCCATTCAGGCCAGATTCTTTTGACATGGAAGTGAGAGCAGAGATAGAGGATGGCATAATATCTCCTGAGTAGAGTGTGTCAGAGCAAGGAAGCAAGAGGCATGGGCATCAAGAACATCAGAGAATTCAATTTGGCCTTATTGTGTAAATAGTTGTGGAGGCTTGGGGCAGAGGATGGTGGGTTGTGGGCTTAGCTGATCAAATAGAGATACTACTCTTCGTCCAGAGTGTGGGATTTACTCCCGCCACATATATATAATGTCTCCCCGATTTAGAGAGGCATCTTATAGCGTGCAGACTTCATCAGAGCCAGTGTTCGGGTCAGCCTGGGTGACGGAGAGAGATGTTTGTTCTAGCAGGATAGATGGCGTGGTGACTCCACAGTTGCAGAGGCATTTCCGTCGTTGTACGCTATAACAAGGGGTCTCGGGGCTTCTGTGGCTCAATCCTATGGACAGTTGACTGGGAGTATTTGGGCCCCCCATTTCAGGAGGAATCTCACCCTTGAGGAGATGGAGCAGATGGAACGTCTCGACTTTCCTCCTAGACTTCCGGCCAGATGTTAGCAGGGCAGACTCATGGCTTTGGAGATGGGAGAGGGGGGGCCAATTCTCAGTTCGGTCTGCCTACTCTCTTTTTTCTAATGGGGGACTGCGCCACTCCTTGGCACCGCAGATCTGGGCTCCCAAGAGCCCACTGAAGGTGAAGGTTTTGGTTTGGAGGATCTCCCATGGTCAGGTTCCGACTTGTGATAGGGTGGCACTTTTTCTCCAATAGATTTCTACCATACGTTGCATGTCCAGGGACGAGGAGAATGACCTGAACCATTTATTCATGAGATGTCCCTTCGCGAAGGGCATTTGGACGAGGATTGGACAGAGATTCCAATAACCCCTTGGGCATGTTGTTGCGATGAAGCAGCTCTTCCCCATTTGGTAGGAGGTGGATTCTTAAGGGTGACAAGATCATTTGGTGGCTTATCTTTCATGTCACTCTTTGGGCCTTGTGAAGTGAAAGAAACAATAGAATCTTCAAAAGGGAAGCAAGGCCGGAAGATAGGCTTTTTGCTTTTGTTTGAGAGATAGTGGCTTTTTGGGCTAAACACTATTGTAAAGTGGAGGACCACAACTCCTCACTCTTTTTGTTCTTGGGGAGTTGATTGAGCACATTGTCTTGGAGTGGTGATTTTTTGTAAAGGGGCTGTGAGCACTGATAGTTTATACATGTACATTCCTTTCTTTTATTATATTCGTGGAACCATTCACGTTTCAAAATAATAATAATAATAAGAGCATATGATGAACACTTCTGGTGTTCTAAGTCTTGTGCCTTGAGAAACGACAAAATGCCTTGGAAGTCCATGTGAAACTTGCTCCACAAATTTTCTGGTGCACGTGCCACCCTCCACCCCCTCTCTCCCCATGTCATGAGAAAGCCGGGCCTGGTAGGGGTGCTGGTAGGGCAATTGGTGTCCATGCACAGACTCTCATCACCTCCATGCCAGTCCTGGTCTACCTGAAAACCTATAGTACACCAAAAAGCCAGAAAGTCAGATCCATCGCTTGTGAAGCTTGTGGCAGAATAAAAAGATTATCTATATTTGAATTGGTGTGTGCTCTCTTTCTCTCTCTTCACATCGTAAGAAACTAAGAGTAGGCATACAGCTTGCAGCCAGTTAGCAGTTAGCTTTCCTTTACTTGTATGGATGAAACGGCGTCAAATAGAGTTTGGTTTTTCCTATCATATCAGCGATAGCATGCATGATAACAGCATCATTTTAACAAAAACCAAAGGATCTCCCCTCCGGCCACTTCAGCACCTTGTGATCTTGGGTGAGTGAAGGGACGGGAGGAAAGAAAGGTGGTAAACGATCATGAAACAGGGAGCCATGTCCAGATGGGCAGGTGAAATGGATGAGTGAAAGGTGCCATGGAGTGGGAAATATCCCTAGTCTAATCTAAAGCAAGCAAATGTACCTCAGGGCTGAGGAACTAGGGGACCTTCTCAAGCACAGGATAGGCAATTGACAGATAGAGCTAACCTATTTGTTATGAGGAATCAATGCTCTGGACTGAATGAAGCTTACCTCTGGCACCTGGCTTTCTCCGGCACATATTAGTTATATATATATATATATATATATATATATATATATATATATACACACATATATATATATGGACTGATAAATATAATCTAAGTGTAAAAATAAAACAAGTTAGAGACTGTGCAGGGGGTTTAGTGAATGTGGCATGGAAGTCATGCCTGCGGGCGTGATTTCTGCACCGCAGGTGGAAACCACACACAGGTGGGATGCTTGAGTGCATGCAATGCGTGTTTTCCATTGTGCAGGTGATCCTACCAGGGCGCCTGTTTGAGCCACCTGATCTTTGATCAGACGGCCAGAGATGGTGGATTATTTATTATTTTTTAAAACTTTTTTTCTGGATTTTCTCTCCCCTCTGCCTCATCCAAAGCAACCCGGGAATTTAGGGTGCTGAAGGCATGCAACACACATCTAGTTCTAACTATTTAACCATTGGATGCATATTTGTATGATCTAACAGTCGGGAATGGGGTCACAGGAAAGTTTCATATTGTCTGGTAACAGGAAATCCATCCTCTACTCTCTCACACACACACATGAGAAAGCAAGGTCTGATAGGGGTGCTGGTGGGGCAAATGGTCTCCATGCACACTGTCTCATCAGCTCTATATCAGCCCTGGTCTATGCTGAAAAGCTGTGGATCAGCCTGCAAAGGAATAGTGCATCAAAAGGCTAGAAAGTCAGATCCATCACTTTTGGATCCTGTTGTTGAATAAAAACACTACGTATATTTGAACTGATGCTCTCCCTATCCAGCTTTTAAGTCCTCTCCATCCATACGTTAAGCATGAGCCATCAACATTTGCTGGCCTAACAAAGATTCAGAAGGCCATCAATTGCCCCAAAGAGCTAGTTGACACCAACATTAAGCATGAGCCCCGAATGGTCAGATCTTGAAAGATCAACACATCATTTCCACTTCAGTCTCCAAGCCAACACTACTGTTATGGCCACACTGGCCCCACTAAGAGGGAAACTGGGTGGTATTCCTCCACAGGTCATGGAGATTCCATCTTCAGAAGCATTAGAAAAGAGGACGATCCAAAGAGATCTGAGTGAACTCCACCATCTCCGTTCAACTTTTTGCAGGTCAACTTTCGGCATACGTCAAAGTCTTTGCAAGAATATCAATAAGGAACAAATCTGGGCCACAAAGTCAGAGAGCGCAAAGGGCTTCTTCTTGTAATGAGCAGCTGAAACAGATATTTCCTGAAAGGAAACCTCTTGATGGTGAAATTTCTCTGAAAGAGACCGAATCCCTTCTACCTAACAGCTGTTTGAAGTATAAGCCAATAAGACAAATTTCAATATCCCGGTGTGAAACCTTCCAACGACCTTCCTCATTCAACATGAATATATGGCCTCTTCTTCAATAGGCCCAACCAAGCCATGAATCAATTGTATCCACCCTAATCCACTGCATGTGGCAGCTGGACCTGGATATAAGAAATTCATCTCAGAAAAGACATGCATTGCAGCCATTTTACATAAATGAAGCAATGAAGGTGGCTCTTTTGAGAACAGTGTTCTTTTGTTATTTGCTGACAAAGATCATGGGCAACATGAGGTAGTTATGGGAACATCCTCTGCATGGGATGGTAGCTAGATTATTGCCAATGTTGCTGCTCTATGGACAAGAATATTCGTTGGTCAATGACCAAAGGTCATCTTCCAAAGTATATGGGACATACCTGCAAGATATTTTTGCCTTATCGCCTACTCTCATCTCTTTTCGTCTTTTCAAACATCCATGGTACATCTATCATTCATAGAATACGCATGCAATTTGAATAAGACAATCTATAACCAATCTCTCATTTTAGTAGCATATAAGCTATACCTGTATTATGTATCTGCAGTTTGTATTCGTATATTTCAATTTCTTAGTCTTATGTGGAACAACCAAAATCAGGGAAGCACTGACAAAGAATTTCAGTCTAAGAAATCTCATGATATCCAGCATGCCTGTCTGGGTGAAACATAACCTTGCCAAGTCCCGTCTTGTTCACCATCCTAACAGAAACAGAGAAAGTCCAGACCATCCAACTGGGAAAACCAGGGGAACTCCATTTTTCTTTTAGTATGTTGGTCCGAAATAAGACATACCTATGACCATTCATGTCAAGTTTCAATTGCTAATTGAGCACTAACAAATATGGTGATGAACAATCCATGTCAATTTTCAAATGAGTCATTGACATGGGAGAGCAGAAGACTTAAAATTGAAGATTTAAACTTATAATGAAGCCACAGCAAGTGCTTTCTAGGTTCCTAGTAGGAGAATCATGAAAAGAATATACCTGAGATCCAAGCCTGTTCTCTCGCAATATAAGTACTAATGCTCCCAACAACAAACATATACCATGGCCCCAGTCACCAAACATCACAGCAAACAGAAAAGGAAATGTAATAACAGCGTAGACAGCAGGATTTGCTTCTTGATATCGAGCAACACTGCATGGTGAGATCATTATATTAGTACATTTAAACTACAATTAAATAAAGAAGAAAAAGCCCTATCCTAAGAGAAATGTGAATTTTTCCCACTTTTTCCTTAACAAAGTTGTCTACAATAATAAGAGACATGACTCTGTGTGTACATATCATTATCAGTGCAGATTTTCAATCATATTCTGGTAATTATTTACTATAGGCAATTTCTGAAAATGAGTTAGTATAATTGTTTCATCAAGATGCTAGACTTGTTGAAGGTGCTAGACTTTCCATGGGGGTTGTTTCCCCGGCGGTGGTATGATCCTATGGAATCCATACGAAGTTCATGAGGTGGTGCTGGACAGACAAGTTAGCAAGTGGGTAAACACCTTACACTTCAAAAATGTACGGGATGACTTCTCCTGGGTCTTATCTAGGGTGTATGGACCTCAAAGTAGGGAGGAGAAGCAGCTCTTGTGCGATGACCTGGTTCGCCATCATCTTTCCTCTGGACAGCCTTGGTGTGTCGGTGGGGATTTCAATGCGATGGTTGTCCCGTGGGAGAGGACGGGTGACAATATGTATATTGGGGACATGGAGGAGTTCACCGACTTTGTTGAGGAGGCAGCACTGGTGGATATTGGCATGGCTCAGGGGACACTTGGTCCAATCTACGAGCTAATGCTTCATGCTCTAGGTTCAACAGATTCCTAGTTTCTGTTGATTGGAAGGACCACTTTCCTCTTGTGCAGGTGCTTCCTTTGGCTACATTTGCTTCGGACCACAAGCCCATACTTTTGAAGACCAGCCATTTGCATGATAGGAGATACAACTTCAGACTTGAGAAGTTTTAGTTCAGAGAGGCTGATTTTATGGACATTGTCAGGAGAGTTTGGGTTGAACGGGGTGGCAGAAGATTTGCTATGGCTACTTTGGTAAGAAAGCTGAAACACACTGCTCAGGTTCTCAGGACTTCGGGGGTTGATAAAACCCTCCCAAGTAGGGTAGCGAAGGATAGAATCCTACAGCAGGTTGAGGGCCTTGATTGTTTGGAGGAGGCAAATCTTATGGATGAAGATGACAGGAGACTCAAGAACTCCTTGTGAGACCAGTTTGATGAGATCCTACCTAGAGAGGAAATTTACTAGAGACAGAGATCGAAAGGCAGATGGATCAAAGAAGGGGACAGAAACACAACTTATTTTAGTGTACTGCTTCACGGAGGAGAGAGTTAACACCATTACATGCATCAAGGTGGGTGAGTTCACCATTTCTACAGATGAGGATAACAAGGTCAGGCAAGAGATTTCTACTCCAAACTATTTACAGACGATGAACACTATAGGCCGAGGATTGCATATGATCTTCTACCTCGTCTATCCACTGAGAAGAGGGATGTCATTACCCAGAGCTTTTCAGAGCAAGAGATTCACCAGGTAGTTTTCTCACTTGAAAAAGACAGAGCTCTAGGGTCGGATGACTTCCCGCTGACCTTCTTTCAGAAATACTAGGATGTGATTAAAGAGGAGGTTGTGGCAGTTGTCAGGGAGTTCAGGAGGGGAGGCTCACTTGGGGGGCATCAATAAAACCCTCCTAGTCCTTATCCCCCAAAGCAAGGAGTTCAAGAATTCTGGGACTTCAAGCCATTAGTCTGTTGAATGGCACTTACAAGATCATCACCAAGCAGTTGGCAGGGAGATTAGTTAGTGTCATGGACAGGCTGGTCAGTAGTTATCAGAAAGCCTTTACCAGGGGAAGACATATTCAGGATAACTTCTTGGTGGCCCACGAGTGCTTATTTGCCATGAAGACACATATGAAAAAAGAGGTGGTCCTAAAGCTAGATTTTGAGAAGGCCTATGAAAAGATTAATTGCCAGCACTTGTTTGATGTGCTGGATAAGATGGGCTTTAAGGAGAGATGGATTGGATGGATCAAAGCTTACATTTCCTCGACCTTCTTTGCAGTCCTTGTCAACGGAAAGTTGTCCTCTTTCTCCGACAGTGGCAAGGGGATCCAACAGGGGGACCCTATGTCCCCTCTTCTCTTTGTGCTAGTGGCTCATGTTCTGAATAGGGTGTGGCTGAGAGCAGAGACTTCTGGCCTAATCAGGAGATTTGAGGTTAGCAGAGGACTTTCAGTTTCTCACTTGTAGTATGTTAACGACACCATCTTGTTCTTGGCATAGGATGAGCAACAACTTTATGTGGCTAGGCTCCTGTTGGAACTGCTAGAGGTCACTGGTCTCAAAGTCAACTTCTATAAGAGCACGTTTGTGAGTGTTAACATGGAAGATTGGCCTCTTTAGAGGGCGGCCTACATCATGGGCTATTAGATAAAAGTATTCCCTAGCTCCTATCAGGGCCTCCCGTTATATCCTGGCACCCTACATTGTGCAAATTGGCTTCCTCTTGCTCAGAGATATGAGTCCAGATTGGTTGGCTGGAAAGCTAGATTGCTATCTTATGGGGGGCAGACTGATTTTATGCATATCAGTTTTGGATAGCCTACCTATCTTCTTCCTCTCCATGTTCCAGATCCCGAAGTCGCTAGCGAAGAAAATTAAATCTATTCAGGACTGATTATTTTGGCATGTAGTGGAGAGAGATGCAAAGGATGGCATGACATTGCATGGGATAGGGTGGCAGCTAGTAGGGAAGAGGGAGGCCTAAGGATCAAGGATGTTAAGAACTTCAATTTGGCTCTCTTGTGTAAGTGGTCGTGGATGTTGGAGGCGGGAGAGGACGGGCTGTGGGTGCACGTTATCAGCCAGAGATACTATGGCAGGAGGAGAGTCTGGGACTTAGCACTCATTTCACAGTATAGGACTTCTCCTCTTTGGCGCGACATCTTGACTTGCAAGGATGTTATCTACTCCGACATCCGGTCCGACTAAGAACATGCGACAAGAGCTTGTTCTAGAAGGATAGATGGTGTGAGGACTTCTCCTTGGAGCCTTCTTTTCCCAACCTCCTTGCAGTTTCAGCTGACCTGATGGGGTTGGTCTATCAAGCTTTTAACTCCAAATTTATTGGAGGCACTTGGGAACCGACTTTCAAGAAGGACCTCAAGTTCAATGAGATGGAGTAGCTCTAAGACTTCCTCTCCTTCCTCCTTGACTTTCATCCTCTAGCTGACAGTGCGGATGAGTAGAATATAGAGGTGGGGAAAGGAGGGGGCATTCTCTATTAGATCTACTTATGCCATTATCTCAGACAAAAGTGTTCGACATAGGCTTGCCCTTCAGGTCTGGATGCCAAAGAGCCCGCTGAAGGTGAAGATATTAGCTTGGAGGATATCCCACGGGAGACTACCTACTTGGGATAGACTGCTTCATCTCCTTCCGAATATCCCACTGACTTACTGCTTGTGTGGAGAGGAAGACGAGACCTTAGACCACCTATTTGTATGTTGTTCCTACTCACAGGGGGTGTGAAGAGAGCTTGCTAGGAGGACCCACTATGTCTTCGGCCGGCAGAGAGAGATGCTTCATCTGATTGAGCGATAGGGCATGAGCTCGCTCCTTAGAGGAGACAACACCGTTTGGTAGCTGATCCTCCATGCTACTTTGTGGACGTTGTGGGGGAAACAGAACAACATGATTTTTAGGAGGGAGGCTACATCAGAGGACTTTGTTGTATCTTTTGTTTGTGATAGAGTGAGGGAATGGGTTGAGCTTCTTTGTAATGTGAATTCTCAAAACTCTTATCTTTTGTTTTGTTGGGAGGTTAGGGTGCTTGACATTGGCTCGGTGTGGCCTTCTTTTGTGTAGGGATTTTGGGAATTTATTGACAATAATTGTACATCCCTTTTTTATTTAATACAACAGTGGTGCCACCCACTTAAAAAAATGTTCATCAATATATCCTTTTTTTTCCAGAGTGGATAGTACCACAATTGCATTAAACTGAAAAGATGGTGAATATACAAGTATAGAAAGACATCATAACCCCAAAAGTCCCTCTATAGCGGAGCACACTTCTCTAGGTGTCACTATCTCTCCTCCCAAAAAAAAACGAAAAAAGAGAAGAAGAGATCCATCAAGATATCTTACTCACCCTATTCGTAGCATAATAGACTAACAAGATTTCTCAAAGCCCCGCCTGCCAAGCAAGGGTTTCCATACCTTAAGACTAGACCAGGCTAACGATTAGGCATATCCTAATGTTGTATTATTTGTTCTGGGGAAATTGATATAACAAGCTCATCGACATATAACCAACTAGGGACTCGAGCAAAATGGCAAAAACTAACTTCATATCTGGTACACTAGACACCAAGTATAACCAATCCCCGCCCTTCTCCCCCCACCCCCCAAGAAAGGGTTAGTCTCCATGACTACAATTCGAGAATAACCTTCAGGTCAATAGTACAAGAAAATCCTTATTTATTCCTTTTTGGTTCCTTGGTAGCTTTATAAGAAGATATGAAATTCATGATAACATGGTTGGAACTCAGTACTTACGTTCATGTCATTAATTTTTCTTCTCATGACTTTTAGCTAGCTAAAAGTACTACATAAATTCAGTTTATATTCTAATGCTCTTTAACCTCTCTTGGTGCAGAAGTTAGTACCCGTAAGCATCCACGATTTCCTGGTACGCATGTGTAAATCGATTGGTTTTGAAATATGTTGGTGGTGATTCCACGGTATTCATCACATGAAATATAATTCCAACTTGTGAATTGCTATCTATCGTTGCACGTTGCAGTGCCTCCTGAATCTGTTACACACTTTAAGCATGTCAATTACATAGATGTAGATACAAGCCAATAAGCACCCCGAAAGAATGTAATATGAACATTGATAAGGTGGAATCTATGATAATAACAATACCTGTGGTTTACCAAGCAAAGGACACCATCCCTCTCCAACAAGACATTTTTTGGTAACATCAAAATTAAGCATATTCAAGGTATCATATACAGCTTTCTCCTTTTTCACCTAAACCATCCATGTTACAACCTCTTAGAATAAGAAAATGAGGCAAAGATAAGAAGTATCAGATATAGACCTGGTTCTATTACTATGAAGGGCATTGATTTCAAGAGCTTCCGAATTCATTAATGGTAGCCAGAAAGATAAATAATATTAGATGATTACATGAAAAAAAAGCATAGCTATAGAGTATCTACTTACTAAGAGAGTCCACTTCCATAAGTTGGATCCAATGGAAGAAAGGGCCTTATTTCTATGACGAATTCCAGCATTCAAAGTAGCTTCCAATTCAGAGAGGCGTGTCAAGACCTGATATCAAATCAATTACCAAATGTTGCCAATATAAGATGGCATAATAATTTATTGTTATATGCACCACCTAAAAAGTAGCATGAATCTCACAACCATTCTATTCAATGAAAGAGTTTACGAGAGAGCTAGCTTAACATAGAGCTCCAAGCATGCTCATAATGAAAAAGATTACTGAAGAAAATGCTCTTTTTGTAACCTAGTCAGGTAAAGTCAAATAAGCTAAACACTCTATGCAGTTGCTCACAACAAGCATTAGCATCACATGTGAAAAAAAAACAGCACAGTAATCATCGATCCATTTTCCTTAGAAAACAGTAGCACACCATATCACCAAAGTGACAACGTCCAAACCAGCTATCAGAGCTTTAAAAGATCCCCTTCACCTTAAAAATCATACTTGGCTGCAATGTACTTGATTTAAGGATTTACATAACCTCCTAGAAAAAGTTCTCAGGAGAACCATCAGATTACTCTTTGACAGATAGTACATTGTGTCTCCAAGGAGACAACAATTCCCTGGATCAAACTCTCCAGTCACTCCTCTGGGCTAGACTCCCCCAAAGTCTTCAGGACTCTCAGTTGATTGTCAGATGGTAATAGAAGCATAAACTGTACAAAATATATGTTTCACTCTCTACCAGCTGATCCATAAATTCTCAAAGGCCCATCTCAAAGGTTGCCCTGACAAGTTACCAACCAAAAATTCTTAAAAGATTTTCTGCCATATTAACTGTAGCCATAAGACATCTCTTGATACCCTCTCATCTCATTTGACCTGTGCAACTTTTTATTTAGTATCTTTATCCTTGCTGAAATTCCAAAAACCTTTTTGAGTCTTCACGTTCAAAGAAATTAAATCGTGTCCCTGAAAGATGTCAATAAGCACATTTAACATTATTTTAGTACGAATTTTTTTTTTCAATAGAAGTCCTTGTGTTAATTAACATTGTCAAGTTTGGCTACCAACTCTTCCTGCCACAAGCCAGCAGAGGAAAAGAGTTATCCATGGGTTGGGACAATAATGCCATGGTGTGGAGCCACCACTGTGACCGGGGGATGAGGTAGGAATGAACCAAACAGTCATATAGCAGAAAGATAGAAACGTAACTAAACAAAGATAGAAAAGTAACTAAACTATATGTGCAGGATGATACTTCCTTTCAGCCTTTTTATTTTATCTTAGGTTTCTTTCTGGGCTGGGGGTAGAAAAAGATGAAGAAACAAGGGGTCACCATGGAGGTTCATTTTCTTGAAATAAACATGCATAGTTTCAGGATTTCCTCATGATTTAACAAGAAGTGAGGTGATTAGTGATCTGATAGAGAATTGTGATTATCCAGTTAGATAAACATGACCTAACGAAAGAACAATTAAAAAAAAGGTCATTTATGGATTTATGATTTTGTTCTTATGGTTGCTGCCTTCTTTTGGTACCATGGTTTCCCAAATTCTATTAAACTATTATGATAAAGTGACATCACTTTACCATTGGGACAGGCCCACATCATCTGGCCTTTGGAGATAGGGGGACATCAAGTCAACTTCTTACAGTTGGTGTCATGGCCCGGGCACCAAGTGACCTTTTCTTTTACAGAGTTTAGAATCCAAAGTCACGAGATGGACAGTGAGAAAGAGCTACTCATAGGTGGGGATAATAACCCCATGTTGTGACGCCACCACTATGGGGATTCGGGGACAACTGAATCAAATAGTCTCATATTTGAAAAAGAGAAAAATTAATGGGCTATATACGTACAGCTTAGATCCATAGCTTCTAAAGCACCTTTTGGGAACAAAACTACACCAACTGAACTCAAAGCAAAGAATACCATAAAAGCATTTGATCAAATAGCAACATTGTGATATCAGACGAGACTCCTGCAATATGATGTGGGCTGGCACAAGGATGAACCAGGTAGAAGTTAGTGGGTTTACAAGAGCTTAATTACTAGTCAGGTAATAGGAAAGGGCTACCTGCAAGTTGGGGCAATAGCCATAGTGTAGAGACACCACGGAGACTGGGATACATGACAGAAATGAACCAAATAGTCCCATACTCAAGAGAAAGTTACCAAGCTATATAAGTAGGGCTTAGATTAGGGGTTTCAACGGATCGGCAAGATCCAAAAACCCAATCCGAATCTGATTTTTTTTTCGGATCCGGATCAGCCAGTTGATCCAAAATGCTGCATTTTCGCGGATTCAGGGCGAGACTCCGCGAGACTTTCCTGATCCGAAATTGCTGATTTCAGATCAAGTTTTCGGAGCGCCGTAAAAGCCCTCATTTCAGGGCGAGTATCCCCCGATCGCGAATGTTCGGCCCTGGCCCATGCCCCATTTCAAAACCCTCCCTCTAGGGTTTCTCCAATCTCCACCTCGCGATCCTTCGGAGTTCGGCCCTCCCCATTTCGAACACCACATTCTAGGGTTCCAGCGGCGGTGATCTCCTCGGCCACCCCCGACAGCGACGGTGACCTTCTCCCAATCAGTCTTCCCTTCTCGGCTCCCAGCTCTCGCCTTCTCGGAACCCCTCTCTGTGCCTTTATGGTTTCTCCATTGACGGCAATCTCGAAGACGACGATGCGATCACTTGACGACCACCCGCAGCAGCGACAATCAATGCTCTCTCTCTCTCTCTCTCTCTCTCTCTCTCTCGCACGCCAGTGCTGGAGGGGAAAACTCTCTGTCTCTCTCTCTTGCGGTGGGGGTGCCAGCACTGGAGGGGGAAACCCCCCTCTAGCACCCACTCTCTCTCCGTTGGGGTTTTTCTTGGGGGTTTTGCATAGCAGCCACTCCTCGTGATCTCAATCACGCAGTGAATCCATCGCCGAATCTGTGGCTTCCAACCTTCTACTTGTTCCTGATCTCACAGCTCCTCTACTTGTTCCTGTTCTCGACCCCCTTCGTGGGTCCCTTCCCATTTCCCCAAGCCGGGAAAAACAGTCTTTTTTGTCCCTCTATTCTCTTGTGCTTATCAATCTCCCTTTCTCTGTAAAGCGTTCTTACCTTTGTATGTGTATGATCAAGTGTATGTAGTGTCTATTTCAATCCTTTTGGGTTAACTATGGCCAAACTAGTTAAAGAGATTTATGATGCTTTTGATGGGAGTAGAAGTTGTATAACAGAGAGGGGTCAATCTCCTATGTACTTTTGGGTGCTCCAAAAGGTCTCTCAAGAAGATATCTGCAGAACCAGCAGAATCCCCATGGAATGCAGGAGTCTGGGTCTCTGGAAATTAGTGCCTTTCAGTCTTTGGTATCCCTACAAACGGTTGTAGTTCCAGAGAAAAGTTATAATTTGCACCAAAAAGTCTTGCTTTTTCTCAAAGTAAGCATCTTTAAGATGTGCACCTGCGTTTGTCCCATGCAGATCTCAGCGGCCTAATTAGAAGTGCAAGATTTTGTGCAATTCAGTAGCATCTGGTTCGGTAGCTTTTAAATTGCTTTTGTTGGTTTCATAATTTATGTGGAAAGATCGTTTCAACATCTCTAATGTCACAACCAGATGAACCTTTAGAAGCAATCTGAAGACAGATTTATTGTTGCTATTCTTGGCCCCTCACCCTATATTAGTTAGACAATTTTCATGTTTTGTAATCCTGCAGGAACAACTAGAGAGAGGTTGCCCTTGCATGGCATTGTTCTTTCCCTGATCTGTGGGAGGCTTGTCTAAGTCAGGTTGAGGAGTTGCAAATTAGTGTGATGTGTTTTGTTGTTTTACTGGTTTTACTGGTTACATGCAGCATGAACTGCAATTTCTGAAAAAGGTCATAATCCATGATTACCTTTAATTGCATTATTTGCAAGTGGAGGTTGCTAAAATTGCTAAAATTAAGGTCTCATGTATTAAAATCTGATGTACAAATATGTTTTTAAGTTCTTATAATACACCAGTCGACATCATCTCGTATTTCCTTTCAGAAAAATGTCTTTAGTGTCTCAGCATGTTTACCTCTGTACTTGCCTGCAACTATGAAACATTCATATTAGAGCATTGAAAGATATAGATTAAAATTTTCATTTTGGATTTTTTTTTACTCCAGGGAGCTATAATGAGCCCATTGATTATGATAGTCATAATTGCTTTGAAAGATCTGTATGCAGAGTTTGTTCTGTGTGATAGAAAGGAAAACAAAGAGCTCAGTTGACAGACATGCACTTTAGTGATCCTCTGTTCGCAAGGATGATGTGGGTAAAACAAGGCGTGAAGATTCTTAGAAGAGTTATGTATATTTCTTTATTTTTATTTTGTTTGTATCCATTTCAAAACGGGAAGCTATTAAAGATGTGGAATCTGTATGATATCCATTGTTTGATCACGTTGGATGACGCAAGACTTTGTTTTGTGGAAACCTTCAATTTGTAGACAAATTTGTTATCATGCCTATAATCTCTCTCTCTCATATCTTATTCTGAAATGTGTTGTTTTCAGCAATTTGTAAATAGCATACATTAGGGCTGTAAATGTTGTAGTTCTGAATAGACATAGACCCATTTGCCAAAAGAAAAGAGAGACAGAAATAGGTAGAGTCAGGCCCATATCAGCCCACTCATTTTCTTGTGTAAGCATACAAGCATGGGTTTGGGCCTGCTAAGGTCCATAAGCAAAATTATAAACTGAAGGGTTCAGAATCCGGGTCAGATCTGATTTTGGATCCCCTGGTTCCATTGTCTATATAATAAAACACATTCATTATGATTCGAGTCAGATCCGTATCTGAGAGTTGAAGTTCGGATTCGGGTCAGATCCGGATCTAGAATGAAGTAATATTTTGGATTCATATCAGATTCGGATCTTGGTCTATCACATTCAGATTTGGATTCGAATCATAAAAGGTCTGACCTGGATCCAATCTATTGAGACTATATTGTTACTATGTGGATCCGAAAATAGATCCATTGGATCTGAAAATTTTCTGATCCAAATATGCAAATTCGGATCTCCCTGGCCCACTACCTATAAAAGATATATAAATTAGGATTTCGGATCAGATCCGAATTTGAAAGTTCAAGTTTGTATTCAGATCAGATCCAGATCCGAGAGTTGAAGTTCGGATTGGGGCAGATCCGGATCTGAAATAAAAATAACATTTTGGATTCAAATCAGATTTGGATCTTGATCTATCGGATTCGGATTCAGATCATAAAAGATCCAACCTGGATGCAATTTATGGACACCCTATTGTTACTATGTGGATCCGAAAATAGATCCATTGGATCGGAAATTTTCAGATGTGAATATGCAAATTTGGATCCACCTGACCCACCAACTATAAAAGATATATAAATTAGGATTTCGGATCAGATCCAAAACCAAAAGTTCAAGTTCGGATTCGGGTCAGATCAGGATCCAAAATTTCATTTTATTCCAGATCCGGATCTAGGAATATCGGATCCAGCTCATGAAGGATCTGATCCGTTGACACCCCTAGCTTAGATGCATAACTTGTAAGGCAACTTCGGAAATAAAACCATGCCAGCAAGGTCCAATGCAATGAGTGAGTTAAATATCACCTCCCACCAAAACTTTTTGACATTATGGCAAAGTATTTCTTGTCAACTCGATCCAAAACCAAATTCAATTGCTTAGATATGAGAGTTTTTCTAACAGTGTAAGGATCTTATTTGTATACCCAAAATCGAATCCTAGATGGCATTTAGACTTGACTACATTTTACTAGTGCAATTAAGTTTCTAGCAAAATAGCACTCAAATATGCAGTATATTGCACACTTGGCACATCTTTTTCCTTACCATGCATCATCATTATCGGTAGTTAGCCATGTTCCAAGAGAAACATGGGCACATTGAAGTATATGAAGCATCTGTTATGGGAGGTAAAAGCCATTTAAATAAATATGAAAGCTTCTTTCCTTAAATGAATAAGCTCATGTACTATGGATGATGCCATCAATCAGTTCAAAAACAAGACTCAATGAAAAGAGCATCATAGGCATTCCAATCTATAGCTTAGATAAGATTCAATTCAGTCTAAATGCTCAATCCACAGACAACAGATATTGAACATATACAAATTGCTAAGGAATGTGGCAGGAAAAATGGTGAAAGCTTCTAATGCAAAGGTAATAGCCCAAGTTATATATACGTGTACAAGACAATTGACAATACAAGTGGTTGGAGTCCCTAATACTAATGAGAGCATGAGAAACATATACACTAATCCATGTAGAACTTGGAACAAGACTCCTCCCTAACACTAACGAGAATAAGAAACGTACACAGCCATCCAAGTAGAACTAGTATTTACAATCCTAAACTAGCTAGAATGCTAATCTAAATAGTAGTCAGACAGGAGCCTACTTGTCCTAATTTTAGTATTAGACTGTCAAATGTACAATGTAATAATCTACCCATAGCACCCTCCCTCAAACTCATGGTGAATCATAGACCAGTCTGCTAACTAATGCGCCATGTCATTTGAGACGAGCTGAAAAGGCCATCAACTTACTTGATAGAAGGAGGGGTAAATATGTAAGAGAGACTGAGCAGACATGAAGAGGCAGTCAATCTTAATATGTTTCATCTGCTCATAGAGACCAGATTGCTTCATTAGTCATAATGTCAAGATGTGTGACTTGGGAAAGCAATGCCAAAGTCATGAAGACAACATTGCAACCAGATAATTTCAGCAGGAGCGGAACCACTAAATATACTGATTGACTGAAACATCTCCATAATCTGCTGGAATAATGTGGCGAACACAACCAACAATTGATGGATCTGAAGCCATTGCAGCAATGGAGGAAATCGCCAAAGAAAAAGACTTGAAGTAAATAACAAATGTTGGAAGGCATAGAATATGAGAGCTTTGAGAACACTGGGAGTAGTCTTGAATCAGATGTCTTTACTATTAACATGGGATGGAACATTGACTGGAGCAGAAAAAGCAAAAAATGGCCAAAAGATGGTATTGGATCGGATAGAGAACACCATACATCCAAAAACAACTAAGCAAAGAAGAAATCATGTGGAATGAGGACCCATGAATGCACGAAAGATACTCTAGATAAAAAGGTGGACAGAGTGTTGTGTAGGTAGGTAACTGAGTTGCAACCTGTTGCTAACATTTCCAGGTGAGGACTCCCAAGAGTAAGAATCAAAGGAACACAACATTTATGCTTGAACCAATAGCTTTACTACCATGTTAAGGGTTGTAGCGGAGAAAATAACGAAAGCTTCTCTGTTGAACACAAGGGCAATAGCTCGATATATAAACAAGCGTACAAGACAATTTTCAGCACGAGTGAACATAAGACTCATTCCTAATACTAATGAGAAAATATACGCTAATCCAAGTAGAACTAGTATTAAACCCTCCCTAATACTAATGACAAGAGGAAATACATATGCCAATCCAAGTAGAACTACCATATGGACCCTAATCTAAGTAGTAAGGCATGACTCTCATGATACTAATCTAAGTAGGACTAAGATATGACATGTACAACATGACCTATATACCTTTTTTCTCTAACATAAATTATTTAGTATATGCTCATTCATGGTCATCATCGTGTAAAATACTGCCTACATCATCATCATCATTAGAGCCTTATCCCAACTATTTGGGGTCGGCTACATGAATCATGTTCCGCCAAAGATTTCTATCAAGTGCTATATTCATATTTAAACCCAAGAAACTAATGTCATTCCTAATAATATCGCACCATCTCATTTTAGACCTTCCCCGAGCTCTTTTACTAGCATCCACTAAGATTCAGTCACATCTTTTAACCGGCGCTGAGTTAGGGCGACGAAGCACATGCCCAAACCACCTGAGTCTATTTTCTCTCATTTTACTATCAATTGGGACTATCCCCAAATGCTGACGGATGCGCTCATTCCTAATCTTGTCTTTCTTAGTCTTGCCACACATCCATCTCAACATCCTCATCTCTGCTACACACATTTTGTGAATGTGTTCCTTTCGTACTGCCCAACACTCAGTACCATATAACAAAGCAGGTCTCACAATCGTTCTATAAAACCTCCCTTTGAGTTTCACAGGCATACGACGATCACAGAGGACTCCTGATGCACTTTTACATCTTAACCAGCATGCCTTAATCCTATGTGTAACGTCGTCATAAATCTCCCTATTTTCTTGTATGATAAACCCTAAGTACCGAAAGCTACTACTCTTCGGAATGTTATGTCTATAAATTAGAACCATATCTTCATGTACCACTCTCCTATTACTAAAATTACAATGCATAAACTCTGACTTGCTCCTACTAATTTTAAAATCTTTAGACTCCAAAGCAAGTCTCCAACGCTCTAACTTATCATTTAAAGCATAAATACTAACATCAATTAAGATAATATCATCTGCAAATAACATACACCAAGGGATACCTCATGCAATTGTTTTGTTACTTCATCCATAACTAAGGCAAAGAGATACAGACTTAATGCAGAACCTTGATGCAAATCTATAAAAACTGAAAATTCACCAACCTCTCCAACAATAGTTCGCACACTAGTAATAGCACCGTCGTACATATCCTTAACCAAATCAACATATCCTTGAGAGACTCATTTCTTTCTTAATGTCCACCAAATCAATTCTCTCGGTACTCGATCATATGCCTTCTCCAAATCAAGAAAAATTATATACAAATCTTTTCTCATCTCTCTATACTTCTCCATTAGCTGCCGTAGTAAGAAAATAACTTCTGTAATAGATCTATTCGACATAAAACAAAACTGATTTTCCGATACAGTAGTCATACATTAGAGGCGCTTTTCGATTACTCTTTCCAAATCTATTTTATTTCCACTTCAAAGAGACCACCATCCATAACATTGTTACATGATGTATTTTTAACGTCTACGTTGCAATCGTTCAATACACTTAATTTGATGTTAGCAAGCAGCAGTTACATCCTTCATTTCTCCCACATAGAAAAAGAAGAAGAAACCAAATTACCTTTGGATTTCCTTAATGCAAAGATACATGACAAACGATGCAGCTTCATTTGAAATATCTATTGTAGAAAATAGTACCTTCTAGTAGGAGCATTTTTGTCCCCTGTTTTATTCTTATTTGTCTATGTTCCATTACGTCAGGGTATTTGTGTTACTACTCCTAGTATGAGGGGTATTTATGTCATGTCTTTTTCCTTTTGACCTAACAATATAAATAGAAGAGAGAGAGACCTACGGCTCTATTCTCAAGGTCACATGTCATGTTTCCTACGCACATGCTCGTCCCTCTCATTTTCTTCCTTCTTCCTCCTTTCCTCTCTTCTATTTCTTCAATTTCTAACATGATATCAGAGCGATCCTGGGAGACTACTCCTACTGGTCTCTTGGGGTCTGTCCCCATCACTTTCGACAACATCTAGGAGAACCAGCCCTAGCAACCTCTTCTCTCTTTTTAAGGGCCGGCCGCAAGTGTCCCCTGTTGTGCCAACTTCTCTAGTCAATTCACCAAGTCCGCTGGTGCTTTCCAAGATTCTGGAAAACCCTCCTCTGAAGTGCTCCCCCTTCTCTCTTGGTGTTCGAGTGTCTCTGCCACCCTTGCGTCCATATCATCCTCAGAGTCTCTCAGACTCTCTTGCGGCTGGGGATGTCAACCGTTTTTGAGTCTAATTCTATTCCAGTGGTACGCAAGACCTCTCCTATTTCGATGAGTGCACCTCGATGGCTACTCTCGACAATCACTCTCTGCAGACGACTAGGGTCAAACTGGACTGCCTTGGCTCATATCTTTCTTGTTGGGAAGGGAAAGTTAGGTTGTATTGACGATTCTACTGCGTCGCCTCCTGGCGGAGATCCCAAACACTCTCCTTGGGATGTCGAAATAATTCAGGTTATGGGATGGATTATTAATTCCATTAGCCCAAGCTTCTACTACTTGTGATCTGTGGACCTTGTTCGAGAACAAGGATCGGGAATTGGGATCAGATCGGCCGATCACAACCAGATCCGGGTCGGCCAGATCGGCCGATCTCGATCCGATCCCATCTGATCCAGGTTTTTCAAATTGTAGAAGGGTTGTCATGCAAAAGTAACATATTTCCTTCGAGTCTCGAGATCTTTCTCTTCCTCGTTTCTTCCTCCGCGCCCCGCAACCCCGCACTCCGTTGCAAGCCGATCAGGAGGACAAGAGATGGGCAAGGCATTGGAAAACGACGAGGACGAGGGGGCTATAATTGGCTATGGCAACAGAGACGGCAACAGGGATGGCAATGGCAGACAATGGCGGCGACGATTCCTCCCTTCTTCAGTACCATTCATTCTCATATGAACAGTAAAAATGAGGAATGGGAGGTACCGGATATTGTCCATTCCTCACTTTTATTGTTCCTCCGAAAGGAATGAACAACATTGTTCATTTTTTTTTAATTTCTTGGGTGGGGATCGTGCGGGGCCAATCCTGGCCGATCACGGCTGATCCGATCCATGAACAGAGACCATGGGAACCGAGATCGGATCGGCCTGACCCAAATCTAATCATATCGGCACCTTCCATGCTCGAAAAGTTGTATGGGCAACATAACATTTTTTTCTTTGAAAGTGGATAATACCACAGTTGTATTAAAAGTAAAAGAGGATGTACAAATATAGTCAATGTGTTCACAAAAATCCTTATACAACAAAAAGTTGTCCACACCAAGGTGGTGTGACCCACACTAACCCCCCCCCCCAAGCCAAAATAGAGGAGCTGTTTGGATTCATATTACAAAGCACCTCCGCCCACTCTCTCACTCTCTCACAAATGAAGGAGACAAGTCTTCCCATACTCTGGCTTCCCCTCTGAAGATTCTATTGTTCCTCTCTCCCCATAGTGCCCACAAGGTAGTGTGGAAGATAATCCACCATCTAAATCTGTCTCCTTTGAAGCTCCATCTTTTGCCCCCATGCCTAATTAGTTGTTGTGCACCACTCTGCAAACCGAAAGTGCCATGTGTCATGCTAGTTATCTCTCCCCAAACCTCATGTGAGTAAGAGCAACCTACAAAGAGGTGATCCAATGTCTCATCCTCCTGTCCACACAAACGACATGTGGTAGGAAGGTTCTGAATGAAAGAAGCAATCCTATCACACATCGACAACCGCCCATGGGAAATTCTCCAAACCAAGATCTTCACCTTCAAGGGACTCTAGGAAGACCATATCTGAGAAGCAAGAGGGTGAAGAACCAGTCCATCAGAAAGGAGGGTGTAGGCTAAACTCACTGAGAAAGAGCCCTCATCCAACCTCCACCACCACTAATTCTCCATACCTGACTGTGTTGCAAAGTCTAGGAAAAAACAAAGAAGGTCCTGTAACTGATCTATCTCCTTTATCCTCAGGTGTTGTCAGAATGTCAGTGTCCATGTTCCCCTTGACAAGTGCCAGTCAAAATTCTGAGCAACTGGTGCCAAAGGAACTCCTGAAACTACAAAATCCTCAGAAATGATGCCTCCAAAGTGAAGTCCCCACATCATATGTCCTTCCAGAAGAGACATTTCACACCACTTCCCAGACAGACTCGAACACTAGTGAGAATGAAGCCCTTGCATGACAGGACACCCCTCCAGATCGGTGAGATATGATGCTGCGATGCTGGTGCTGTATGTCGTGTCCTCACTCTGCCATATATCTCCGCTTGATGACTTGTGCCCACAGTCCATTCTCACCTGCTCCGAAATTCCACAGCCACTTGCATAAAAGAGCCGAGTTGAAGCCTCTGATGTTTTTTATGCCCACCCCTCCCATGTCCTTGCTTATGGCACTTTTGCATCAAGCTATAGCATAACATCCCCTAGTCCTCTCTCCATTACCGTGACAGAAGAACCTTGCTTAAATGGATTCAATCTTCTTAGCCACCGTCTTCAGATTCTGGTAGATGGAAAGGAAGTAGATAGGTAGACTATTGAACACGGACTTGCAAAGTACCAATCTTCCCCCATAGGAGAGAAGTCTCACCTTCCACCATGCTAGTCTGAACTCATATCTCTGCACCACACATTATCAATCACTACAATGTTGGACCCCTAGAGATAACGGGAGCCCCAAGTAAAAAGGGAGGAAGGCCCCCCAATTCGACATCCCAAGATGAATGCCGCCCTGTCAAGAGCTCTACCCTGCATGTTAACACCCCTCAAAAGACTCTTATCAAAGTTACCCTTGAGGCCACTGACTTCCTCCAACAGGTCGAGCATCATCCTAACCACATACAGTTGGGGATCATCCTCTATTAGAAAGTGTCATCCGCATACTGCAAATGGGTAAATAGAAGTGTCCCCTCTCCCAGCCTGAAAGTCTCATATCTGCCCTAAGGCTTCTACTCTCCACCACATCCTGCTTAGTATGTGTGCAACCATCACAAACAACAAAGAAGACATAGAGTCTCCTTGGCGAAAACCTCTACCACTATGAAAGAACGTGGTTTGCTTCCCATTAATTAAGATTGCAAATGTGGTGGAAGAGATGCATGCCTGAATCCATCCGATCCATCTATCATTAAATCTCATTTTTCCCATCACATCAAATAAACATGCCTAGTTAACCTTGTCATATGCTTTCTCAAAGTCTAGCTTCAGCACCATTCCTTTCCTCCTTTGCGTCTTCAAAGGAAAGAGACATTCATGAGCCACCAAGAAATTCTTCTGAATGTGTCTACCTCTGATGAATGCTCCCTGGAAGCCACTGACCATCTTGTCAATCACTCTATCAAGTCTACCTGCCAACAGCTTGGTAATAATCTTGTATGTGCCGTTGTGCCGTAGAGGAGGTTAATGAACCCGAAGTCCCTGAAACATTGTGCACCTTGCCTCTTGGGAATGAGGACAAGTAGGGTATGATTTATGCCCCCGAGATGAGTCCGCCCTTACTGGAACCCCCACAAAGTAGCCAAGAGCTCCCCCTTAATGACGTCCCAACACTTCTAAAAAAATGGAATAGAGAATCCACATGGACCTGGCGCCCTATCACCTGCAAGAGAGAAAATTGTTTGGCGGACCTTCTCCTCTGAGAAGCTTTGGGAGAGAGCTTCCCTATCATCCAGAGAAAGACAAGGAAGAAGGTCTGTGTCAATCACTGGTCTGTTGCAGTCCTCTATGAAAAGTGTAGCATAGAAATCCCTTGTCTTCTTACTGATCTTCTCATCTCTTAAGAAGAGGCAATCTCCCACTTTGATACAAGTGATAGAGTTCACTCTTCTCCTCCCTAGAGGCTATACGCTAGAAATAATAAGTGTTCCTGTCCCCTTCCTATATCCATCTCTCCCTTGACCACTGCCTCCATTAGATCTCTTCCCTTATGAGAATTTCTCGGAAGTCGGCCTTGGGGGTGTCCCTGAGCCTTTTGTTTGATTCCTTTAGTAGCCCTGCCTCCTCCAAGCCATCCAGTCCCTCAATCTGCTATAGCACCCTATCTTTAGTAGCTCTACAAGGTAGGATTTTATCTGCACCCAGACCTCGAGAGCTTGCGCCACTTGCTTCATTTTACCCACCAACCTAGCCCTAACAGACCTTTCATTCCTATGCACATTCCATGCCTACCTAACAGTCTCCATAAAATCTGTCTCCATAAAATTCTCTGAACCAAAACCTCTCTAGCCTAAAGTTCCTCCTCATCCCTTGTGAGCGACTGGTCTTCAACAGAAATGACTTGTGATCCAACACTGATCTAGCCAAAGAAGATACCTAGACATAAAGGTGGTGGTCCTCCCAATCCATGGACACCAAAAATCTATCTAACCTCAAGCAAGTAGGATCTACCCTCATATTAGATCCAAGTGAACTAGACATTAGTCATACCCACATCAATGAGTGTTATTTCCTCTATGAATTCAATGAACTCCTCCATTTCCCTTGGGCTAAAGAAGGTTCCCATCCTCTCCCATGGTGCAGTAATGGCATTGAAGTCACCCCTATACACCAAGGCCCGCCTGAACTAAGATGATGCCATGCCACTTCGTCCCACAAAGTTGCTTCTCCTCCCTGTTTTGGAGGCCGTAGACCCATGTGAAGCACCAAAAGAAGCCATCCCTTACGTTCCGAAAATGTAGAGAAATGCCCCTCGGCTCACCTGCCTGTCTTGCTCCACCTCCTCTATCTCGAATTGGTTGTAGATAATCATAATACCCCTTGACCTTCCTTCTGCTAGAGACGCCACATCCTTCGCTAGTCTGGCTCCCCTTATCTCCCTCATCACAAGCTCCCCCTCCCCTTCACATTTTGTTTCTTGCAAACACATGATATCAATCCTACACCTTCTTACTAGCTCCTTCACCGCCCTCCTCTTCTCTCCCCCACATATCCCTCTCACATTCCATGAGACAATCCCCGTATAGGCAATGGGATGTCCATCTCCTCCATTCTACCCTCACTCTCCCTATCCCCCCTCATCTGGGATTTCCCACCCTTAGCCTCCCTGCCATATTCAAGAGCCACCTTGTCTGGATTTTGATAAAAAACCCCATCACATCCCTCTCCACACCTACAAATGAGATGCCCACCTTGTCGGCTAAGTCCCGCATTTGTGCTGCCAACAGCCTCTCTACCGCCCCTATAAGCTCTTTCACTTCCTTCCTCCCCAGAATGCCCTTATCTAATATCTCCTCCCCAGCAAGTTGCCCACCTTATAGTCTCCCACCCCCTGGAGCCTCCAAATTGACCTCATCGTCCGAAGTCGACTCTTCCCCTTCCTCCTGAACTTCATCGTCTTCATCAGCCCCTCCTAGACCACTTTCAGGTTCCCGATATAGCACGGCCTGTGTTCCGGGCCGAGCGGGGAAGAGCTGGCCGATGCTACAGACGTCATCTCCAGCTTACGGGGGATCGGAGTGCCCAGTCCTCCACCGAGTGTGTTGTTGGTGGAGCAGTCAGAGAGGCCACTCCCTATAGCCGGCACGTGAGACCTGTCGTCGAAACTTAGCGCACAGTCAAGGAGACCCTCTGCTTCGTCCTCTCACAAACACTGGCTTGGGCCCTACAACGAATGTTGTTGTTGCTGCTCCTACTGGCGGGCGAGGCTGGGGTGTAGCTAGGCGGCATGCACGGTCATCGACACCCAGGGAAAAGCCGTTGCAGTCGCTGAAGGGTAACATAGCACTATTGCTCGCACTTATCAGCTCACCAGTGAAATCTAACCCCTAAAGCAGGTCGGATGCTCTGTTACGGCCCATTTCAGCAACCTCAAATGAGGTAGTAGAAGCTCAATTATTATGCTACTTATAAGTGAGAGTGTTATGCCAATCACGCTCAGCATTTAAAGCATGTCGAAACCACCAAAATCTTCCACTTTCTCGTTGGTCTAGATGCAGTCTATGATGCTCTGTGCGACCAAATCTTCTACGTTGATACTCTTCCCTCCATGGAAGTGGTCTTCTTGAAGATTCTTAACGAGGAAGGTCATCGTCATGTGATGTCCGTTTCTCCTTCTCTTCTAGCTTTTCCGACGGGGGGGGGGAGTTTACTGTGCTCGTGGACAAAGATGTCCCTTCCTCTTCGAAGCCTAAGACCAAGGAAATCATCATTGTACTATTGAAATCGGGATAATCATGATGGTGAGTTATGTCGAGAGCTATATCCTGAGAACGAAAAAACAAAATTGAAAAACAGCAAAGCTGGTCAAGGTGGTTGCTCAACCAAGGGCAACGTTGTTGTTGTTTCTCAGTTTGTTATAGCCGCCCCTCTTTCTACAGAGGGTGGTTCATCATCGTCTCAAGTGCTTGTGCTGTCCACCTCATACATTGCTTGCCTCTAACGTGTTCTTTTACAATATTGGTCATCTTGGTGCTTCTGCCATAGGTACTACTAGGATAGCACTTAGTGCTATCACTTCTCTATGTCTACTCCTTCGGTCATTAACTCAAGGGCAACAGATCATATGACTGGTATCTCCACTCACTTCTCCACCTACTCCTTGTATTCGGGACAGGATAAAGTGACTATGATCGATGATACCCAAGCCACCATTGCTAGGAAGGGTACCATCCATCTTGATAATCACTTGGTCCTCCCTTCTGCTCTTCGTGTCCCTTCCTTGTCCATTAATCTTATTTTAGTGAGTACTCTTATTGAGTCGTTGAATTGCTAAGTAACTTTCTTTCCTACTCGTCGTATTTTCCAGGACTTGTGAAATGTTTGAGAATGGTCGTGAAGTGAGTGGCCTCTATCACTTGCAGTAGTGAAACCAGTCTTTTGGAGATGTCTATTCGTGGCATTCACACCTTGATCATCTCTCTTTTAGGTCCCTCAAAAGTCTTTTTCCCTCAGTTGTTTACTTCAATATCAGTTGAGTCCTCACAGTGTCCAGTGTGCCAACTTGCCAAACATTGTTGAACAACTTTTCCAAGACCAATAAAACGGAGTTCTCCTTTTGAACTTGTGCATTCAACTTGTTCCCTCTATGGATGGTCATCGATATTTCCTCTCTTTTATTGATGATTATTCCCGTTTTTGTTGCCTATATCTCTTGCGCTCACGACAAGAGGTTCCTGGATTGGCCCAACTGTTTTGTCAGATGGTAGAAACCCAGTTTAATCGGAAGGTGAAAATCTTCAGATCTGACAATGTATGTGAATACTTTGAAAAAAATAAATATTTTTTTGGAGGATATCGACATCATACATGAATCATCTTGTGGCTACACACCACAACAAAATGGTGTAACTGAACACGAAAATAGGCATCTTCTAGATGTTTCTCATGCACTTCTTTTCCAGCATAATCTTCCGAAAAAATGGTGGGGCACTACCATTCTTCATGCTGCCTATCTCATCAACAAGATGCTATCTCGAACACTGGACGGTCGAGTTCCTTTCCTCCTATTACACCCCTTTAGAGTCCTTGTTCTCATTACCTCCTTGCGTTTTCGGGTGTTTATGTTTCATTCACTGTCTTGCTTCTGATGCAACGAAACTTGATCCCATGGTTGTTCGCAGATTTTTTTTTGGGTTACTCACCTACCCAAAATTGATACAAATGTCTAGATCCTGTCACTGGGTGGAAGTATGTTAAAAAAGATGTCACCTTTTTCGAGTCCCAATCACATTTTTCCTCTCCAATTTCTTCTCAGGGGAGACCTCCTCCTCCCTTTCTACTCTTCCTTTGTCTCTGATTTCTCTAACATGTCCTGTGTCTCTGGAGTCTTCTCCTTTACTGGTTGATTCTACTACTAAGCAGACTGTGTAGCTTCCTTAGCACTACTCCCAGGACACATGGCACAAGAAGAGATCACTTGCAGATCTACCACTCCCAGAGCTTGTTGTGTCCTCTAGTTCTCTCTCTCCGCCATCTTCATGTGAGCCATTGTCTGACTCTGACCTTCCCATTGCACTTCGGAAAGGTTCTAGGGCTTGTACTCGTCATCCTAGCTTGCACCCTTAAGTTACTCTCGTATTTCTTTTGCTTATTATTCCTTCTTATCCACCAACAACTTGTGTCATATTCCTAACTCTTTTGCTGAAGCCGTGAAAGATCTTAATTGAGTGTCAGCAATGAATGAAGAATTGGCAGCTCTTCAGAAAAATGGTACTTGGGATTTGGTGGACCTTCCCTCTGGAAATAGTTTGATTGGCTCAAAATGGGTTTACACAACTAGGTTTAATGCATATGACTCTATACAGTGCTATAAAGCTCAGCTTGTTGCCCGTGAATTTACTCAAACCTATGGAATCAATTATTCCAAGACCTTTGCTGCAGTTGCTCAATTTAAATCTGTGCGCGTTGTCTTAGTGCTTGTTTTTTCCTCGACTCTCTATCAACTTGATGTCGAAAATGCTTTCTTGAATGGTGATTTGTTGGAAGAAGTCTACATGTAGCCTCCTCCAAGACTTGATGTAAGGGGGAGACTCTGTAAGCTAAGGCCCTCTATGGTTTGAAGTAGTCACCAAGAGCTTGGTTTGATCATTTTCATAAAGCAATAATCGGTTTTGACTATTCTCAAGGACATTCTGATCACACTCTGTTCACAAAGTGGCAGGATGGGAAGGTGGTTGTTCTACTAATGTATGTTGATGATATGATCATTACTGGGGATAACACAGAAGAAATCCAAAAGTTGAAACAAAAGCTTGCACAAGAATTTGACATCAAGGATCTGGGTAAACTTAAAGTACTTTCCTGGAATTGAGGCTGCTAAATCCAAGAAAGGGATTCATATCTGTTAAAGGAAGTATGCTCTGGATTTGTTGGAAAAAACTGCAAAGCTTGGGTGTAAACCAGTAGAAACACCGACCGAAATGAATAATGGCTTGTGTGATACTATGGCAGAATTATTGTCTGATATAGACAAATAAAAATATGATGACTGGTTGGTCGACTGCTTTATTTGGGTCTTATGCACCCAGACTTTGACATATGCTATGAGTGCAGTTAGCCAATTTATGCATGGTCCAAGAGTACCACATACGAGGGCCATTGAGAGAATACTTGGGTACATTGAGTCCGATCCAGGCAAAGGACTTTTGTTCTCCAAGTCTGAGAAATTGACAATTGAGAACTACACAGACATAGACTGGGCATGTTCAAAGGATGATAGAAGACCTACTAGTTACTGTGTGGCATGGAGGAAAAACAAACTGTGCATGCAAGGTCTAGTGCAGAATCGTGCTATGGCGAACAACGTTACAAAGATGATTTGGCCGAAGCTCTTCTTAACATATATCGGCATTGAGATTCACCTCCCCATGAGACTATACTATGATAATAAAGAAGCTATCAACATTGCCAACGACCCAATTCAGTATGACCGCACCAAACATATTGAGATTGACCGTTACTTCATCAGGGAGAAACTTGATTCTGGTGAAATTTGCTTGACATATGTCAAGTCTCAAGAACAGGCTGCAGACATGTTTACCAAAGGACAGTCTGTGGCCTAGTTGCAGTCATGTTCAAGCAAGCTGAGCATGCATAATTTTTGTAGAAAATAGCGCTCTTAGTAGGGGCATTATTGTCCCATGTTTTATTTTTGTTTGTCTCTTTTCTATTAGGTCAGGGTATTTGTGTTATTACTCCTAGTATGGGGGGTATTTATGTCATGTACTCTTCTTCCTTTTGACCTAATAGTATAAATAAAGGGGAGAGAGACCTGTAGCTCTATTCTCAAGGCTGCAGGTCATGTTTCCTGCACACATGCTCGTTCCTCTCATTCTTCTTACTTCTTCCTCCTTACCTCTCTTCTACTTCTTCTATTTCTAACATCCATCATGCCCTTTAAATATGGGGCAAAGTATAATGCACTTTAAGCAACAAAATTTACTTCAGGAAAGCAACCATTAGTGACAATACTGCATCGGGCAGGGGGCATCTTCCTATGTCTTTGTTGCAATGAGTTAGTATATTTGCTCTGAGGTCTGAAAGCAGCAGTTAAACTTCACGCTCTCCCACATACAAAAAGAACAAAGAAACATATTGCTTTCAAAATTCTACAATGCAACAACTGAGACTAAGCAATGCCGCTTCGCTGAAAACATCCATCATGCCTTTCAAATATGGGAGAAAGTGTCTATTTTCCTACAAAATATTTGCAGTGTATAGACAAGATAGCATACCTCTCTTGTTACTTGCCTTTGTTTAATTATGTCCTCCGGGACAGGGTAGGAATTTGCACCAAATGCTTCACATATCTTAACTATCTTAGACTTTGCCTGTTCCCCAGAAAAGTACACTACAAAGACCGTTTTCTCAACCTACAATTACAAATAAAAAGTGTTTAATACTTGATGATAGTACAATATGTCCTTTTTTAAATGGATATGCAAAATTGAAAAAAGCCCTTGAGCTGTGGACACTGAAGTGTTTCTCATTATAGGATAACTTTCCAGCCAGATCAGTGCTCACTATGCAAGTACATAATGACATTGTACAAAAAAAGAAGATATGCACATGAAGGCCCTTCCTTGTTTTGAGTAAAATGTAGTACCCTGAAAACATGGGAACAAGCAGGTAAAATCAACAAACCATTTCGCCTGATACTGGATCCATGACATGCTCCTCTGCTGGTGCCTGATTGAAAAACATATTGCCTCTTGTAGTTCGAAAAAGCATTCGCTCAAATTTCAATGCCTTGGATTTACAGATTATTCCACTAATAAATCGCAAGCCAGCATTGTTTGAAGGTTGATGTTGCATTTCCTGTAGACTGAGATATTTAGAACAAGATCATGCTAAATTCTAATTGCAGTATTTAACATAAAATCTATGTAAAGGCACCTGTTCAAGCAAAAATGCACTGTCATCATAATCTTCACTAGTGTGCACATTTTCATCTAACTCCCTTTCATGCGGTGATGCCCGTTTTTGTGCTGAAACAAGGAAGCCACCTGCCTGGAATCAAACATATCAGAAGGTAACAGAACCGGCAATGTGCAGAATGTACTATCGAATATCTAAAAAAAGGAAAAATAACAATTTTAACAGCAAGTACACTAGATGATTTGTGCGAATGACAGAAGAAATGATAAAAGACGTATATCCTCTCACATAAGTTTAAGAAACAAAGAGATCATCATGTTTAGGGACATATAAGATAACAATATTATCTTCAAAAATGAGTTCCACATGACTGAAATAGTATTTCAAGTTGGCAAGCAGACACCACTGAAGGAGCACCTAGGGATTGTGGCTACACGTGCAGCCAAAATTTTATCATGGAACCATTCATGAATAAGAATATATTCTTGCTTGAATGATACAGGGTCTTCCTGCAAACAGTAAGTGTTCCTAGAAATGGGCAAATTGCACAGACACAGTAAAGAAAAGGTTGGGATGTATCTCGATCTAAGGCTATTCCACCGGAGTAATGGACTTTCACCAAAGTTGCTAGAGAGAGAATAAGATGAGTTTCTTGTAAAGTGAACTGCATCACACGGCACCCTTGGTCCCTCTAGTGGGCATATGCAGCACCATCCAGGTCATTGATCCCATCCCATTTTCATATTCAGCGGAAAAAAAAAAGTTCCCCACTATCCAGGAACACAAAGTGAACAATGAACTGATTCACATAGTTTTTCAAATAACCCCTTTTCCACTAGGAAGAATGGATATCTTCACTTTCTCCTCCAAATACATGAACAAACAACATGTGCAGCCTTCTCCAGTCTCCACCTCTATGCTTGTAGGAAGAGTTCCACATGTAATGAAGCGAGCCAAATCAAGGTTCTAGAGCACAGGATAGATGTTAAGATGGACCAGCCCTGGACCTGATCCAGGCCAGCTGATCAGAACTGATCAATCTGGGCCTGCTCACGGTCAACTCCAAAGAGCTGGAATTGGTCCTATAGAGTGGAAGGGAAGTTGAAAGGCGGCAAAGGAGAAACTGTGCCCATGACCCTCCCAGAAGAAGCAGAAGCAGGACTGGCAGTGGCGTCGGCTGGTCAGCACCTCCCCAACATAACTACATTAAGTGCCCCCCCCCCAACGCACCCCCAAGGTAAGTGTTCTTCTTTTCTCCCTTTTCTCCTTTTCCTCGGGGTTGCAGGGGTGTTAGAAATCACCAACCCTGCATGTGCACGCATACATGAACGCACAAGAGAGAGATTTGAGGATGTGGATCAGAGGTGAGGGTATGGTTATTTAACCCTACCTGACAGGGATGCTGACTTGGGACGGGTTAAATGGGTTGACTTGGTCTAAGTTTGACAAATGTCCTAAGTCTATTCCCACGAGATGCTACATCCAAGTCTGAAAATTTCCGTGAAATTTTCAGTTGAAACGAAGCGCACGGTCATGGTTAAAGAACCGTCGTAGGCTAGGGCACTCATCTCTCAATGACTCTAACTAGTGCACATAGGTAGGGACCTCACAACACTTGCCAACAACTTTTAGAGGTTAGAGGCCTAACTACGTTCACTCAATGGCACTTGGCATTCAACGTTATACTAAAAAACATAATAAACTCAAAACCAAGGTGGGGTTCAGAGATAACCTGCACGCCAAGGCATGGGTGGCAAGTCGCCTGACTACTACACTTCTTGAGACAAAAATAACATTTAATAATTACAGCCACAACAACTAGGCCCACCCATCGTAGGGAGATAACATGCTACAAGTGAGACATGGAACAACTACAAACGGTTGATGAGGCCGACGTTTCAGGTGCAGTGAAGACATAGTGTCGGCAATGGCACCACAGGGTAGACCGTCCTGAAGTAGCGGCAAGAGCAGGTCCATGTGGACAGCTGACACAGTGCGGCTAGCATGAACGGGCAAGCTGGGCACTGCCGGGCGGATGGGATTGTGGCTGGCAAGGAGCAACCAAACGAACAAGGTCGCAGGGTGGCCGGCGTCAGCTAAGAAGGCGGCCCTCACAGAGGCTTTGTGCAGGCTTCGGGCTTGCAAGGTAACCGGGTGTGGTGTGGCAGCTGCCTCGGAGTGCAAGCAAATGGCGGCTTACGATGTTCGCGGGCGAGCCTGCAGGTGGGTGGCCAGCGTCAATACGAATCCTCGCTCATGGCCGATCAACAGGTGCCGATTGGTAGGGTCGCAGCTGAGGCACCGAGCCTTCTCGAGCAGTGTAGCGTCGCAAAGGGGGAAGTGGGCAGCTTCAGCAAGGACGACCAACATGTTGTGTGTCTGTGTGGTGTTGGGGTGCACCGGCGGTGGCCGCGCGACTGGGGTCAATCCCCCCTCCTTTCGCAAACAAGGAAGAGAAGGAGAAGAAGGTGGGGTGGGGTGGGGTGGGGGGGAGGGAGAGGAAGAGAGAGAAAGCAAGGTGATGGGGTGAAGAGAAGACAAGAAGAGGACAAAGAAGAAGTTGGGAACGAGAGGAGAAGATAGTGTGGGTGAGAGATCGAGGGGGACAAGGGGGAATGCCTCTCGTGGGCTCTCCTCCCAAGGCGAAGAGAAAAAGAAACCCCATTTTTTATTCCTCTCTTTAATGCCTCCCATCAATGGGTACATGTCTGTTTTATAGCCCAAGGGGACAGAAAAAGGTAATCTTAACCAACCAAAAATAAAAGACAACCAAGCCTACTAAAATCACAAATCCTTTTCAAAAAGACAACCTAACCTCCTAAACAATGATAGCACATCCTACTAATAGCAACTAGCGTGGAGCCACAAGGTTGGGGTGTCACAGGGTCAATAGTCATAAACACGAGCTGGATCAAACTGGCGATCTGCACCGATGTCCTCATCAATCCTCTCAGGATGAGACGAACTCGACCCTGTCGAGTAAAGGTCTAGACAACTCTCATATCGCTCCAATAGGTTTGGATCTACACGCTGCAGCTCCTCCCTCAAAATCCATGAGTCACCGGATGGCGGATGTCCCTTCGAGCATAAAAGGTATCACTGATTTCCCCATGGTAGAGATGATCAGTTCATCCTGCATACCATCTATCTGCTCATGCCATGTAGGAAATATGGTTGTTGGACATTCAGGCTCCGGTTCACTCTCAAAGGGCAGACAAGGCTCAAAAAGATCAACTGCGAATAGTTGTTGGTTTCTGATACACAGCTAGATCGTAGACATTGAAAGTGAAACAAATTCCTCTGTCAGGTGGTAGATCAGAAACATATGCATTCGGTCCAGTTCGTTTTAAAACTCGAAAGGACTGGCACTACGGGCTGACAATTTCTTCATGGTTCTCGAAGGGCACCATTCAAGTCGGAATCATGACATAATCACCCTTCTAAAGCTCATGGAACTACATGTGGGAATCTGCGAGACGTTTGTAAGACTTATTGCTAACACTTATGCACTTCCTAATCTCTTCATGTAGACTCCTAACATGTTGTACAAAAGACTACGTGGATTCTGAGATTATCATATGTAGGCATGGGGATGAGATTAACAGGTTTCCACGGACTGTAACCATGCACAATCTGAAATAGGCTAATTCCAGTAGACCTATTAACAGAGCTATTATAAGCAAACTCAGCAAGTGGGAGAATCAAGTCCCAAGTCCCAAGGTGTTCACCGACCAAACAATGCAAATTTCCTAGGCTCCTATTGACAGCATCGGTCTGCCTGTCAATCTGAGTGGAAGGTTGTGGAAATTTTCAATTTTATGCCCATCATGTACTACAGAGTTTTACAAAAATGATTCATGAACCTCACATCTCTATCACACACTATGGTTTTGCGGAGCCCATAAAACTTGACAAACTCATCAAACCACAGCCTAGCAAGGCTAGAGGCATCTGAAGCCTTGGAGCAAGGGAGAAAATGGGCCATCTTAGATAATCTGTCCGCCACTACAAGAATGGAATTATACTATTTGTGTGTCCAAGGCAAGCCTAAGACAACGTCCATACTAACATCTTCCCAAGGGCAACTATACAAGGAGAGGGGTGTAAAGACCAATATTTTGCTTCCCTACTTGGCCAAAGCACACATGTGACACTGGGCAACAATTCGTTCGACACCCTCTAAAGACGAGGTCTTATTCCTCCCAAAATGCCGAGCCAATCCCCTTGCATGCATCTCCCACACCAAAACGTCCCACACG
Source organism: Amorphophallus konjac (assembly GCA_022559845.1). Classification (NCBI taxonomy): domain Eukaryota; kingdom Viridiplantae; phylum Streptophyta; class Magnoliopsida; order Alismatales; family Araceae; genus Amorphophallus; species Amorphophallus konjac. Next base: position 444,246,537 of record CM040126.1, read on the forward strand.
AAGGTACAGGGAATACACAGACGATGCTCTCGAAACGGATACCCATCCTACAGCACGTAGTCATTGTATTCTCTTGAAGGTCCCTCTCTAAGTGTGGTGACTATCTCCTCAAAGGAGAGGCAATCCCCGGATGCCTCCCTAAGCCTCTCAAACCCAATCACCTCAATGCTCACTATAGAGAGAAGGGGCACCCTACGATTGAGTGCATCTACCACTTTGTTCTCAACTCTCGGCTTGTGTTTTAAGACGAAAGTTGAGATAATGAAGGAACTCAATTCATCGACCATGTCTAGGGTTAACCTTCCTTTGGGAGTTGAGATAATGAAGTGCCTTGTTATCGAATAAAGGACAAAACTCCTACGGTAATAAATAGTGCTTCCAATCAAGGTTGGCAGTTTCGACCGAAACCGATAAATTTCGGCTGAAACCGATCGATTTCGGCCATAACCGATACAAAAAAAACCCCTGTCACTGTAGCAACCCGAAACATAATAGGTGTATCAATTTTGGGCAAAACGTGTATCAGTTTCGCCCGAGATCGTCTGATTTCGGCCCAAAACCGTCCGGTTTCAGCCGAAACTCATGTGAACTCCCTAAAGGGAGTTCACTTGTTGCCCCCCCCCCCCCCGAAACCCACTACCCAGCCGAGCCGAAACCCTCCCTCCCCCTGCGCTGGCCTGCTGTTGCTGCTGGCCTGCTACCGCTGCTGCTGCTGCCGCTGCCCTCCCCGCTTGCCCCAGGCCCCCAGCCGCCGCCCTGTTGCTGCTGCTGTTGCTCTTGCTGCAGCAGCTACTGCTGTTACTGCCACCGCCGGACTGCCCACCCCCTACTGTTGTGCACTTCATTGGGTTGTAAGTATTTTTTTTTGTACCTTAATTTGTGCAGCCCTAATTAATTCAGATTTTAAAATAAACCCTAATTACATACTTAAAATTAGATTCATTATTAATTAAGCCCTAATTCATTCGTAACAATTGGGGCTTTCGTCTAATTCGGCTTTCTTAGCCACAATTGAAGGTTAATTAAGTTTAATTGATGAATTTGGGGTGGGATCATGCTGGAATTTTATTTGTATGAAGGGTGATTAAGGGTTAATTGATAATTAAGTCCTAATTAGTTCATAAAAATTGGGGCTTTCGTCTAATTCGGCTTTCTTAGTCACAATTGAAGGTTGATTAAGTTTAATTGATGAATTTGGGGTGGGATCATGATGGGATTTTATTTTTATGAAGGGTGATTAAGGGTTAATTGGTAATTAAGTCCTAACTAGTTCATAAAAATTGAGACTTTCGTCTAATTCGACTTTCTTAGTTACAATTGAAGGTTAATTAAGTCTAATTGATGAATTTGGGGTGAGATCATGATGGGATTTTAATTTTATGAAGGGTGATTAAGGGATAATTGATAATTAAGTCCTAATTAGTTCATAACAATTGGGGCTTTCGTCTAATTCGACTTTCTTAGCCACAATTGAAGGTTAATTAAGTTTCATTGACGAAATTGGGGTGAGATCATGGTGAGATTTTATTTTTATGAAGGGTGATTAAGGGTTAATTGATAATTAAGCCCTAATTAGTTAATTAAAATTGGGGCTTTCGTCTAATTCGGCTTTCTTAGTCATAATTGAAGCTCAGTTAAGGCTTAAGCTTCATTCAATAATTTGGAGGTCTATCATGTTGAATTGACTTTTGTAAATTATTCTTACAAGAGATTGTCTTTGACTGTCACAATGCAACATCATGCCTAAACTCTTTGAGAAAGATAGTCACCTCTTTGGGCTGCCCATCGTCAAAATGATCCCCAACCCTCCTTACAACCGTCGCCCATGTTGGATCCCCTAACTCAAGCTCTCTTTCGAACTGCCAAGCACTAATCAAGTGTAATTCCTTCACGTGGTTCGACTTTTGCTCCAGACCTTCCTTCCAATCAACAGGCTTGGGTTGAAAAGGACACAAGGTGATCCGTTTGCCATTATACACGAAGGCACACATGTTGGATCGACCATACTGTGCAACCCCCCCAATCGTATAACCAAGGTTTGCCTAAGAGAATACTACCTACGTCCATAGGGAGAAAAATATCTTGGAACTCTTTGAGAAAGATAGTCACCTCTTTGGGCTGCCCATCGTCAAAATCATCCCCAACCCTCCTTACAACTGTCGCCCATGTTGGATCCCCTAACTCAAGCTCTCTTTCGAACTCCCAAGCACTAATCAAGTGAAATTCCTTCACGTGGTTCGACTTTTGCTCCAGACCTTCCTTCCTGTCAACGAGCTTGGGTTGAAAAGGGTACAAGGTGATCCATTTGCCATTATGCACGAAGGCACACATGTTGGATCGACTGTACTGTGCAACCCCCCCAATCGTATAACCAAGGTCTGCCTAAGAGAATACTACCTACATTCATAGGCATCACACCACACCTAGTCCTCGTAGGAGCTTATTTGAAAAGAAACAAAGCACCTCTTCTGGACAAGTATGGATGTGGAATCCACCCATGACACCTTGTAGGGGTTAGGGTGATCAACTGTGGCCAATCCAAGGTGGGAAATAATGGTAGTGAAGATGGCATTTATGCAACTTCCACTATCTATGATGATCTTACATGCCTTCCCTCCAATTTTCAAACAGATGTATAAGATGGACGTCTGTGGACGCACTAAAATTCGCTTGTTCAGGTGGTTCGTCTGTTAAGTGCGTGGGCGTGCCAGTCACAAAGTGACAATTTGTTCGGGCTCCAAAGAGCCCATGGTGCGCTCGATCTGACTCGGTCAGACGATTGTGTGATTCGTGTCGAGACAAAAACCCGCCGTGCCATAAAGGTCACGGCGTCATTTACATCCCCCATACAAGGGAACACCCTTGATTAATCGTCGGGAATCAGGGCCTCACGGCCAAGAAATTAATTGCATGAAAAGTCTATTACGGTGTGTTGAAATTCTTACGCGAGGGCGAGAAGGAAACCATTAGCGGTCATGTCGGTCGTGTACAGACCATTTAATGTTCGGACGAATGTCCGGCTCAAGAAAAGCGCAATCGCCACGGGAAAACCGGAGCATATGTATGCCAGGATATGGCAATTTTATTATCCAGAAGAACGGGGAACGTTCGGCCAAACCTCGGTTAGAGCGGTCGGAAACCAGTAAGTCTGTTGGCCCGGTGCAAGGGCAAGCTGCGACCATACTGCGGTGGGCCCCCCGCGGTCGAAACAAGACTTGCATGAGCGTCATTAATATTTTCGGTGCCAAGGAGCAACGGGGAGTATCCCTTGAATCGGCTGAAAAGCCCTGTGCCTAGGGAAGCGGAAGTTCGAAACGTGTCGGTCATTCGGGAGACCGTTTAATATTCGGACGTGTGTCCGGCTTGAGAATATCATAATCGTCGCAGGAGGACCTGGAACATATGTATGCCGTGATACGGCAAATACATTATTCCGAGACACTGAAAACATTCGGTTAAATCTCGGTTAGTGTAGCAGGAAATTAGCGAATTTATTGGCCCGGTGCGAGATCGAGTCGGGACCATACCGGGGGCGCCTCCCGCGGTCCAAACGGGGCTTACGTGGGCATCATTAATGTTCCCGGTGCCGGAGGGCAACGGGGAAGAGTCCCGGGACTAGATTCCAAAACCAAAACATGTTCGAAGGAAGCGAGCTATAGGCCGAGGGTGTGGATCAGACAGTGACCATAATCGGGACGGACCCGAGGTCCAAGCACAGCCCACAAAGGCCTTATTGATATTCCCGTGTATAGGGTCCAGGGATGACAGGGGCCATCTCGTTCTATTCAGATTTCTGTCGGTCACTTGCGGACCACTTGATATTCGGACAAGGGTCCATATTGAAGGTGCGACGTAGATAAGAACAATCCCGTACAAATGTATGCCGAGTTTGCGGCAATTTCAATGAAAGGGCGGGAACGAATCCCGATAGAGTGAATCCGATTTGACGAGCTATCGGCCCGGAGCAATACTGGGTCACGACCACGTCGGGGTAGGAGCCGTCGGCCATGTTGGTTGCTCACGGGTCTTTTCATATTCAGACACAGGTCCATAATAGAAACGCGGCGAAAACCGAGGTGAACCCGTTCAAATGTTTGCCGAACGTGTGGCAATTTTAGTAGTGGCTCGGAAGGGATCCGGCCTGAGGAACGAGTCCGGTTTAATCGGAATGTCAGCCCGAGGCGAGGTCAGGCGATGGCCATTTCGGGATAATTCCCAAGACTCGGGCCCAACCTCGAAGGGCGACATTGTTGTTCCTTCATCATCGGGTCACGGGGGAGACGAGGCTGCAACATAGATTTTACCATTTTCTTTATCTGGGCTTTAAATTATGTGCATATATATTTTATTGCTTGTTTCCCTTTTATGTATTAATTCTGGATGATTTCTCCATTTTGTTTATTATTATTACTATTATATCTTCCCTTTCCCTTTTTTACTATTATTATTATTATTTCACATTTTTTGTTTATTTCTCATATATATATATTCAGGTTTATTTATTTATCATGATTTTTATTAATTTATTATCATTATTATCATTATCATTATCATGACATATTTATATATATTTATTTATATTTATTTTGAAAGGAAAAGTGGGCCGTTGGGGGCAAAAAGGGGTGTACCGGCGAAGGCAGGGAGAGCGTGCCGGAGAGGGGCTGGGAGAGTGTGCCGGGTAGGTTAGAGGGTGCCGGAGAAGCGCCAAGAGAGTGTGCCGGGGAGGGAGTTGGCGGGCGTGCCGGGCTAACTCGAAGTCTGTACAACGTTTGCTAGCACACGCGCGGAGTCTGTACACTATCCATTTGCTGCAACTCAAAGCCTATACACTGGCTGCTAGTACACACGAAGTCTGTACGTCCCTCAGCCCAAAGTCTATACATTGGCTGGTCGCTGCGACACGAAGTCTGTACATCGGCTGGTTGCTGCACACAAAGTCTATACATTCATCAGCTCAAAGTCTATACATTGTCTATTTGCTGCAACTCAAAGTCTATACATTGGCTAGTTGCATGCACACAAAGTCTGTACATTCATCAGCCCAAAGTCTATACATTGTCTATTTGCTGCAACTCAAAGTCTATACACTGGCTAGTTGCATGCACACAAGGTCTGTACATTCATCAGCCCAAAGTCTATACATTGGCTGCATTCATCAGCTCAAAGTCTATACATTGTCTATTTGCTGCAACTCAAAGTCTATACATTGGTTAGTTGCTGCAACGTCAAGTCTGTACATCGGATGGTCGCATGCATACAAAGTCTGTACGTCCATCAGCTCAAAGTCTGTACATTGTCTATGCGACCAGCACACAAAGTCTATACATCCCTCAGCTCAAAGTCTGTACATTGTCTACGCAACCAGCACACAAAGCCTATACATCCTTCAGCTCAAAGTCTGTACAATGTCTATGCAACCAGCACACGAAGTCTATACATCCTTCAGCTCAAAGTCTGTACATTGTTCATTGACTGCCACTCAAAGTCCATACGTTGGCCAGCTCAACGTCTGTACATTGTCCGTCGGCTGCAGCTCAAAGTCTGTACGTTGTCCATTGGCTGCAGTTCAAAGTCTATACATTGGCCAGCCCGAAGTCTGTACGTTGTCCATTGGCTGCAGCTCAAAGTCTATACATTGGCCAGCTCAAGGTCTGTACATTGGCCAACTCAAAGTCTGTACATTGTCCATTGGCTGCAGTTCAAAGTCTATACATTGGCCAGCTCAAAGTCTATACATTGGCCAGTTCAAAGTCTGCACATTGTTGTCACAAGCATATTAAGCCCATACGTCCGTTCATGGCATGTCTGAACATCTGTTTCCAAAGTGCATGCTTCACTGTCTGCATTTGTGCAGTCCTTCACGCAAAGTCTATACATTGCTTGTTGCTGTGTTCGTGCCTCAACCTGCCAAGTCTGTACGTTGTGTTCCACTTCAGGGAGACGGTGGAAGAAGAGGTGAGACGGAGAGATAGATGAGGGGGAGACGGAGGGTGAGAGATAGAGTGAGACGGTGAGAGGGAAAGTGGGTGAGGAAGAGTGTGCCGCTGAGGAGCCGAGAAGGTGTGTCGTTGGAGGGCTGATAGGGTGTGCCGCTGGAGGGCTGATAGGGTGTACCGGCGAAGGCTGGAACAGACGTGACGACGAAGGCCCACTCCTTTGTTACTTGTTTTTAAGGCTTTTCTTTTCTTCTTTTCTTTGATCTTTATATAGTTTTATACAAATCTTTTTTTTTCTTCCCCCAACCTTTTTCTTACAGATCGAGCATTTAATCCATCACATCGTCATTTAACCCGGTTCCTCTCATGTTGCCTGCAGTGCCTCATTTCGGTTAGAATGTTTTATCGCCGAGCGTTCCATTCGTTCGTTGTTTCTTTTACCTTTTAAACACATTATTATCATTTCTACCAAAAATTTGACAACATCTCCCCTTGACCCGAGCGTAAGGGAGATAAAGGGAACGTGCCCACAGGGAGTGGCGGAACCCGTCAACTGGAGGTGGGCGCCCAAAGGCGGCAGCACCTTTAATGAATCCTCGGAAAACCCGAAAGCAACGGTAGGTAAAGGGGGAAAAACCTCTAGAACTAATCGGGGGTGTGCCGGGCTAGGGAGGCCAAAGGGTGTGCTGGGCTGAGGGGCACAAGGGTGTGCCGGGCTAGCATGGTTAAGGGTGTACCGGGCAAGGCACCAAGAGGGTGTATTGGTCAGGGGCCAGTCTGGGCAAGATGGGAAGCACTCTGGCTAATGGAGGGGTTCAGGGCGCTGAATGGTAACTATGAGATTAAACTACTCAAGGGAAGAGACAGATAGTGCCCAAGATCGGGGGGAGAACTCCGAAGGGTGACGCTACCGCGAAAACCATAGGAGGGAGAACGGCCTCACGACATCGGGCCGGAAATACCACCCATGGGATTGGGTAGACTCCATAACACCCTGACGAACGAGTAGCCCGGCAGATAGGAGAATCAGAGGGAAGGAAGAAGCGAACGACCAAACGCACTGTGAAAATGGGAGCTAACAGAGATGACAAAAAGCCAGAAAAGAAACCACTTTCATTCATAAAAAGGAGTGACCGGGGGCTGGCCACGGGTCAGACAATGCAGAGTACATCTGAGGTAAACAACAAAGGGGGAAGAGAGAAAAAAAGAACAGGAGGATGGGAGAAGAAGGAAGGGGCAAGGAGAAGGCTGGGGTCGAGCCGGGGCGACGGCTCCCTACTCTTCCCCACTTCCCCGTTACATGAAGCCTCTCTCTCTCTCTCTCTCTCTCTCTCTCTCTCTCTCTCTCTCTCTCTCTCTTTTTCTTACTCTCTTCCTCTCTTTCTCCAGCTTCTTCTTCTTCTCTGGAGCCCTCCTGGGCTTGCCGAGCTTGGACGGGCGAGCTCTTCTTCTTCTTCTTCTCTCTTCTCTCTTCGTCCGTGTAGGCCTATGTCTATTCTCCGTCTTCCTCCGTGTCCGTCTTTTTCGTTGGAGCGAGGGGTTCTTATACCCCTGGTCAAGCCGACGACTGCCGAGGACGGGAGTAGGTGGGGCGAGGACAGCCCAGCAAGGTCCAGGTATGGGCCTGCCATGCTTTCGCTGCGCGCCGAGGGCTACAAGCGTTGACCGGCGTGGATGGGCCGAACGTTGTGCCGCTGGAGGCTGAGGAAGGCGTGCCGCTGGAGAGCCTCGCAGGTGTGCCGCTGAAGGCCTTCGCAAGTGTGCCGCTGAAGGCCCTTGCAGGGGTGTGCCGTTGAAGGCTCAAAATAGTGTGCCGTGGAAGGCTAAAGGGGATGTGCCGCTGAGGCACTTGAGGGTGTTTGGACTGCACCGGGTAAGGTGGCAGAAGGTGCACCGGGGAAGGCCCGTTCAGGGCGTGCCGGGTGTGACGGCTAGGAGCGTGCCGGCTGCAGCAAGCATCAGGCGTGCCGGGTGAGAGCCGTGACGAGCGTGCCGCTGGAGGTGCTGGCAAGTGTGTCGCTGGAGGGGCCAGCAAGCGTGCCGGCCAAGGGGTGTTTGGACTGCACAGGGTGAGGATGTTTGGCAGTGGGCCGGTGGAAGGGCACTAAGGGTGTGCCAGGAGAGCGCCCAGGGGGGTGTGCCGGGCGCGGTGCTCTGGAGCACGCCGGGTAACGTTGCTCTTGGAGATGTTGAAGGAGGTGAGGCCCGTCGGACAACCCAGGATGGAGATCCCTCCAAAGAGCATGTTGCGGGAGAGGTTCAGAGCCTGCAACTGCGTCAAGCTGGACGTCTCCTTGGGGAGTTCTCCGGTGAGATTGTCGGAGCCTGAGTCCAAACTGATCGTTAAACCCATCAGGGAACCGATCTCAGGGGGGATCGTCCCTGACAGGCCACTGTAGCTCAGATTGAGCAGCGTCAGCTTCTGCAGGTTCTTGACGGATTTGGGCAGCCTCCCGATCAATAGATCGTTGCCGAGGACGAGCTTGTTTAGGTTCCGCAGAGTGGTGATCTCTGGCTTCTGGATCTATCTGCTCCTGTCTCATGCCAGCGGCGTTGGGTGTGCTTGAAGCAGAGGAGACAGTGGATAGCTGCAGATCATCAAGTTTGCCCCCAATCATGTGTTTATTTCTCCTCAGCGTATCCATCTCCTGGCCAGTTGGCACAAATGTGCGTGATCTGTACCTCATGGCAACTTCATCACCCCCGTTGGTGTTGTTCAGCCCATAATCATGATAGGTTGGGGCATGCAGGCGTGCAATTTTGCGTGTCTACAACGTCCTACAGCAATCGTCTCCCCCCTTTTGTTGGGTCAAGGTACACCTCACAACTCTCAACCTCATGTCATCAGGAAAGTCACTTAAGTGGTCTACGGGAACATGCTCCTGCCCAATGTACCCAACAAATCCTCCAACGGCATCGAACTCTTGAGTGAGCTCATACTCAGCACTATACTCTTCTTCCTTTAAAAGGTCGGGGGTAGATGGGGAGGCCTCCGAAGAGCTAGCTATTGGGGCCTCAATCTCCTGCACTCCTACGTGAAGGGACCTAGTGGGGCACTGGTATGCTCAATGACTATGACCATGACACCTAAAACAAACATCTCAGGAGTTGTTACCTTGGGGTGGCTCTGAAATGACTACCCTCTTTACCCGGTCATCTCTCCCCATGGTTGGGCAGTGGTAGGGGTATGGGCTGTGGAGAATTGTGAGTTTCTTGGTTTCTCACTCATTTGAGTGGACCTACTTGGACCATTTTGGGTGATCTGCCTCTCACTCATGGTGCAGGTACGGGGTGGTTATGGAACCTCCTGCAGACTCACAGGGGTCTACTCGGGGTGGGAAGGGAACCCTCTAAAATTGGGGCTTCTAAAACCCCTCTAAAGATTGGGCTAGCTAAAAGGCATGCTTTAGCGTGGAGACATCGCGAAGGAATAGCTCTCTCCGGATATCCTCCTTCAAACCAGCCCTAAACCTGGAAAGGGTAACATCAGTGTCCTCATTTATGCCACAACGCATAAGCAATTCATCAAACTTGGCGATATAACAAGACACTGGTCAGTTTCCTTGGGATAAGCGATGCCATTGGTCTAAAAGTCGCCGCTTGTAGGAGGATGGGAGATACTTTTCCCATAGCTTCATCTTTATTTCCTCCCAAGTGACAATGGGTTCCTACTTCCTCCTATGAAGTAAAGTCTCTATGTTCCTTCAGTAGATCTTCACTTGTCCAAACAACTGCATCTGGGCAAACTGAACCTTCCGCTCCTCTAACATTTCAGACCACTCGAAATAGTAATCCATGTTAGCCTCCCAATAGGAATACACACTGGATTCTAGAGACCAACTAAAGTAGGGGGCCTCAATCTTGACACTTAAGTAGGCTAAGTCATCTAGATCAATTGTATCACAAGGAAGTCTCTCATTCCAACCATGCCCTTAAGGAGCCTCATGTTGGCCTTTCAGATTCCCTTGGGGTCTTTGTTGACCGTACACACTCTCTTGGTCCTAATCCTCATGGGCAACCTCTAACTAGGTTACACTCTTTGCCATTTGGGACAATGAATTCTCGAGTAAATCTACCCAAGAGTTCTTTACCCATTCTAGCACGTCTCCCGCTATGGGACAAGTGGATTCGATTTTGGCGACTGAGTGGTCACGACCTGACTTGGTGGGTATGCAATGCAACTAAATGATGGCGGTAGTGAAAAAATTGATCTTATTTTTTGACTAGATTTAACGCCCTAAGCCAACCTAAGCTCCGATACTAAATTTGATGCAGGACAAGGGTTAAGTGGGTTGACTTGGTCTAAGTTTGACAAACGCATTAAGTATGTTCCCACGAGCACACCATTAATTTGAAGAATGTGACATGTGATGCATATCCAAGTCAAAAAATTACAGCATAATTTTAAGTTGAAACGAAGCAGGGCATCGCGGTTAAAGAACTATCATAGGCTAGGGCGCTCATCTCTCAATGACTCTAACTAGTGTGCATGGGTAGGGCCTCACAACACTTGCCAACAACCTTTAAAGTTCATAGGCCTAACTACGTTCACTCAACGGCACTTGGCCTTCAACAATATACTAAATAAATAGGATAGACTCAAAACCAAGGTGGGGTTCAGAGATTACCTCCACGCAGGGGAGTGGATGGCGAGTCGCCTGGCTATTGTGCTTCCCAAGATAGAAATAATAATTAATATCCACCCCTCGCAAGGGGATAATATGCTACAAGTGAGACACGGGATAACTACAGCAGGTTGACGGGCCGAAGACTTGGGTGCAGTGAAGATGTGGCGTCAACAGTGGCACCTCAGGATGGACCATCCTGAAGTAGCGGCGGTAGCAGGTCGAAACATGGACAGCTTGTGCAGTGCGGCTGGCATGAACGGGCAGGGTCAGCGCTGTCGAAGGGATGGGATCATGGCTGGCGGGGAACAACCAAACGAACGGGGTCGCAGGGTGGCCGGTGCCACCAGGGAAGGTGGCCCTCACGAAGGCTCTGCACTGGCTCAGGGCTCGCAAGGCAACCGGATGTGGTACGAGCGGCTGCCACGAAGTGCAGGTGGATGGCAACTCACGGCGGCACGACGTTCGCAGGCAGGCCTGCAGGTGGGTGGCTAGTGTTCGCAAGGATCCTCGTGGTTGGGCAGCGCCGACTGGTGGGGTCGTGGGCGGGGCACCGGGCCTTCTCGAGCGATGCGAGTAGCGTCAGTAAGGATGGGCGGCTTCGGCGAAGATGACCAGTGCACTGCGTGCCTACATGGTGTGGGGGTGCCCCGACGTTGGGCACATGGCTAGGGTCAATCCCCCCTCCTTTCGCGAATAGCGAAGGGAATGAGAAGTTGAGGGCGAGGGAAGAGAGAGATGATAAGCTGGAGAGAAGAAAAGAAGAATAGGACAAAGAAAAAGTAAAGAGAGACGAGTTGGGTAAGAGACCGAGGGCGGCAATAGGGAATGCCCCTCACGTTCTTCTCTCTCGAAGTGACAAGGAAAAGAAACCCTATTTTTTATTCCTCTCTTCAATGTCTTCCATCGATGGATACATGTCCTTTTTATAGCAAAAGGGGCCAAAAGGAGGTAACTCTAACCTACCAAAAATAAAAGAAAAGCAAGCCTACTAAAATCACAAATCCTTTTTAAAAAGACAATCTAACCTACTAAACAATGATAACACATCCTACCATTAGCAACCAGCGTGGAGGCACAAGCCTAGGGTGGCATGGGGTTGACGGCCATAAACACGAGCTGGATCAATCCGGCAGTCTGCACCAACATCCTCATCAAATGTGCACAAGCACTACCCTTCTATGAAATGTTGGATCTTGCCTCCTACTAAGATGTGTGCTCTTGGCATAACATGCTATCAGAAGATGTTTGCACGAAAATGTTTGGAAACCCACGTGTTTTTCCATGGGCCTTTAGCCAAAGGCCCAAGATATTGAGGGAGTAGGAGGTTGACAAAAGAAATTAAGGAGGGTCTGCATTCTCAATTTTTGTCCAGGACATGAAGAATCATGGGAAATATTCTCTGGAAGAGTTAAAATTTTCAGAAAATAATTCATGCAAAAGGGGAAAAAAACATGTCTATATATTTTGTAGAAAAATGATTGTAAAATAGAAAGTGGGGGCATAGTGGAGGTAGTGGGTGAAAAATACCAGATTCTACTTACCTCTAGTGTGGTGGGAAAACAAAATCCTAGAAAATACAAAATATTCTCCCAGCTACCATTTTCACATGTTTGCAAAACACATGAAACTCGGTTGTGAAAATAAAAGCACAGAGAAATTTGTGTGTTGCAATTACCTCCTAAGTCCCACACCAGGGGTTCAGTAGTGTGATTGGCCTAGACATCCTTCTACCACCATGCATTTTTGGGATGGTTGCGTCCATTAACAGAAATATTTGAGAGTGGAACTGGCAAGAGGGAAACAAATCAGCTCAAGCTAGGTCAGTATAGATCAGGCCAATCCAACCTAGTTGAGGCCAGGATCAGCTGATGTAAACTAATCCTGCCTGCAAAATGGGAAACAATGAGGAACCGTCCAGGACCGGTCCGGTTCTGGTGGTCAGTTTTCAGTCAGAACCAGCAGGTTTTTGCCAAAACAGGCCTGAGGACTGAGACTGGGATAGGAACTGGCCTGGAGCAGACCAACCGGTCTGGTTCCGAAAACCAATTTCTTAAACCTTGAATACAACGCCCTCTTTAAACCTTGAACCGAATGGAAAATTAGACTGCTTGTCAAGGTGTCTACCTAGGCAGAAAGCAGTTTTCCTCAGGCCAGGCGCTCATTCTGCTTTTTTGTCTCAAAAAGGTGAGTCCAGGCACTACTGAGGCAGGCCAGACAGCCCAATGTGTCACCTGGATTCCTTGGGCTGCCAGGCCTGACCGGGATCCAAGATGAAGATCCAGTTTATCCAGATCTTCAAAGCATAAAGGCCCTGACCCCCACCCAACCCCTTCCGCTAGGGTTCCAACACCATCAACACCCACCACTGTGGTGGTCTCCTGTCACCATCAGTGCCATCTTCAGCCACCATGGCTGCCGCTCCTGCCACGTCCATCCACTATCTCCAGGACCAAGCCAGGACAGCTGCATTCTGCCATCTCCAAATTTCAGGACACTGATTCCACTGTGTTGCATACTGTATTTTAGTTTCATATTAGTATCATTTCATTGTATTTTTTATGATCATGAATTATATATATTGCTTCTTTTCATATTAATATTCTTTCTCTGCATAGTAAAATTTACATATATTTCTTGCTGTCTTATAAGAACTTGCCGCCTAGTTGAGCACCTAAGCACTTCGGTACCCGGGGAACCCCAAGTTGCCTTGGGTCACCATACTGCCTTGACAACTATGGTGTCAAGATGCCAAAGTTAGACAGGCTGCCAGCTGACCTTTACATGGTTGAATCTTCCTTATCCTATCCATGCAATGGTGGTAATCATGCTCCATACCCGAGATCCATTATCTGTGTACTTCTGAAGAATGTGAAATGATGGTCGTAATCATGTCAGCTGGCTGAAATATGATGCAGATCATTGGATCAAGTCCAAACCTGATGTGCAGATAAGACCCAATACAACTATGTTTTTAAAACCTTGAACCAAATGGAAACTTAGACTATGCCAAGACACCAAAGTTAGCCAGGGCCACCAGGCTGCCACTTGACCTTCAAATGTTTGAATTTCCTATCTGTCAAAGAATGAATAATCATTCTCCATATCTGAGATCCATGTACTTCTGAAAACTTTGGTAAGTAACCATCCAGTATTCTTTCCCCTTCCGAACTTGGAAGGGACTCTCATTCAAAGACCAAAGATTTTTTTCTAAAACTTGAGCCAGTTCTGTGAGAAGTGATTCAGTTCTGTTCCTATGCGATGGCATGCCACATTTCAATTACAAAATAAAGTGAGAATACAACTAGCAAACTTAACCACAAGATTGACATATTAACTGACACTTTCTGAAAATTCAGTGACATTAAGGTGTAAGAAACTCAATTAATAAGAGGAGTTACATCACAAAAGAGAGTCCTGAAATCCAATGTTTCCTCCAACTGACCATAAACAATTATTTTACAATAACCTTGCACCTTGGCACCGGCCAGAGAAAACATGTCGGCATATATATGAACATAAGAACGGGATGTACCTTTAACAGAACCAACTTAAATTCAAAGAGCTCATTGTATGATTGACGCAGCTTCTCACTATTTGCATTCATTTCAATAAGCTCGCTCTCATGCTCACCCAGTCGTATCTGGAACACAGGAAATAATAAAAGAAAGGTCTTCTCAGAATTACATTTTGAATGTACCAAACATTTTTAAATGTTAGATGGAAAGTCTAAACATTAACAGTTACCTCAAGCTCCTCCAAGTCAACATCAGGTTGCAATGCAGGACGAGGAGCAGAGAGAAGACCAGCTTTACTAATTTGATCTCTAAAAAACTGCAACTTCCGTGACATCTCACCACATCGTTTCACCTGTGGAATGCAAATCCACAAGCCCTTAAAACACATAGCTCAGAAGTACCCATGTCTCAACCTAGAACAAAGACAAGCAACACTTGCACAAGTTGTTTTAGGGTTTGAAGCAAGCATAAAGGGGGGAAAGGAACTGACTATAAAATTGCATAAATAGAAGGACAGGTCAGGTAGCATGGTCAAGCATCTGAACAGATAAGTGATAATCTGATGGAGTTCCATCCTAAAAGAATCAATAAGGTAATAGCAAGGGGGAGAAGTGCCCTAGTTTCAGAAAAACCAAAAGCTATTATGCAAGTTAGCACATAGGAACACAGTATGCTCAAAAAGTTTGTGCCAAAAGAGGTGGAAGAAAAAATGTATCATTTGAAGTATCAAGCATGATTTTTGGCAAACAATGGCAAAGACTCATTCATTATTAGAAGAAAAAAAATGAAATTTTTTGGTGTACCATAGGATCACTGCACCATTATCTGAAGACAATCCTACACAGCCCCTCGAAGGGAAGCATAAGCAGTAGCAGTACAGGACAGTGAGTACCTGGTTGGCAAATGTTCGCTGAAAAGGGCTCTTGTCACTGTTCAGCTGCCAAAATAGAGCAATAAAAGGAAATATATATATATAAGAGCATGTTCAAAGTGTGATGAAATAAACAAAAGAACTGGAAATACAAGGAACACGTAGACCAACTAATGAAATTATTTGTGAAAAATAAATGATACTGAGTGAGCATTCAATATAATTTTTTTTCCCGAAAGTAGCATTCACATGGGTTGCAACTCTACAGCTGCAGGTCATCTAATGCACTCAAACTATGACCACGAAATAAAGAAACCACATTAGAACATATGTGAAGCAACTTCTGGTCAAAATGGTTACTAAATGCAGAATCCAATCTGCCATACATGTAGAGGTATATAAAGTACCTTATAAGGTTATATATGGTCATTGCCTCTGCAAGCATGAGCCCGGAAGGCCTAGATATGAACTTGTGAAAAGCAAGCTGTTGAAAGACCAACAGCATCATGAACCAGCATCATATTCATTATTCATTAAAGTAACATTGTCATGACTTGCATTTCCTAGCACCTATGCCTGACCAGGTTATTATGGAACAATAAAACAGGTAAGATTAGTAAGAAGTTACAAGTAGGGAAAGAGATTGCATGAAACAGTAGAGGGTGAAACGCTTCAGATAGATCTGCATCCAGCAGAGATAAATCATGAAATCTGAAAATTAGAATAATAATAAGACTAATCTTCTACGGTTGGAAGTGCATTCGCCAGACATGCCTTCATAAAGCAGTTCCACAACATTTTCAACGGAAAAGCTCACAAAAAAGGTGAATGTCTTGGTATTTGCCTCTCCTCTCTCCCCCCCCAATCACCCACAAAAAGGATCCAGTTCTCTACCTTGTTTTTTAAACAAAATGAACAGAAAGTCGAAGCCAGCCATTCTATGCACAATACAGTCAGAAACCATTCATTTTTTAACCTAATAGGTAAAGCAGGCTTGTCCTATGCAGATCAGTGTTGGACAGTCTATCTATCTACTTTCTCTCAGTGTTTCGGATCCCGAAGACACTAGTGATGAGGATTGAGTCCATTCAGGGGAGATTCTTTGGATATGGGAGTGGGGGGAGTTATAAAAGATGGCATGATATTAGGTGGAGGAGAGTGGCTGCTAGCAAGGAACAAGGTGGTCTAGGGATTAAGGATGTGGGAGACTTTAACTTGGGCCTCTTGTGCAAGTGGTTGTGAAGGTTGAGGGAAGGAGATGCCGGACTATGGGCGAACATTATTAGACAAAGGTACTATGGCAGGAGCAGGGTCTGGGATTTGGACACCTCAGCTCTATCCCACACTTCTCCCATCTAGCGGGACATTTTGATTTGCAGGGATGTCATATCTTTTAGTGTTCGGGTCCGACTAGGGAAAGACAACGAATGCCGCTTGGTGAGGACACACGAGCTAGAGATCGGCGCGATGCAACAAAGCGACATTACAAGACGCGTAGCGCCGTTCGGGACTCGTAGGCTTCGCTATGGCTTGGAGATGACATGGAGAGCTAGTTTGGAGCTTGGAGTCTTTTATTTCTTTCATATTGGACCTTTGTAGGCCATTCTGAGACCAATTACACTCCATTTGGACTTTATTTGTAGGCTATTCAGGGCTAGTGGGCCACCTTTGGATCACTCTCCAGGGCCCAATTGGGCTGGGCGCCCATGGGTGAGCCCACCTTGGGCCAACCCTCCTTATTCCTTCTACCCAGACCCGTTAGCCCAGACCCGTTAGGGTTGGGAGAAGGTTGCACACCCCCACCTTCCCACCTCCCCATGGGAGGTGCGCACCCCTCTCCTATTATTTAGGAAGGGGGATCGATTCCCTCCCCCTCTCTTGCCTATTTTGTAGGAGCTCAAATTAATTACCCTTTTCAGATTTTTCTTTTAGGAAATTAGGGTTTTTCTTCCCCCTCCTCATATAAAACATATTGTAATTCTTGTGAAAAAATTAATGAAAACTTTTTTTGTGGAAGAATTCCTTGAGCAGGCCGCGGCCTCCCTCTCCCTCTCCCAAGGTGGGTGCGACGCCCACCACCTCCCCATCCTCTCCCCTTGGGGTGCGACGCCCCAGCCCTAGCTCGGATCCCTCTGCTGCTGCCACTACATCCCGACGTCTTCCTCGGCATCCCTCCAAGCCTGGAGAAACCCCGCTCGAGTTGGTGCTGCAAGCGAAGAGGCCATGGAACCCATCTCCTTGGTGTGCCCCTGGGTGTCTGCCTGCTGGACAGAGCCGCAGAGGTCGAGTTTTTCCGCCCCCTTCCCATCCTCTGATTGCATCCACGTCTTCTGATCTTTTCTTCCTCTATATGTCCCCCACGTCCCCATAAAATTTCATGTCCTAATTCGTCCTGTGGCCGAAGATCCCTTCATAGGCCTTTTACCCACGCAGACTGTCTCTGTGCAGATCTGTAGAGACAGAGCCCAAACCCTTACAAAGGGATGTCCCCCAAACCTTCTCCAAACGACCTGAAAATTAGTACAGGTCTTCCCCACGTCCTAACCCATCTCCCATAATTTTTTTTCATTTTTCTGAGCCCATTTTCCCTGCGTGCCATTGCCCCCATTTCCTGTCTTCTGTTCTGTCTGCGCAGGCCTGCAGACTAGACCCCACCTGCCACCACCTCACACGCCCAAAACTGCCACTACGCACGACCCCGCCACTTCTCCTCAACCTTCCCACGACCCTCCCCTAACCTCCAGAGAAAACCCCGCCCCAAAAGTCGCCCGGAAGCCCCGGTACCACCCCCTTCTTTCCCCCTCTGTCCTGCTGCCAGCAGACGAGCCAGAACGCGCAGGGGTCCGTTCCGAAATTCGCCCCGGCTTCCACGGTGCTCGGTTGCAGTTCACCTTCCTCAGGCGTCCCTGGGACATCCCCGCCAGCGTCCCCGCCAAGTTTCATGATCAGCGGACGACCAGAAGGTCGCACCTCAGGCCACCCTACTTGCTGGTCACAGGTGCTCGCGCAGACAGGCCGACAGTCTGCCGGCAGATTCGTGGCGTCGACGGAGCTACTAGCCGGCTTCCCCAGCTGCCATCTTCGTCCGGAGCGGTCGTCGTCCACAGCAGGTCTCGTCCAGGGAACCGTGCTCCATCCTTGGCGTCCGGGACTCGCCTTCCTTGCTGCTGGACCCGGTCGACCCGTAGGAGCAGTTCAGCCACCCGGTTCGCAGCACTCCGTGGGCGACGAGCTTCACCGACCCGTGGCCAGTCAACCCACGTCACACATCCCCCGGATCGCTGTGTGCCTTTTACCTCCCTGCGAGGAGTGGGCTTGTTTGGTTCTGTACTATTTAGTTGTGTACCGGGCGATCGTGTGACTTGGCCGGGATTCTTCCCCACGTCCCGAGCATGGAGGTATGCGACCACTACCTTCTCGGTTAGCTTGTTAGTTTAGTATGGTCTCTGGATGCCGCTGCTTGTGAGTGCTTAGGTTTCTAGCTCGCATATTTACTATCACTACTACGGTGAGAGAGTGAGACGGTCGTCCGAGTCACGAGTGTGGAGTTGTCGACCCTAGACTCGTCGGTTTCGCAACCGTGCGGAACGACGCGCTTCCCTCTCTTAGGACGCCTGTGAGCTATAGTTTCTTGTTGAAGGGCGCAATTTCTTTCTTGGGAACCTTAGGTGTCGAGCTACGCTACTTGAACTTTTGTGTCGTTGCTGGTCGTAGTTGTCCTTTAATCACGTCATCGCATAGAGTCCCAGCTTGCATAGCGTCCCGCATCACCTCTTCTAGAAGGACAGGTGGTGCGGCGACTTCTCCTTGGAGGCAACTTCTCCCAATCTCTTTACTATCTTTGCTGACCCTTTGGGGCCGATGGACCGGGCTTTTGACCCCCACCTCTCAAGGGGCACCTAGGCGCTGACTTTCAGAATGAACCTCAGGTCAACAGAGAGAGAGCACCTTCAGGACCTCTTACTCTTCCTCCTCAACTATATCCCGCACTTCGACAGGGAGGATGCGTGGTTTTGGAGGTGAAATAAAGAGGGGACATTTTAAATTCGGCCTACCGACTCTTTTATCTCAGAAGGAAGGGTGCGCCACAATCTCGCCCCGCAAGTTTGGAGGCTGTGGAGTCCGTTAAAGATGAAGATCCTTACTTGGAGGATTACCCACAAGAGGCTCCCGACTCGAGACCGATTAGTTCACTTCGTTCCGGCCATCCAGGTGACGTGTTGCTTCTGCGGTCAGGAGGACGAGTCTATGGACCACCACTTTGTAAAATGCTCCTATGCACGGGAGGTGTGAGACGGTTTGGCTTCGAGATCTTTATGCACTATTACTTGTCAGTCAGAGGTGTAGCCCTTCATCAACTCTTGGAGTAGGACTTGACCCATCATGGGTGATATGACTATGTGGTGGCTGATACAGCATACCACTCTTTGGTCCCTGTGAGGTAAACGGAATAATAGAATCTTTAGAAGGAAAACTAGAGCTAAGGAGTCTCTTATTTCTTTTATTTGTGATAAAGTGAGGGAATGGGCGGAGTTGCTTTGTAATACGAATTCCCTCAACTCCTCTCTTTTTGTTTTGCTGGGGGATTAGTGTGGTCTACACTATCTTAGTGTGACCTTTTGTATAGGGATTTTTTGGGAGCTTCTTGATCATACTTGTACATCCCTTCCTATTTTTGATTTAATACAATTGTGGAATTACCCACTTTCAAAAAAAATCATTAATGGGAATGAGAAAAGACATAAGAAAGGTCATCATAAAAAGTATGAAATGAAAGATGGAAAAAATGAAAGGATAAATTTGCATGTACTGGGAACTAAACATTCTAAAAAATTCATGGCAATGCAAATAAATAAATAAATAAATAAATCGTTCATCCCTCGAACCCTCTTAACCCTTCGCAGCAGCACCAGCTTCTCAACATAATTCAAGTTTGAGAAAAAGCCTCTAAAATTTTGTAGATTGCGAAAGGCACACAAAATAGAATCCTCTCGTTCATACACTCCCTTCAGTATGCTCTTGTCCCTTCAGAATGAATTTGAAAACAAAAAAAAATGAAGGATGACTCCAAACAATCCAGCTTCTCTCTAGCAAAGAAGGATTGTGGGAGGAAGCTCAAACTTTGAGGTGAGAAGCCTCACAATTCTGAAGTCTGAACAAGAATAGTTCATCAAAATGCTGCGCCATCTGACAATCACATTTATTGCAACTCATAAGAAAAATCATAGGACGAGGAGAAGGGAAACCAAAACTTATGTGAGATCATCCATGAGGATGTATAAGAATAAGGGCTATGGATTTTGGTGGATAGATGTTTCTGAAGGTGTCCAAACAGAGACCAGACTACCCGTCCCGAGGGGGGGGCAAACCAAGGGGCCACAGCTGTGAAAGGATAAGCTTCTGAAACCACCCCTCAACCTCCAGTAGGGCGGCATGTGACAATGTCCATGGACAGCCACATGAACCTCCCGCAGGATGCATGGATGGATTCCCAGCTGAACTTCCACCTATTCCATGGCATCCAAGAGAAGTCAATGACTCACCTATTTCTAGGGCGTAAGGTGACCGATGCTATTTAGAACACTCTTCCGAGGATGCTGAACATACAAGAAAAGTTTGAGCTTTTGAGGATGTGTTGGACATGTTGAAATGGTAAAGAAAATCGCACCCCATTAGTGTTGAAAAGAAATTGTGGTTCATCAATCCTCCCGCAATGACACGGAGTATTTCATGGGAGATAAATAGGACAAGGTTGAGAGAAAATTTTCATAGCTCCAAGAAGATCAATGCAAACCTAGAGGAGTGTGCCATTGCCGCTACCTTGGGCAATCCAGATAGTTCTATTTGACGTGCAAATTCAGGCAGTAGAGAGGCTACCTATTGTGAGTAGGTGGAACAACAATCTTGTGGCCACTATCCCACCTTATAGGGCACTGGTGTCGACAGGTCGCAGACTTGCAGTAGAGAGGCTTGTGATGGTATGTGTTTATATTGTAGATTGTGAGGTGATACCTGTCCCCAGGAAAGTTGTAATTATTGGCTATCTCATTTGTAATGAATAGTGGCAAATTTATTCCTCCCTGTTGGAGTTGGGGTAGGATGGAAAAAAAAAACCAAATAGTCGTGAAACACAAAGGCCCAGCGCCAGTGACAGATTCCTTAAACCAAGAAATCTTAACTTCATAAGATTCTAAAATCCTGAATAAGAAAATTCAAGTAACAGTGTAACACTGACCAGCTTTTTGGAATTTGATGTAAGGCACATTCTCATACCATGTTAGTCAAGCATGAAGGTTATTGCTATGTTGCTAGAAATTTGGAGAAGATCAATACTCCATGATTGCACTCCAGACAGAGTAACTATAAGTCCATATCCTTGAGCGAATTTTTAAGCCAGCTGATACTAGTTTTTTTCTGCCACATAACCACTCTAAGGGAACTGATCTGTCCATCAGTGGATAGCCTTTTACTATCATGAGAAACATATCATTTTTCTCTGAATAAACGAAGAAAACAAAATCAGTGGAGAGTCGCATGATGTAAACATCACACTCTTGAACTGGCAGTCGTGACTCATGAAAGAGTGCCACATTTATCCAATAGATAAGTGAACTCACCAACCTTTTGTTGTAGAGTATGACGTAATTATCACACTCTTGAACTGGCAGTCATAAGTCGTGAAAGAGTGCCACATTTATAGCATAGAAAAGCAAATCTACCAACCTTTTGTTGTAGAGTATGAACTATAACAGAAAACCATGATTGATTTATACGTGTACCGTGTCCTAGGCCATCTCAAAGCAAGATTGTCATCACTAGTACTACGGCCATGTTCACTCCCAACAAATGCTTTCAGCTTTTATATAGTACTGAATTATTGGGCATGTAAAACCAAGACATAATTAATCAGCGCAGGATTCATCTGGACCCCCCACACTGACTTGTCTAGACCCAAGCACAACCTCTGTATCATTGGCACGATATATACGCCCACAGCCCTCGTTGTTGATTGGACCCCAACCAGTATGTCCGGTCACGTTTCCAACACATCAGCAAGTGCCAGACCTTTGCCTATTCCTTGCCTGGAACAGGATATGGCGTGCAATGAAACGGCGCAATGGGAGAATCTCATCACATCAGAAGCAGAGAAAACGTGCTTCTGCGGATCTGGATACCAAAATATTTTCATCCTCTTCGTTCCACGACACTGATACCTCAACAGAATTAGAGTAAGTGGGCTTCCAGCAACAGACAGCCCTCAAAGCTACACAATTCACTACCTCGCCTTCCACAGATTCCCAGTACTACGACATCGGACGACCACACACCGGGGTAGATCAAGCTATGAAGAGATCGAGCTGCACCGACGAACAGATAAAGAACACGAGCAACCCCAAACAACTCGAATTACGACAAATTCAAGCAGAAAAACGGAGGAAAACACGAAATGCCGGAGAGATTCCTACAGATCTAGACTTAACCGCGTGCATCGACTGAATTCCTTACGTCTTTGAACTGGAGGAGGCCGAGCTCGCCAAGGTACGTGATCGCCCGGTGCGCGCTCTCCACGGGGATGATGAGCTGCACGAAGGTCATTTTCTCGGAGCGGAGGTAGTCCATGGGCGGGAGCTTGTCGAAGATCCCCATCTCCGTGACCGGCAGAACGCCGAGGGAGGCGCGGGGGGAGGAGGCTACGGCAGATGGCGGCGAGATCTAGCCCGGCGTCTCCACGCGCGCGCTTCAGATCTGGGGAGCGCTCTCGGGCTCCAGCCTCCTGCTTTCTGCCCCCCTCGCAACGGCCATGCGGAGAAAACTTCCCCCTTCGCCCTCCAGTTCAGACGAGCCACGCACCGCCTCCTCGCTCTCTCTGGTTATGGGAAGGGGAAGGACGGAGTGATGCCGTTGGATGGGTTTAAAAGGAAGAAGAAAAGCGGTTCCATTTTAAGTGACGGCTGATGGGAAGGCCATTAGACCCATTACGAGGGGGTGTGATGCCCCTTTTGCCCCTGGATTTCTGGGAAATAACTGGGGCGGGACACGGCGATGGCAGATCGGTTCCCGTTACCGTAAGGTCCTCGTAAACGAGGGTCATGCACCCGCGCACCCTGATATTTTTCGATTGACCACGGAGGTGAACGCTGTAAGCGTATCTTGGTGGCAGCACCCATTTTTCTTCCACATGGCGGGACTTGTTTAACATCGTATTCTTCACGCGTCATTTTTTAGTCGTTGAAAAAAAAGACAAGGTTTGAGGCTAGCTTTTTGTTTTGAAGATTTTTTCTTGCTTGGAAAATGATGAGGTAAGTAGAACAACTGTTTCATAAGAAGATTCATCGTTGAAAGATATAAAAACGCTGCACCCCCATGTGTAATTATCACCCCCATGGGGGTGTAGTAAATTTCTTTTTGCAAATTTTAGAAGGTGGGAGTCATCTTCCTCTAATTTACAGTTTAAGTTAATGTTGGCACGGAACTATCTAAAAAAAACTAAAAAATAAAATAATTGACGTGAATAATAATTTTTCACTGTTCACACTGTCTATTTTATTTTTTTAAGTTTTTTTGGGCAGATGAGAACGTGACTTAGATTTTATTTGGGAATAAACTCGATCATTGCAATCTCTAACGGGTTTAAATTTTATCAAATGAACATAGTATTTCTTGATTTTTGTAAGTAAAATTTTATAATAGAGAGAGAACTAGACGCAAAAATATCTAATTTTGATAATCTATCAAAATAACTTAAGAGGTGTTTTTCAAGATTTTACATGATAGATAATCTCTAATTTTTTTGTACGGATACGAGATTTTAAATTTTCCTTTTCTTTAATAGTGTTCTCGAACACAATTTAAGAGAATGAGAGTCTCACGTCATAAAAAAGCTTAAAATTTTATTACACAGATCTTGACGATGTAATACACCTCAAGGGTGAAACAAACATTACTCTATAAAAACAATTGGTTGACATGAGGAGAGCCAATGAGATTCGATGTTCATGAAAAAGGCTTCTGCAAGGAAGTCATCTTTACTAATGGGCAGATGGACGTGAGAAAAAATTAGTTTATGTGTATATATATAATTATATATACATAAAAATATGTCACACCTATTTTGCATTAAAATGTGTCTCGGTGGTTCACCCAACTTCTATTGAGAATTGAGATTGCAAGTTCGATCTCTCCCTAATGTGCGGGGTCTGATCTCCCATATTTTTGAGATCCTTATGTGCCACTTTATGATAGGGTGAGCATTATTCGGGTTCTAACTCGAAAATCAAATCGAATCGAACGATTTGGTTCTGTTTGATTTGGGTTGAAATTTAAAAAATTTTGATTTGGATTTAAATCGAACCGTATTAAAAATTTTGGTTTGATTTGATTTTGAAGTTCAAGAAACCGAACAAAATTAAATCGAACCGAATAATCCGAATTTAAGAATATTTTTATCAAATTAATATAAATGTATATGTAACTATAAATCCGAATTTAAAAAATCCAATTCCCACCATTCTAATGGGGCTTCCGACTTTATGAAATATGTTTCAAATCACCTTCTATTTTATTGTAACCGAACTTCTTAAATTCATATGTGAAAATGTTATGGAGCTTGTTCTTACAAGTTACAACTTTGTATGTTATTTTTTTAATATTTACTTTATTTGATAGAAATTCTTTTACCTTACCTTTCTCTAATGTTGTTTGAATCTAATCTAATTTATAAAATGGGAGATGAATATGGTTCAAACCGAATCAAACCGAAGGTTTGGTTTCAAACTAGTTTGGTTTGATTTGGTTCGGGTTGAAGCCTTAATTCAGTTCGATTTGATTTGAGAAAAATTCTCTTCAAACCAAACCAAATCAAACCGTGTTCACCCTTACTTTATGATTCCTCCGTGAAAAGAAAAAATGTGTGCATCATCCCTGCCCCTCGGGGTGTCTAAGTTTTCGATCCTCCGCCCTTGTTCTCTTCGTCTCCGATTTCTCAAGTGTCCAACTACTGTGTTATTTAAAAAAAAAACGCTCCACTCTCTTGAAGAGAGTGAGACGGAAGAATAATATGTCCTCAATTATGACATTGAAACTTAGAGAATCGATAACATGATCAGCATGGCCTACTTTGATTCTCCAAGGTAACTTTCAAGAAAAGTATGGTAGACTGCATTACTAAATATGGCCCAAGCGTATAGTTACATAATGCATAGAAGACAAAAAATCTTTTTCTCGAGTATACGGATAATAGATAAGAAATTTCCTCTAACAATGTGCACGGAGACATCTTGAACCTTGTTGGATGGCTAACTATAACATGTATAGCTTCTATCCCACTATGTCAAATAAAAAGCCGATACGGTGTGTTGCATATATTATGTACTGCACATGCATATTGTAAAGTAGATTGTTGCACAGGAAAAGAAATACGTAGGATTTGTTCTCCTCTGTCTGTTGCATTTTTGTTGAGTCTGTATTTTGCGTATAATAAAGACACAAAAACACATACATGTGTAAAGGTGAAACTTTCACTTCTACTATAAAATATTCAAACAAGTTAAGATCTAAATATTGAAATATATTTTGTATTTAAATTTTCTACATAAAAATCATTATTAAAGGTGAATTTATAAAAAAATATTCTTAAAAATATATTAACAGACATGACATTGGGTTAATTCAAATAATACATAAATGCCATTTAAGTATAATTTTTTTCAAATTATTGATAAAAAGAAGTGATATATATACAAATAAATACGATATTGTACACACTCCAGATTTACATACTACATAGTGATATACGTGCTAATATATTTCTAAGAATAATTTTTTACAAATAAATCTCTAACACTAATTTTCATGTAAAAAATTCTTTTTATTTTTATTCTGTGTGTTTGAAGTTTAATATTTGTTTTATAAGATTACAAGTTAATTTGTATGGCTATCACTGTTAACGGGCTTATGAATATATACAAGGCACACGTGAAAAATGTGAAATAATAAGAAGACAAAATTATACTTGATACTCGTACACACACCTGAAATCCCTTTTTTTCATATTTTGTATTGTCATATTTATGGACATTTTTTTCATGTTTATAATTTCATTTTATTTTTTCTCACGCTTATGTTCTAAGGGCACTATCGTACTTGACCCCCCCCCCCAAAAAAAAAACAAAAATCAACCAAACAAGTCAGATGTATTATGTGTAGAATTGTAATTATTTTTCTTAAATTTTTGTTTTAAAATAATATTTATTCACAGAAAACTCTCGACCTCATTCGAAAGTTAAAAATAATAGAATATATTTTTCTCAAATGTCATTTTTTTGTCTATTGCTTTAATTATCACCACAGTTTCAGGCGCAGAAAAATGGGAATTCACATATGTTAGAAATTCTCAAAAGGCCCACGGAACATTCCAGCAACATGATCTTCCCATCGGCAATATCATTGTTATTGGCTTATTGCTGCTGGTCGACCCATCCGTAACTTGCCCATGTGCACGTTCAATGCAAGATAACATTACTCATCATCAAAGTACGAAAAAAAGTTCGTTTGCGTAAATATCCCTATTGTATGAAAAAATGTGCGGCCGCCAAACCTCCCGGAAAATGAATTGTTTTACCTTCTATGTGCAAAATTTGTCATGGACATAAACGAATTTATGCATAAGCCTATAGTCGATGCTTGTTGCATATGGATAGGATGTGTCAAGAATATTCCTTTTTGAATCTTTTGCCAATATATCTCTCAATTCTTATGTATTTGAACGCCTGAAATCACCATATGAATTAGGGTTTTCTAAATCGGTCTGATACGACGCACCGTGTCACGTGTAGGGCGGGATGATTGGGTCGTGAGACATGGCCGAGATGTATTGACCTGCACGGGATCATGTGTCCCACTGCGTATCATACCAGTTCGAAGCGAGATCGACCTGGTACGTGTGGGTCGCCCGGCTCGTGCCGATTCGACGTTAAAACCCGACTATGGAGATGGCGGTGGAGATCGTCGAACGCAACGGCAAAGACCGGCGAGGGGTGGTGCAGGCCGACGAGGGGCGATGCAGGCAGCGGGGACAAGCGATCCGAGGCCTCTGCTGGTGTAATTTAAAGTTTTTTGTTTTTGTTTTTGTAGAGAGAGGAGAGACGGGACGGCCGGTGGCCAGTGGGTGGGTTTTAGTTTGGTTAAAAGGTTTGTTTTTTCTTTGAATAAGAATAGTCATTCTTTAAAGATAGTACTTATTTTGAATGAGAAGTGAAGAAAAAGTAAAACAGGAGAGTGAAAAAAGTGAAATCTTTTTTTTACAATTCGCTGTAATATGGATTCAACCTTTAATCTTACTAGGATGGAGACTGGATCCCATCTTATTCCATATTACCGAAGTAAAATATTTCTCTTCCATGCTACATCATAGCCTTATTCCATTACCAAACCCAGGCATAATGTTGCTTTCAAGTGAAGCAGCCTTGCAGCCTTGGCACAGTTGCTGTTCCTTCCCTTCAAATAAAAGCACCCACGGGTGCTTGTCAACAGTGGAGACGGACCGTCCATTACTCCTGCCGGCAACTCCAAGGACATTGAGACCAGGTGTGGGTTGCATGAATGTGACTTATCATTGGGACAAGAATAGGCAATCACGTCAAGATTGTTTGGAAGAACACATGTTTTTCCTTAGGACATTGTGCTACTAACCGTGTATCAACCCTTTGGTTCATCTTCTTTCGTCTCTCTAAAACTAAGCTAGTTGGTAAATTAATAAGAGAGAGCCGAAAAGGGGGAAGGAATATTGGACGAATGAATGTGTGTATGAGAGAGAAAGAGGGCCGGGAGGGAATTCTAGTGGTCTTATGTTGTATTATAATTAAGGATGTTAAAAATATTCGTAAACCTAATTATCCACGTTACTCTACATGTGATGGGTCGAATAATATTAAGATAAATGAATATAAATTTGAATTCGAATTTTTTAAAATTTAGAGTGGATATAGACTTAGTGTACCCATATCCAATTCGAACTCATTTTTAATAATTCAGTGTGTACATTCGACTTATGATTTTGATATGAACTTTATTCATTTATTTTTTTGATTTACGAGTTTAGACTCCTTACTAAAATTATAAGGACATTTTTATAAACTTTCAAAATTACTTTGAGAATGAAAGAATCGACTAGACTTCTATTTTCTCACTTCTCACAAATCTCACATTCCTTTTGATGTGGATGTGGACTCATATTTTTAGACATATACAGATATGCGCGGGTAAATCTATATCCATAATGAATATATCCGTATCTATAACTCTAAAAATAATAAGATATTACTCGAATATGATATTTATAAAATTTTCACTGATAAAATATGATATAAATTTAGCCAAGCTCAACTCTATCCATTTACACCTATAATCATAATGAATGGACGAATGAAAATATGTGAAAAGAGTGTTTGTGAAGGATCTCGAACTGTCCCACTACATTGTTCTCTATGAAAAAAAATAGAGGGCTCCTTGTCCTCCTCCACCGGGCTTGCCATCCCTATACGGGAACAAAGGTGAGGTACACATCTGCATTTATATAATGATGGGTTATAATCTTGGTTTCTAATAAACTCATGTACGGATAATCCCAATTTATATTTCGCAGCCTACCTGCACATTCTTAACCTCCCACCATTAATTTTTATTTCACACATAAGTTTCCTCATTCACGTCGAAATTATGTGCAAGTTCAGATGCCGTAAAAATTGCAATTTACAAATACAATGTAGTTCGGTAGTTTCAGTATTCGATAATTTTGATAACAAACCATAATTTTCCGATATTTAGTATTTTTTGAGAATAACGCAAAGATAAACGAAGGATGAAAATAATGTGCAAATGGAGAATGACTTGCAGCTAAGCATGCAAACCACATTTGGATTAGTCCACATTACTAGCAATGTGCTGACCGCATACAACCGAATGTGCAGCGCACATAATCCCATGCATTTCTTCAAGCTCAGACTAAATGAAAAACAATGTGCATTAGTGAAAAATAATTAGTAAGAGTAAATAATAATATATTTATATAAAATAATCTATAAATTTGTAAGAGTGAAAAATAATTCATGAGAGTTACAAAAATAAGTCGTAGGAGTGAAAAATCATATGAATTATTTTTCAATTCTATGAATCACTTTTCATTAATCTACAATTTTTCAATCCCATGATTTTTTTTGTCACTAATCTACATTTTTTTTCACCCTCCTCGTGTCCTCGAGCTGCGTACGGAGCGACTCAGGGTGCGTGCTGAAGTAAGTGACGACGAAAGATCACAGGCAGGTGCGGATGCAAATGGAAAACATCGTGACACCACGACATCATGAAGGGAGAAGAAAATAATAGATAAAACAGCATTGGCAACATTGGAAGTACCTACCGAAAAGAAAGCGTAAGTCGGTGACAATCAAGGATGCATTTCCTCCCAACATGGACATCCACCAAAACCCAGTCTGTGACAGCAAATACTCACCAAGCGAAGCAAATAATAATAAAAAATCTAGTAAAATTACAAGCATGGGAATATGACAATGCTCCTGACTTCTGATCTGTTTGAACATATTACATCCACAACAATCTGGAATGATGTGCATGAAACAGATGAAGGTGGGGGGAAAAAAACACAATCACAAGTCATGAAGAACAATCCGTGGAATGTCGCTTATCAAAGCCGTTATAAAAATACAATCCAATCACAAGGACGTAAACGCACTCAGAGTTATACCACATAAATCAGCTGCTTTGAGAGATCAGAGTGACAGCATGCCGATGGGTCGTCTTCTGCTGGTTTTTGCTACTTGAGACCAGCTACCTGTTACCTCCATTGCTGGCATTCTGCTCTGAAAGGCTGGCCAAGCCCTTCACCGAGCCGAGGTCAATCTTTGGAGGACCTGAGTGCCGCCTGATACCAGCTGGTGATGGACTGAACTTATCTCCAGATGGAAAGGACAGTCGTTTCTTCACTGAGCCAACAGATCCTCTTTCTGGAGTCTCAAGCTTATCACTAAACGGGCTGGAGAACCGTGACTTCGCTTTTGCAGACTCTGTTGGAGCCATGTAGCTGGGAACTGCTGGAGAGCTCGCCAGGCTTTCATCATCTCTCACTGAGGACCCCGCGATACTGTGGCGTCTAATTCTCTCTGACTGCATGCTAACAAGGCTCCGAGAGTCATCCTCAGAAGGTGCCCATCCACTCCCTGGACTAGGCGGCTTGACCCTCCCAGCACGGGATGGAGCCTTAGAGGGAGGCGTTGAGGGAGACTGGCGGCTCGGAGGTCGACTAGATTTCGGGGTTGCAGGTGAGGGCTTGTCTGTATTGACATCTCGGCGAGCATAGGCTTTGGTTATTTCTCCAACACTGCGACTGGCGCTCTTAACAGAGGCATGGTCATTGTTGACTTCTTTCTCTGGGAGATTCCGGCTCTCCCATGGCCTTGCTGCCATCCAGCGCTCTAGCCAGCTCCAACCCCAGCGTGGATTGTTTGGATCTGTGAACATTGGGTTGACTGACCTAGAAGTACTCTTCCACTGCAGAACAGAAACTCATGGAATTAATGCAAGCTTCATGTCCATGTATCTAGAGCACAAACAAAAGGAAAGATCTCATCCAACTCTTTGGGCATTGTCTCGGAAGAAAACTGTACTCTATATGGCAATGCCTCGCTCAGAGAATCTCAGAGAATGAACCAGCCATAAGATAAAGGGTAAAACAAACAGTTGAACCAGCAATAAAGATGAACAAACGAAAATGGAGGAAAAAAACGAAAAGAAAGGAGTCAGGAAATTACAAGCATTAGTTCTTAATCAAAGAAAAGACGGACGAATATGCTCGAGCAATTTAAAGACTGATGGCTGATGAACATCAACAGTTGACAGACAACATAGCTATACATCTGTGCACCTGATGAGAAAATGCATATGCCAGTGCTCTCTCTCTTCTAATAGCAGCCTCATGCTTGCTCAATATGCTTGCCTCAATTTGCTCTTTAGACTGCAAACTATCATCCCAGTCCTCTCCCATCTGTCAAAACAAAATCAAGATCAGTTGCCTGACAATAGCTATAAACTATTTTGGTAATTTGTAAGACCAAACAGCACAAAAGATGTTAAACAAGAACATGTGGTAATATGATGAACAAAAGAGACACTTCCTGGACGGCTCTGTGGCTCCCTTCAGTGAAAGCAAGATCCAACTGGTAATAGTTTGCTAAATGCAAAACGATGTCATGCTGATTGAACCATTCTTACTTACAGATCTGCAAAAGTTGGTCAAAAAACAAGGCACAACAGAGGGAGTTTTTTAGGATAAAAATAATGATAGATTATTACTTGGAGCAGTACTCAGGACGTGATTCAAGTTTTCGGCATTGGTAATATGATTTGGCTGCATATTTCAAGGATTTCCCCTTTGCTTACATAATTTTCATGTACGTTTTAAGGACCAAATGCAATACAGATGTATATTTCAAGGACCTCATTATGCATTTCAGGTATACAAATGAGTAATTTGAGTTTAGAAAATTCAACATCCATAAATTCCATTGCATATTGAATAGGATTGGCCTCGGATGGGTGTAAACAATGGACCCAAGGTGCACTAGTAGCATGGTCACTAGGAAGCTACAGAAATCGAGCATTCTAATGTATTCTAAAATGAAGTGAGATTTATGTCTTCATAGGCCCACTTTCCAGGAGGCAAATGTAGTAGAAACTATAGTGGAAAAGAAGGGAGACCCTGACATAGGTATGGATCTTGGATGTTTGGGAAATCACTCACAGTGCACCATAGATGATCTGAATACATCTAAAGTGACAATAAATTTTTATCAACAATAATAATCTTCTGGCAGCATTAACAACAGAGAGAGAAAGAACTAGAGCCTTAGAAATGGTCATAGGTTATTTTATTTGAGAGTAACCGAAGGTGATCTTTGTAAAAGCTAAAAAAATTTAATATAAATTAGGTGTGCGGGGAAAAAGATCAAAAACTTACAGATGCCCTTAATGCTTCAAGTTCTCTTTCACGCTTCAGCTGCAGCTGTCGTTGAAGAGCCTGATTCTCTTCCATCATCCTAATCCTCCTTGAACGGATCTGTGATTGAACTCTAGCAAGGGTCTGCATGCAGCGCAATGTGGTTGCAGTTTGACGCTTGACAGCATTGCCATCTATCAGTGACCTCAACCTGACCAGTCCTCTCAAGGCCCGCAATGCTCTCCTTGCCTACAATTTGGAGAGGAATATATCATTAGCCTTGTCCATAGGAGAGATGCAAAAGAAAAAGAAAAAGCTCCACAAAATACTTGCCACAAGAATTGATGCAAACATGCCTGCATTTTACAAGTACCCATGTTTTAGCTGATAAACATCTAAATCTCAGATCTGAGACTCACCAAACATTAATATCAACAGCACAAAAGTTTTCATGTTAACATTTGAAGTATATATAATAAGTAATGTTTTTCACTACTTGGATCTTACCAAATAGCCAACAATGGTGTCATGAAATTTAAAGTCGAACTTCAACATTACAACCTTAACAAAACAAACCGAGGATGAAAAGGATCCTTCTTTCTAGACATATCCACCTATCTTGATCCTTCTTTCTAGACATATCCACGGATCCACCTATCTTCACAAATGCTATTATTGTTTTTACAGACTCCTAAGAAAGAGGTTTCATTTGGAGCAGAAGCCAAAGGAGAAAGACTGTCTCACAATCATGAAACATTCCAAAATGAAATATAGGAGAGAGAAATATCACAATCTAATATTAAGAGTTTAGGCTGCAGAGCTTCTTTGTTATCTCACAATATTATTTATTCTTTCTCCGTGCCTTCAGTCTCTCAATGGTTCTCTAAAATAAAGAAAAAAAACAAACACCATTTTGATTTAATAAATAATTCCTAACGAAACAGAGTCTAAATGAAGAAAGATTAACTGAGAATTGTGTCATTTCCAAACAGGATTATGAGAAAGAAAAATGTCCCACCTCAGTCTCGGAAGGATATTTTAGTCAGCAGCGCTTCAAGGTTGGTTCTCCATGTTTTAGTTCCTACTATGAGTGAACAAGTGTGCAACTGAAGCTTGTATCAAGAGGGTGGAGAGAGGCAGGCAATCAAAGAACTGATTCCATGTATCAGCTCTGGCTTTTTAGGGAGGTGGGAAAATGGCATTTAAATGGGAACCACTTTCACATCATATGTTTCTTGGGGTGAAGCAGCATATGTTGACTTTCAATGCAAGTTTAACCTATGCACGTACTCTCAGCAGCATATTCCATGGATAGGCTATACCTTCTCAAGGTAGTGGAGACATAAAACCCACACAGGAACAAAATTCTTAGTTGGTGTAATAAATTAATGAATGGGATAGGGTACAATCCAATCACATGTCACAAGACAACCATTTGTACCAGATAAATGATTTGTTACTCTCAACTATTTGTCTTATAGTATGGCATCTAGAAAAAAAAAAGATGTTCCATAACATATTAAAAAAACATACTGACCGGTTAAAACCTAAAGAAAGAAATAAAAAAGCTTGAAGCAGGGAGTTTGACAACCAGTATAAAACCTTGTCAGCAAACACAACTTTCTTCTGATAATATTACTGCCTAAAACAGCTGTATTCTTCCTATCCATTGAGTAACATGAATTCTTAAGCTATCAACTGTGAAGAACTCGGATATTTTGAGCACAGAGTAGCCTAAAAGCCAGTTTCCAGCGCTGCTGCAGAGTAGATTCCCAGTGCTTAACCTAGGACTTCATGCCTTCAAATGTAGCTGAAAGGGGAATTCTCACTCAAGGTAAACAGCCCTACACTTGACTTGGATATCCATCCAGATTGGAGCAGAATTGTTGGTTGTTCAGGAGGGACTATAGGTAGAGATTTGGAAGCTCAATTGGATAGCTCTACATGAATATTACAAAAATTGACTTTTTTTTTACTCCTACCCGAATTGAAGTCAGGCAAACATATATCAATAATGCAGGCATATCAATTTAGAGACCCAAGATGATGCAGCCAGATCATATATTCTGAATTAAGCAGCTTTGGTACCAAGTATCCTCGGAATGCCGTCTGGATCCTGATTGCTGCAATTTCCTCCCTTGATTTACCAACGAACTTTGCGGTGCTGGCCGTGAGACGGACAACCTCGGCAGCTGCCTGAGCCGCAACTACGGCAGCCTCAGCTGCCGCAGCAGTGGCAAGTGCGACGGAGTACGCATGATTGCTACCTGCCTCTGCCACTTTGACCTCTTCGGCAGGTACTGGAGGAGGTGGAGGAGCCACTGCAGCAGGAGCCTCGCGCGCCTCCAAGGAAGAAGAGATCGTATCAGTGTGTTTGGACTTCCCAAAACCCCAGTTCTTCTTGGACTTGTGATTGCTCTGGCATCGCAAACAAGAAATATGAGAACTGATGGGAAACGATGAAACGGGTATTGAACTGGAACTGAAGGGAGAAAAAGGAAGAATAGCATCAGCTAAAAGGAGACTCTTTGCTACAAACCTGATCGTTCTGCTTTGCCATGCATTCGGGATTGAAGACTCTCTTCACAACACCAAACCATTTTCCTTTCTTCCCCATCTTCGTCTTTTCAGACCATTCCCCGCCTCAAATCTGCACAGACAACGGCAAACAGCAAGCAAAAACAGAGATTTCAGAACCCCCTTATCTGACCAAAAAAAGAAGAAACCGAAAGCTCCTTATCACTCAAAGACGCACAGGACTGAGACATCCGAACCTCAAACGACCATGTCGACCCAAACAAACAGAATTGGCGCACAATTTTTCCGATTCCCAGTGTTAAAAGCCAAACAAAAATATCAAAGGAAAACGGAAAAAATAAACCGCTTTCAATCTGCAACCGAGCCAGTAAAAGGAGCGGTAAAAACCAAGGACCCGTTTTCCCCGTCTGACAAAGAAACGATATTGACCGGAGATCTCATCGTGGGGTGCAACAAAAAGAGGGGAGTAACACGGCAAAGCGCTTGAACCTGCGTCGGAAACGACAAAAGGGGAAGAGAAAGGCCACAAGCACAAACCTACAACGCCACCACCCGATGATTGGCGCCGGGGACTAACACCTCCAAAACCCACCACCTCCACTGGTAGCTCCCCCTCGGCGAACCACTTTGCGTGCCGCCGCCCCTCTCTTCTCCTCGGAAACGTTGCGATCAGATCAAGATCAGATCGCGGGCGCTCAGAGCAATCTCTCTTCTACCCCACCCACCACTGCACACACAGACGGTAGGCAGAAGAAGAAGAAGAGGGGAGGAGGAGGAGGAGAATAAAAATTAGATCTTGGGCGGGGCAGAAGGTGGCTAGCCCATGAGCGCCATCACAGCTGGTGCTCCGGTGGGTCCCCCCGGCGTTCGGGGCGGTTGGGGGGGTGGAGGCCAGCCGTGGGCCCCCCCAGAAATAAACAAAACCCCCAGCCTCTGTGACAACGAATCCACGCTGTCTTCTTGCCTCCGCTTCCTCTGAACCCAAAACATGAGAACATTTTCTGCGCCATTGTTTAGTACACACGACC
The DNA here is from genome assembly GCA_022559845.1 of Amorphophallus konjac. Lineage (NCBI taxonomy): Eukaryota > Viridiplantae > Streptophyta > Magnoliopsida > Alismatales > Araceae > Amorphophallus > Amorphophallus konjac. The sequence continues at coordinate 444,282,061 of CM040126.1, forward strand.
AATGGAATTGTGCCACGTCTCCTCAAAAGTTTAATGCTTTTACGTTGACCCAATTTAAAGTCCGATCGTGAATTTTATTTAATTGATATTGTAAGATTTTAATCTAATTTAACTTAACGTTAAATCAGAATATTGTGAGTCGACCCAAATAAGTTGAGTCATTTAGTCAAAGTCAATGGTACTAACCCAATTGAGGTATATGTCCGCTAATTTAACCCTAAATCAACTTGGTAAAACACGGACAAAATTATTTGACATGTAATTTTTTGAGCCGGCCCTCAAACATTATAACTCTAACTGGCCATTCCAAGGTAGAATTGTGTTCGACGGCCGGGTTGAATTAGATTTTCGTGAGTCTAATCAGCTTCCACAGGCGCAGTGGGCCACCGTTCATAAGAATTTGCGTCTACAGTAACAAACCCCCTCCCCTCGGACCTATCCGTCCTTCTCGTACCTCCTCTGGGCCCCCTGGCAGCGGGCTGCGGTGAGCAGGGGAATGCTCACCGAAAGTGACGGTATTCGGGTCCAGCTTAGCAAGCGGTGGGTTTATCTTAAACCTGAGTCTAATTAATTAATGATTTAATTATGGGGGCAAGAGGTTAATCCGGCGCGTGCATTAAATTAATTTTTTTTTCGAATGCCGTCGTGACGGAGGGCCACCGATTCGAAATCTGATATGCGTGAAGAGATGAGGGAAAAGAGTGGGGGGCACGGTGTTTTGTGAGAGTGACCGCTTTAATGATGTCAACGTGTGGTAGGTCGTCTCGCGGCAGATCCAATCTCTGTTCTTGCCTAATTTAAATTTTTATGTGAATATTATTGAAAAATATTATTTATCTAAATTTATAACATTAAAGATTAATTTTATATATATCATCCATTGATCGACTATCATATATATCAATGTTAATAACTGAAAATTTTAAAAATATCACTGAATGATGAAAATACCCCCAATATTTATATCAACTTCAAATCTTTCAACATAATATTTTTGAAATTTTTAGTTAATAAAAATAATATATATGATGTTTGACAACTAAAAATAATAATTTTGAATCATCTTTTGAACATCTTATGCCAGCATTCATCTATCTTATTTAGAAAGAAAAAATATTATGAGTATACATTTTATGCCATGATTGCTCCCATGTCATAGCTCATGTGTACACCAAAGGTGTTCATAATATTATATTTTCACGCGGGAATGTTTTTTAATTCTTATAGTTTAAAAGAGAAAACAGATATTTACACATGGGGGTGTAGCAAGTATTTTTTTAATTTTGAGTGATGAGGCCCACCCTTTTTTTCTTGTAGTACATGTCAATCTTGACATCTGACGATAAAAAAATTCAAAAAAAGTAAGTTTAAATTTTAACAACTAAAACTTTTAAAACTAATAAAACATCTCCTAAATCTAACTATTGAGTCAAAAGCCTCCAAATTCCTCTTTATTATATGAAAAATCCTTCACCATCATCGTAAGGTAAGATTTGATTAGGCTAACATGATCATGATCTAGTTTACCTTAAAATGTTGAAAAGACCATAATATCCTTGTGTTAAGTGAGTGGAGAGAGAGAGAGTGGTAAACCCCCTCTGGTGCCAACACCGCCAAGTACGTAGAGAGAGAGAGAGACTTAGAAATCCTTGTTGATTAACATCAACATCACACAGAAGATAGTGGCAGAGACGACCAACACCACCTCATCTCCAGTATCAAGAAATACATTAAGTTTCGTTTCAGGCATCTACAACTCAGCTCGATCAACAGCATCAACATCCCAACAAGTGTTGTTGCACCTAGCAAGTGGAAGAATCCCAGGTAATATCTCCTGTCGGACTCCCCCTCGAGTCGATCGCGTCTGGTGTGCAGGTTGATGACCACCGACCCAATTAGTAGCAACACCATGGCATTGATGGAGTAGGGCGTGAACTTATGTCTCAACAAGAAAAAGGCAAACCCCACCATGAAGGCCAGCTAGATGGAGCTTAAGAGCGAGGAGATGGACACTGGGAGTGACGTCGAGCCATGGGGTACATGTAGCCGTCAAGGCCTTCAACGACAGTGAAGAGGGCAAATGCTACGGTAGCTGGCCTTGTCACTGAGAAGAACCTATGCCATGCGTCTGCCCTTGGCTTCGAAGATACGAGATGGCGAGGGGGAGGAACAAGATGGGGAAGGCACAGGTCTGCAGCAGGCTTGTCAGCCACAACTGCATGCCGCTATCCAGGAATGCATACAACTCTAGAACCCCCATTGTCGTTGCTCCCCTCTTCAGCCCTGTTGCAATCGAGTCATAGGAACTCGCTCAACGTCATCACCTCCCGTAGGCACCCACTCCAATCCTATCGCCGTCGTCCTTGAGGGCACAGCTCCAAATGAAGTGTTTGCACACCGGTCATCCTCCCAAAGCATCGAGATCGGCCTGAGCAAGTCCGCCAACTAACCCCATTCTCTCTCTCGCTCGCTCTCTCTCTCACTGAGCAGCGAGATCATCGATGTTCATCTCTACCGGCTAGCACGGCCACGTTGGTCTCTGCTCCAATCAACCCCAATTATATCGTTGTCGCTCCCCATCTCTTCCTTTCTCTTTTCCCTTCTACAGTCGCCAAAAATGACATTATCGCCCCACAGTTGGTGGTGGGGAGCCACTGTATGACACCATCAACTCCTCCTTGTGCGGTCAGGGAGCTAAGGGGCTCCATCTATAATTATCTCAACGGAGAGAGAGAGAGAGAGAGAGAGAGAGAGAGAGAGAGAGAGAGAGAGAGAGAGAGAGAGAGAGAGAGAGAGAGAGAGAGAGAGAGAGAGAGAGAGAGAGAGAGAGGAGTGTGGAGATATAATATTATCAAAAAATGAGATGATATATTACATTTTTGAGATGGACGTTAACACGAGAGATCTTCCCAAGGGTTCGAAGAATTCGAAGGCTATTAATAAAATAAGGGGATTAGAAAGATCTTTTCCCTAAAATTCTTAAACAATTAGATGATATATTATATTTTTGAGGCGTTCATTGACACGAGAGATTTTTCCAAGGGTTCGAAGAATTCGAATGCTATTAATAAAATAAGAGGATTAGAATGATCTTTTTCTTGAAATTTTTAGGCACAAAAAACAAAAATGCTAAAAATTAAAATAAAATATGTGAATACTAAAAGGTTAGTGTTTACACAATTTGTATTTTTTTAAAGTTTTTTGATCTTTAGATGGAAGTACGCTGTACACATCAATTTACAGAGGGGTGGATCTCAACTCCCAAAATTTTAAAAAAAAATGAAAAGAAAACTTGCTGCACACCCCTAGAGTGAAAAGTGAGGGGGTGCAACAATTATTACTCGAAATGAATATACCATAGTCGTTTTGAAATGAATATAGTTTTGCGTATGCATCAAAAAAACATATTTGCACGCGTTTCGTGTGATCACTCTATCCAACTTAACAAAAAACCCAACCATGCCCTAGTTGGCCATTGCCATCTCAAGTCGGGGGACACGTACAGCCTCGGTGGCACTTGTACCAAATGTTTGTTATAATTGGCATGGTGTTTTTTCTGTAGCATTGGAATAAAATATTTTTTAAAGATTTATGGATGACATTTCTAATAGGGACACTTAAATGACCAAGATATGTTTGAGACCCCACTTGGCAACGGAATAAATGCATAAAAACAGGAGTTTTTAGTTTGTATGTCTTTCGACGTCAACAAGTAGTTCGTCGAGAGGGTATTTGGTAGGATCAAAATATCATATTTGATTGAATAACTGAGTATATATGTTCCAAACCTCTCTTCAAATGAAAGAGAGGCAATTCCACACTTCACATCGTGGAGTTTTATGCCAATAAAATGGCGATTTAGCAGCGTTAGATTTTATTTTCACGTGAGAATGTTAGTTGGTTAATGAAAGAAGGTATTTATCTCAGGTTTTCATAAAAATTTAATATCGATGTTATTTTTTTTGTGACGAGGAATCCGACGAATCAAAAAATCTCAAGTCACGCATCACTCGAAGATTGAGTACGTGATTAAATACATTTTTCTCGAGATGAATGAAACTTGAGACCTCTTATTTTTTTGACAAGGGTATTCTACCATCCCACCCACTCAGGGTCCTAATATTGCTATTATTTTCCCCCTCCAAATCATGAGATTTGTGAAGAAAATATTATTGTGTGTGATGACATCTTGATATTTGAAAAGGTACCCGTTGAATTATATTTTGAATAATCTTCTTGTAATACAAATATTTGACATGGGAGAGATTTCTAGTCACAAGAAATCTTCCATAATTCCGCTCCCATCATCTTTTGAGAAGCAGAGAAGTCGATCCATTATGTCTCTATGCTATGTTTCTTCTAAAATTTAAATCTAACGTCAACATCTGATTGATCGTGGGATATTTGTTGGGACCCGACAAGAGTTGATCTTCAAAATGGGCCATAGATTATGACTTCGTAATTTTCACTCTCTCAAAACTCTATCAAACGTATAAATGTCACATCAAATTACTCAAAAATCATAATCTAATTTTTTAGAGAGAGATAAGACGAAAAATTATCAATTTTTATAATCTCTTAAAAAAGACTATTAGATTATTCTCACTCTAAAATATTATTTAAAAAGTCATAATTCTATTGAGTTGTCAAACGAGACCTTAAAAAAATAGAATGATTACGATTCGGCGAAGAAATATTATATTTTTTATTAGACACATTTATTTAAAATCACTCTCAAGATTGTAAGATGGCCGAGAACCTCTAAACCTAGACGTAGGGATCCATTAATTCTTGGATAAATAGGTAGACGAGCTATGTTTCGGGTCTATCTACAGTCAATCGACTTTAAACCTGAAATCAGCCTAAAATTCAAACTCTCTATGTAAACTATTAAATATCACTTCACAACGGGGTCGATGATAACATCCAAATCTATCGAATTTTAATTGTTTTTTTATTTAACATAAGAGATAATCAGCCTATCAAAACGTAACGGGGTATGTACATCGGAGGGAAATGGCTCGATGAGCCAAGTACGGGGTCTCAGACCCAATTTGACAGCCCTGTCACTCTGTTAAAAATGTATAGATAATCGACCTCTTCATTAATTGAAACCAAAACAAGCAAAAAAAAAAACTTCTAAATTGGCACTATCAATTATGAACGACTGGAGTGGACCACGAGATGGGACACGTTTGAAGGGCTTGAACCTGTGTCCAATCAAAAAGCACACCGCGCTCCCGCTCACGACGATCCCGTGTCCAGAGTTAATGCTCGCCTTTCTTTTTCACCTCTCCTTCTCGCCTGGTTCTCGCCTGGTCAAGCAAGGAACTAACCGGGTGGAGTGGGTGGCGGGTGATCTTAAAATTCCTCTCTTTTGACACTTGTATGCCCGAGTAGATGAAAGGACCGTCGAACTGCCGCCCACGTGAAAGTTCTTCGTTATTTATCTACCACATGCAATATTGCAATGTGATTATTGTATATTTTTTTTTGTAACAATTGACACATTGGTTGGGCACTTTGGAAGCCGCGGAAATTAAAATTAAAAATATCAATAGATCAAGTTTGTGTCGAATTTAGGTCGACTCGGCTTTGATCCGATTTTTTAATATTAAAGTTTCAGTCTGGTTAAGACTCGAACTATGTCAGATCGGGTCTGATACTATTAAAAATTTATAAAATCTAACTAAGGCATAACACAGTCTTACAATTTAAATAATAAATAATAAAACTTATTATATTTATTAATATAAAACTTATAATCTCACTAAATTAATTAGATTTTCATATTAATTATATAACTTGAGTGAGAAGAGAGTTTTAAATTTTCTAATTAAGTGAAATGACATAATTTTATCTATGTAGTTTTTAAAATTTGAAGGGAAAAAAAAGAACAATATGGGTCGCCTCGACCCGCGGGCCGAACTCAAAGTCCGAGCCCGACCTGTGAGTCTAATCGGGCCGAGCTTTTAGACCCGACTAAAGACCCACGGGTCGAAAAAGGTCTTGCGGGCCAAGCCCACCGGCCTATTGGGCCGGCCCGGTCCATTGACAACCCGAATCAAAACTAAATGAGAGGGGGAGTCTTTCTCCTGTATGTTGAGTCGCGGCCTCCTCATCAGGGGAGGTAGTGTCCATCGAGTTACATTTGTGGACATCTAGCATCTAAAGTTGTTGAGAGAAAGTTCTGAAAATAGCTCATAATTTGTGAAGTTCTATATTTGTTCAACAAGTTGAACTAACATATAAATGCGAAAGGGTTTAGACCTGTTTGGAAACGTGATCACGAACTATGGATTTTCCATAATCTCGAGCGCCATGCTTTCGCCGACAAGTGTGAGAATTTTTTTTTTTTCAAAATCCCGATCGCATTTAGGTTACCATTGCGGTTGTGTGGAGGTTGAATCAAAAATGACCATTCTACCCTGTTTACTAGTTTTTCTCCATCGAATCAATAGTATCTTCGAATTTAACATTTCAATGTTCCAACGAAGTTTTACTATTCATGTAATGTCCCAGATTTTTTTCGGATATTTTTCGGATCATTTTAGTGGGTCTCGGAGTGTATTTTGTGCTTTACACGTGTTTTTCCCTGATATGTCTTCGGAACTCTGTGCAGGGCGAACCGTGACGTTCTCCAACTCCGGGACGTTACCACTGCGTTGTGCTCCTCCCGAGGATCGCGGATGTAATTTTTCGTAATTTTCTGAATTTTTAGAATTTTCAGGTTTTTCTATATATTAACCCTTTTTCCTTCTCCCCCTCTCATTCTCTCTTTCTCACTCTCCCTCATCTCTTTCTCTCCCCCTCTCCCCGGGCGGCCGAAGGTGGCGGAGGAGGGCGAGGCGGCGATGGCGGGAGGCGAGGAACGGGGAACGTGTCGAGGATCGAGGGCCGGTGGCGCGTGGAAGCTCTGTCGCGGGTTCGTGGAGCGGCGAGGGCTTCGGGGCGTTTTCTTCGTGGATCGGCGTCCACGGCACGTCGTTTCTTAGGTGGAGGTAGGGAGATGGACCCCCAGCTCGTGCGCTTCCTTTCCCGCAAGTTTTGTAGGCTACGGTGAGCCGGGCGGGTTTATTTGAGCGGTTTGGGGAAAATCCATGTTTTTGGGGTTGAGCGTCGATCCGCCGTTTCATTACGTTTTTGGCCGATCCGAGGCCATAGATGCATGCTAGGGGCTATTTGGGGGCTTCCCCCTTGTTTTCCCCCTCTCCCGTGGAGGTATGGGGGCGTGGGACGATTTTTGGGTCGTTTCCCGCCGTAGCGTTCTCGGGACGGTGTGACGGTCCTTCAAGTGACCGTCACAGTCTGTAACGCCCCAGGGTGGGTGCGTTACGTGTTGTGGTGCCCGAAGGAGGGAGCGTCACAGGGTCCTGTTCTGTCGGCAGGGCGTCGGTTGCTCTGGCGGTCTTACGATAAACCGCCAGAGAGTGTGACGCGCCTGGGTTCGACCGCTACGTTTGTTTTCATGTTTTCGGACCGTTGGGGTCACGAGTCTCTGACGCGCCTAGGTAGGACCGTCAGAGCACTGTGACGCCCTTGAATGGGAGAGTAAGAGCTGACGCAGCCCATTATTTTGACGCGCCTAGGTAGGACCGTCAGAGGCTGTGACGCCCCGAGTGGTGTGCGTCACAACCTGTTTCGTTCTGTCTTCTAACGCACCAGGCTTGGTCCGTTAGAGACTGTGACGCCCCAGGGTGGGTGCGTCACAGTCAGTGTTACTCCTCTCGCGTGACGCTCCTGTGTTGGACCGTTAGAGTGCTGTGACGGTCTAGCCTTGGACCGTTACAGATGTGACGGCCCAAAGGTAGACCGCCAGGCACTGTGTTGTGCCGAAGTGGTCCTTCGTGCTTGCCGCGATCTTTTCGCGTTGTGTAGGTCCCTAGTCGACTCGGTTGTGACCCAGTGGTCGACTTGCGGTCTCGTGAATGCCCCAGACACCCGGGAGATTCTGTGTCCATGTGTTGAGGGTGTCGGGAGGACCGTGTTACCTCGTTTAGCGTGCCCATGGGTTTGAGAGTCCGGGTGACTCCTCTTGTACCGGGCTTTTGTGTTACGCTTGACCGAGTCACAGTGTATCAGTGTGTGCGGTGGGGTCTCCCCCGCATGCCGTGAGTTTTCCTGGAAGGTGATTCCCAAGTGGGCCATGTGTTTGGCCTTGGACTACGAGTCCAGTTATCGACGTGGCAGCTTGTGCGTTACCCTGGGAATCGTGCTTCTGTGCTTTCCGTGTGGGCCATGAGTAAAGCCTTGGATTGCGAGTCCAGTTGCCCAGCCTAGGGCTGGAGGGTTTCCGCTTTTTCCGGAGAGTGGGATTCAGTTTGGCAGCCTGTGAGCTACCTTGGGAACCGTGCTTCTACATTTCTGCGTGACCGGGTGCGTGGCCCGTGGACTGTGAGTCCCGTTTCTTCTCCGATTGTGGTCACCGTGCGACGGTGCTGGTACGTGGGACGGTCCCCGTACTTCGTCAGGTTTGGACATTGTTTTCCGTTAACTTGAGAGTCTACTCCTTCAGTGACCCTCCACTAGTTGTAGCCTACCAGTACGCGTGTGCTGGTCCCACTTGGGAGTAGGTGGACGGGCTTACCCTGAGGATGATTTTTATACTGGTTTCCGTCGGGCCCCATGTCCTGCAGCCAGAGTCCGGCTGAGGGGAAAACCAGTTAGAGGCCAGACCTGGGACGCATGGTCTGTGTGTGCACACGTGGTTGCGGGCGGTTGGACCTACGTCGACGGGTGTGACCCCAGCTAGTCACTTGCTTTGTGGTTACTTGTTCGGTGTCTGTGCCTCTGGTAGGCGCTACCACGTCAAGCAGTTCACCTGCAGTGCGGTGTAAGACGTCAGGGGACGCTACCGACTGTGCTTCTAGTGGGAGGTACTCCTGTAGAGTCGAGAGTGACAGACTGTCAGTTTCCGTGACTTCGACCTTCGGGTTTTCGGTCGCGTTGACCGTTGAGTCCAGGTTGTTTCGCCGTGACGTGTGTGTCGGTTTCCGCCCCGTGAGACTGGTGCTTGTAGCTTTACCGAGGTTGCGTCTTGTTGTGCGGTACCCGTGACCAGGTGGTCAGGGTTGCACCTTGGACGGCGTGTCCAGGTTGGCCGTGTCCTGGGAGACAGGCCTCTACGGCGTGGTTACCGTGGGTTTTTACTTCGGTAAGTGGTACTAGTGTAGTTCGGTAGCCCCCGACCGTGAGATCGGGGTGTGTTTCTGGTACAATAGGAGTAGCTGTAGTGCCGAGTTTTGACCGGCCACCGGTTCGCTGTTCCTGCTGTCATTGTAGCTTTCCTTTCCGCTACCGCCGTTGTTTCCGGTTGGGGTTCCGCGGGATCCCTGCTGAGTCTCTATTTTGGAGACTCATTCCCTGCTTTTCAGGTGTGACGGTTCTTCCTCAAGGTTCGAGGGTGCGGTACGGAGGTTCTCAGTCGCCAGCTCGCCGGGCCGAGTGTTCACTCGGCATGTGGTACATTTTACTACTTTAGACTATACTTTCTGTTGGACTGGACTCTACTGTTGTAGTAGTTGTTATTTATTTGTGTTAATTGTTGAATTGTCCTGCTTTACTTCCTATTTCTTTGTGCCTCCACACTCCTTTTTAATCCTTCCGAGTCTTCGGGCTCTTGGGTGGCGGTTCGAGTCTCGGGTTACCGGGCCTTCCCGATAATCGGATTCTCGGGTCGTTGCCCCGGGACTCAAACAGGCCAAGAAAGAGACACCGGTTAGACAAACTCATTGAACGGACCACCCGGGGCCGCACAAGAGACACGCGGCCAAGAACGGGCCGCTCCAGGGGATGGACGGCCGACATAGGACCGCTCCACACCTGGTCCAAACGGAATACGAACGGCCACTCTATAGCCGCTCAAACAAAAGAACAGCTAACCCTTAGCCGCTCATGGGGGATGGACGGTCCAATCCTGTCGTTCATCGTCCCAACGGTGCAAAACATGGGCGGTTAGCCCCTAGCCGCTCAAGGGAAGGGCGGCTAGGACCTCGCCGCTCAAGGGGATGAGCGGACCCATCCAGGCCGCATATCCCACCAATGGTACAAGTGACGAACGGCCAGCCCCTAGCCGCTCAAGAGGACAGACGGCTAGCCCCTAGCCGCTGACCCCAAGACACGGTGCAACGGTCACAAGCCAACGGTCAAAAATCACGGGATGAACGGTTGGCCTTGGGCCGCTCATGGGGAAGAACGGTCACACGACTGACCGCCCATACCCCACTGCGCTCCAAGCCGAAGGGCGATCAAGTCTAGGCCACGTATGGGGATAAACGGACCCTGGTTCGGCCGTTTATCCCTTGCCGGCGCGAAAACGGCGAACTCGCAAGGATTCGCCATTTCCGGTCCCAAACGAGCCCCTAAGAGGGGGAAACGAAAGGAAATCGACCCCCATGACCCCTAGCATGATTCTACGCCCCTAAAACGTGGAATCGTGGGCTAAAACGGTAGATCGGGCGGTCACTCCCCGCGGCATGCTCAATCCTTCCCAGCGCGATAAAACCCACTCTCGACCTCGCCTCGGCCTACAAATCACGGGGAAGGAATGCAAGAGGGTAGGGATCGTCACCCTACCTTCGCTCCGTGTCGAGACGCGCCGGATCGAGCTCAAACCACGAAGAACACCGCTAAAACCCCATTCCTTCACGCTTCCCACGAACACCGCATGCCCACGAGATCGCCCCGCTGTCCCCCACGTCGCCGGGCCGTCGCCCCACTGGCGTCTATAGCCGGAGAGAGGCTTGCCGCGGTCGCTGTCGGTCGAAGAGAGAGGGAGAGGGGCCGCGGTTCTCACGGGAGGAAGAAGAAGAGGGGGAAGAAGAAAGAGAAAAGAAAAAAGAAAAAAGAAAAAAGAAAAGAAATGGGAATTTATAGAAAATTCAGAAATTCTGAAAAATACTGAAAAATAGAAAATCATGTTTTCGCGATCCTCAGAACGCACCGATCGCAATAGTACCACCCGTGCCTAGGTGAACGACTCGGTTCACCCGCAACGAGATTCCGCAGGTCGTGCCGAAACCCGTATCGGAAATCGGAAAACACTCGCGGAAAAGCCGCAGACGCACTCCGAGCCTCCAAAACAACTCCGGATCGCGCCGATTCGAACACGAAAGATGTCCGAAATGAACTTTCGAACACAACGGAGTCGGACACTCCGAGAAAACAAACCCGGGACACAAAAGAAGGATCCAAAAGATCCGAGATATTACAATCCGTGTCTAGCTTAAAAGATTTGATCCTACTGAGTCTTGTTCCGAGACTCATTCCCTCCGTATTTTCACCGTGTTTCAGGGGAGGTGCGGCTTCAGGGGAGCGCGTCTGAGGCTCAGCGTGGTTCAGGTGCCTAGCGTTAGTGCAAGAGGTCAGAGCCGGTGTCACGCCCCGAGCGCGGAAGATTACCCGAAGGCGTGACACGTCTATATAGATCGTGTCAATCATGTAAATATCAGAGTGCACAAATAACTAAGATTTAACTCGAAATTAATACAAATAGTACGAGCTGACAATTGTCACAACTAATCAAAGGACAAATACATATGTTCCCAAAGTCCAATGACTAGGCTTCAAATCTTAAGCAGTTCTAATCAAGTTGACTAATACAAATGACATAGATGAATTGATACAACTGACATAAGTGAACTAATACAATAACACTAAGGACATGACAATTTGATAACTTCACTCTAACACTCATCACTCAGTCTCATTCCCTTCCGAGTGTTGGTTGACATCCAAAATACCTGAAAATATTAGAAAATAACTAGATGAGTGAATCGCTCAGTAGGAATTACACCTCAAGATTTAACATGCTTTAAGTGGTTTACAAGTTCAATTAATGTCAGTAAAGCTATGCATGTACATGAGTAGATATCAAGGATTGTAAAAATCGACAAGAGCAGTGAAGGAATAACAAGTGAGAGTATAAGGATTCCAACTTCAATGCAGCAATAGCAAGAGATTCAAGCAAGTAATAACTGGAATTAATAAAATCTTTCCAAGAGAGTAAGAACTCATGTCTAGCAAGTAATAGAAAGTAATATAAATTCAAGCATGTAAAACTGGAATTGACTATTTATCAATTTCATTCAAGTAAAAACTTTACCCTTCTACGGGTCTCAAGTCAAATCAATCAAGTAATATCACGAGAATGAGTGGAATGTCTAAAGCCTAGCAAGCAAGTACTTCGGTGCAATGCCAAACACCGTGGTCAATAAACTCCCATGGGCACAAGTACCTTCGGGTGCTCCTCCCAGGACCAGACCGGGCCCTATATGCACAGCATTAATCATGTTTGTTGACATCCACTCTCATTTATAGCCAATAAGGAATTTCAAGGTTTGACCAGTATGATATATAAGGTGGAATTATGGAATGGAATCCAAGGGTGCATTGATGTGTAGGGATGAACTAGGAGTGGAAACCAGTAACGTTTGATACACGGAAAAAAATTAGATAAGAGAGGTGCCTTATGGGCCACCTGACAATTTTAGAAACGACACCCTCACTGTGGGATGCCCTTCCTGGGAATTATACAGGGTTTAGAGGACCCTGTCAGGAGTTAAATATCACCTCTCAGGCTGCCATCTATCCGTGGAGATGGCAAAAGTGAAAGCCTAACGATCAGGTTAACGTAATGAGCCAGCTGTAGTTCATCGCGTCAATCCTGCAGTTCATCGCGTCAACCCTGCGAACAGGCTGGGTCGACTCATCAGTTCATCGCGTCAACCCTGCGAACAGGTAGGGTCGACTCATCAGTTCATCGCGTCAACCCTACGAACAGGCTGGGTCGACTCATCATTTCATCGCATCAACCCTGTGAACTAGCAGGGTCAACTCATCAGTTCATCGCGTCAACCCTGCGAACAGGCTGAGTCGACTCTGCAGTTCAAATCTGTTGGCATGGTCGACTCTACCGTTCATCGCGTCAACGCGGTGAACTGGCACGGTTGACTCTGCAGTTCAAATCTGTTGGCAGGGTCAACTCTGCCATTCATCGCGTCAACGTGGTGAACTGGCAGGGTCGACTCTGCAGTTCAAAATCTGTTGACAGGGTCGACTCTGTCGTTCATCGCGTCAACGCGGTGAACTGGCAGGGTCGACTCTGCAGTTCAAATCTGTTGGCAGGGTCGACTCTGCAGTTCAAAATCTGTTGGTAGGGTCGACTCTGCCGTTCATCGCGTCAACGCGGTGAATTGGCCGGGTCGACTATGCAGTTCAAAAAGGCTTAAGGTATTAATCTTTGATTAAGCTAGGGTATTAACATTTGATTTAAGTTTATTTAGGTAAAACTGATGACATGGATAGATAGAGAAAACTGTAAGGATTATAGATCTTTATTCATGCATTCGTTTCATGCTTTAGTTGCTTAAATATCAGATTTTTAACATAACGTATCATACAAGTTTTCATTTTTAAAGGAACTAAATGGAGACAAGGTTTCTAGATAGGCTACCTAACAGATTAATTAGGTATGCTAGTTAGTTAGTAGATCAACTAACATGTTAATTAGGTATGTTAACAGGTTAGTTAAACTAATAAGTTACGTAAAAACACGATAAAAGTTGCGTTAAACGGATATATCGTATGGATATGAAGCTAATACATGCCAACTACCCTAGATTGAAGCTAATACATGCTAATCAATGCTAATCATCTTGGGTATAAGGCTACTACATGCTAATTATCTTGGTACGAGGCTAAATACATGCTAATCATCCTAGATTTAAGCTAACACATGCTAATTATTCTAGGTATGAGACTAATACTTGCTAATATTTGCTAATACATGCTAATTATTCTGGGTATAATGCTAATACATGCTAATTATCTTAGGTATGAAGCTAATACATGCTAATCATCCTAGATTTAAGCTAACACATGCTTTATGAACACTAAATATCGCATGGAAATGAGCCTAATACTAAATGCCTAGACTAATCATCCTAGATTAGCTACTAGTTTAGTTAAAAGTTGAGAACACCTACTTGTTGGAAGATCGTAGCAGCAGAACCCTTCTTTGTAATCCCTGCAGAGCTTTGCCCCAACCTTAGCTAGCCTAGAATGGGGGTAGCAAAGGGGTATGTATATAGGGTTGTCATGGCCGAATGGGAGGCAAGATCTGATATAATGGGGCTTTACAGCTTGTACAGGCTGGAGAGATAAGGGATAATGTTTGGACAGCCAATCCATGGCCCAGATCGTAAAGTCTGTCTCCCATATTCATACACGATCCCTCTTCAATGTGCACACTTTCAAAGTCTGTACATCCTCAAAGTCTATACATTGGCTTCACAAAGTCTGCACATCACAAAGTCTGTACATTGCTATTGCTAGCCTATTCACTAAGTCTGTACATCACAAGTCTGTACATCCTCTCCCTCTCAAAGTCTATACATTGGCTTCCTCTCAAAGTCTGTACATCACTTCCTCTCAAAGTCTGTACATCACAAAGTCTATACATTGGCTATTGCTAGCCTATTCACAAAGTCTGTACATCACAAGTCTGTACATCATCTCCCTCTCAAAGTCTATACATTGCCTGAGCATAGTCATGAAGTCTGTACATTGCACTGTGCATCATTCTTCCAAGTCTACACAACGAGGTGAAGTCTGTGCATCCATTAGTGATCTTCCAAGTCTGTACGTTGCTAGCTTATAATGTATAATTAATTGGCACAAAAGGTAAATGGTGGATGCTAGGATTTGAACCCTTGTCATTGGGTTGAAAGGCAAGTTACTTAACTAACTACACTAGGAAGCCACTTGTTAAGTGAATACTCTTTACATATGATAACTACGTGTTCCAACTTCTTACTTAATCTAGAGTTTATCTAATATAATTTTTTTTGAGAAATATTATTAATAAATACATATATATATATATATATATGTCTTTTTATACGGGATGCTACACCCTCCCCCACTTAAAAGATATTGGTCCCCAAATTCAATTACATTATACGGAGACAAGGAGGGTGAGAATTACTTACGGACTAGAATAATTCTGGAAATCTCCTTCTCATAGACTCCTCGATTTCCCATGTAGCTTCTTGTTCTAAGCATCGATTCCATTGAATTTTTACCATAGGGATCGTCTTGTTCCTTAGAACTCAGATTTCTTGGTCGAGGATCTTTACTGGCCTTTGCTCATAGGTGAGGTCCTTCTGTATCACCAAGTCAGTGTGATTGATGACGTGTGAGAAATCGTGCACGCATTTCTTTAGCATAGAAACATGAAATACGTTGTGCACTTCTGACAGTTGTGGAGGTAGGGCGATACGATAAGCCACTTCGCCTACCCTTTCCAGTACTTCGAATGGACCGATAAACCTTGGTGTTAATTTTCCTTTAACACCGAATCTTCTAATGCCTCGGTCGGGAGATACCTTGAGGAAAACATGATCTCCGACTTGAAATTCCAGGTCTCACCTTCTGTTATCGGCATAAGATTTCTGCCTGGACTGTGCTATCATTAACCTTTCTCTAATGAGTTGTATCTTCTCGGTAGAATCTCGCACCATGTCAGGACCTAGAATTTATTTTTCACCGACTTCATCCCAGCATATGGGAGATCGACAACTCCTGCCATATAATGCCTCAAAAGGTGCCATTTGTATGCTGGCTTGATAGCTGTTGTTATATGCAAATTCAACTAGTGGTAAGTGGTCATTCCAACTACCGTCGAAGTCTATAATGCATGCCCTTAACATATCTTCCACAACTTGATTAGTCCTCTCGGTCTGTCCATCTGTCTGGGGATGAAAAGCAGTGCTGTAGTTGAGTCTCGTCCCTAAGGAGTGTTGCAGGATCTTCCAGAAATAAGAGGTGAAGCGCGGGTCTCGGTCAGATACGATCGAGACGGGAACTCCATGCAATCTAACAATTTCCTTCATATATAGGGCAGCAAGTACGTCGACTGACCATCGACTTTTGATGGGTAAGAAATGGGCCGATTTAGTTAACCGGTCGATAATTACCCAAATTCCATCATATCTGCCCCTAGACTTGGGCAAACCCATGATAAAGTCCATGCCAATGTCTTCTCACTTCCACTTGGGAATATCCAGCGGATGTAGCTTTCCGACGGGTTTTTGATGTTCCGCCTTCACTTGTTGACATGTGAGGCAACGAGACACAAAGGCTGCTACCTCCCTTTTCATGTTAGGCCACCAGAAAGTTCTTTTCAAGTCTTGGTACATCTTAGTGGCTCCAGGGTGGATTGTGTACCTCGATCTATGAGCTTCTTCAAGAATCTTCTTCTTCAATTCGGGACAGTCGGGCACACATGTCCGTTCATGAAATAGTAATCTGCCATTAGGTGCCAGCTTGAAATCCAGTCTCTCGTCCAGCTTGCTCTTTATCTCCACTAGCGAGGGATCCTCTTCTTGTAACTTCTTGATTTCAGGTAGCAAATCTGGATGTAGGCTCATATGAGATAGAATAATACACATGTTCTTCTCATCTGTGCTGATATCAAGCTCAGAGAATTTCTCCAGCAGTTTCCATTCATGTATCATGCAGTTGGCCAATATTGTTCTTGGCTTTCGACTAAGGGCATCAGCTACGGAATTACCCTTACCAGGATGGTACTGTATAGTGAAGTCGAAATCCTTGAGATACTCGAGCCAACGCCTTTGCCGCATGTTCAGCTCCTTTTGGGAGAATAAGTACTTGAGGTTTTTATGATCGGAGTACACAGTGAATTGTTCTCCGTAGAGATAGTGCCTCCAGATCTTTAAAGCAAATACTACTGCGGCCAGTTCTAAGTCGTGAACTGGGTAGTTCTCTTCATGTTTCTTCAATTGTCGGGAAGAGTATGCAATGACTCTCCCATTCTGCATCAATACACATTCGAGACCAATACCAAAAGCATCGGTATATACCTCGTATTTTTCTCCTTCCATTGGTAATGATAAGACTGGAGCAGTGGTCAAGAGATTCTTCAAAGTTTGAAAACACTTTTCACAGTCTTCCTTCCACTCATAAGGCACTTCCTTGCGGGTTAACATGGTCAGGGGAATAACAATTTTGGAGAAGTCCTTTATAAAATACCGATAGTAACCAGCTAGACCCAAGAAGCTCCGAATCTCAGTTACATTTGTGGGTCGTTCCCAGTTCTTCACGACTTCGACCTTTGATGGGTCAACAACAATTCCGTTCTTCGAAATGATATGGCCTAAGAAGGATACTTCCTCGAGCCAAAACTCGCATTTGCTGAATTTGGCATATATCTTGTTTCCCCTTAATATCTGTAATGCCTTCTTGAGGTGTTCTTCATGATCCTCTTCGGTCTTTGAATAGATCAGAATATCATCAATAAAGACCCAATAAATTGGTCTAAATAGGGCCTGAATATGCTGTTCATTAACTGCATAAAAGCTGTGGGGGCATTTGTTAGTCCGAAAGGCATAACAGTAAATTCGTAATGCCCATACCTGCTTCGGAATGCAGTTTTATGAATATCTTCTTCTTTGATCTTCAATTGGTGGTAACCAGAACGAAGATCAATCTTGGAGAAATATAAAGCTCCAGATAGTTGATCGAACAGCTCATCAATCCTTGGCAGTGGATACTTGTTCTTGATTGTAAGGTGATTTAGCTGTCGATAATCTATGCATAATCTCATCGATCCGTCCTTCTTTTTGACGAATAGCACGGGTGCTCCCCATGGGGGAGTACTCGGCCTGATGAAACCCTTGTTCAATAACTCCATTAGCTGCTCTTTTAGTTCCTTCAGCTCAGCAGGGGACATTCTGTATGGTGCCATGGAAATAGGACGAGCACCAGGGACAAGGTCGATTGTGAACGACACTTCCCTTTCCGGGGGTAAGCCGGTTAAATCTTCTGGAAAAACATCGGGAAAATCCCGAATTACACGGATGTCTTCAAGTTTAACCTTCTCGACTTCCGTGGCAGTCACGAATGCTATGAAAGTCATGCATCCCTTATTCATAAGTTTACTAGCTCGGAGTGCTGATATAAGAAGTGATTTACTCCGAGGGCTATTGTAAACTAGCTCTGGGAAATCTACGAAAGTTACCTTGCCATGCCGGCAGTCTACAGTTGCTTGGTATGTGGATAGCCAGTCGGCACCCAGTATGACATCATAACCCTTTATATCTAGGCATATCAGGTCAGCAGGTAAATTATTTCCCTTAATCATCACTTCACAGTTTGGGTAGTGATAAGTGCTATCAGACTCATTCCCAAGAGGTGTAGATATGACCAAATCTAACAGTTCATGTTTCTTAGAAAATGAAGCGGCAAAGTTCTTGGAAACGAATGAATGAGTTGCTCCGGTATCGAATAAAACTTGAGCAGTTTTTGAACAAATAGTGAGAATACCTTCCACAATTCCACCTTTAGTGGGTTCCGTCTCTTGGAGAGCTTGCAGACAGCCTTGTTTCTTTACCGGACGCTTCTCGTCTTTGGTGTCTTGTTCCTTCATCAGTGGGCAGTCTGGGATTCGATGCTCTCGGCTCCCACATCAAAGACAAGCTCCTAACTTTCTCCAGCATTCCTCGGTCTTATGACCAGCTTTATCACAATACTTGCAAATCTCCTTTGATGGTGTGGTGGTGGAGAATGGCCTGTCATTCTTCTGAAATTTCTTCACCTTAGAGGGCTCCCCTCCCATGAAGAATCGTTTCTTGTTGAAGGATTGTTTGAATTTTCCCGGGCTTGTGACAGGTTCCTTCTTGCCTCTTCCTCGGATTCTCTCAGATAA
Source organism: Amorphophallus konjac (assembly GCA_022559845.1). Taxonomy (NCBI): domain Eukaryota; kingdom Viridiplantae; phylum Streptophyta; class Magnoliopsida; order Alismatales; family Araceae; genus Amorphophallus; species Amorphophallus konjac. Next base: position 444,300,788 of record CM040126.1, read on the forward strand.
TTCGGTGGCATCTTCCAGCAGTTGAGCACGCCGAACCATCTCCGAATAGACTTAGATGTCCATCGGGGCAAGTTGTGTGATATAATGGGGCCGAAGCCCGTTGAGGAATCTTCTCGCCTTCATCTTTTCCGTACACACCAAGTGGGGTGTATACCTAGATAATCTGGAGAATTGGGCCTCATACTCGGCCACTTTCAAGCCCCGTTGTTTTAGAACGGTGAATTTCGTAGCTTTCTTTTCCTGGATATGATCAGAGAAGTACTTGTTGTTGAAATGCTCCGTGAATTCATCCCATGTGACATGGTATTCTGGCAGTGTTGCTTCTATGGATTCCCACCAGCATCGAGCGTCCCGCTCTAGTTAGAATACGGCAAGTAAAACCTTCTCTTCATCCGCGCATTGCATCACACGGAAAATTCGTTCCATCTCCTTTAGCCAATTCTCGGCATCCTCGGGGTCGGACGAACCGATGAACCTCGGTGGGTTCAGGTTACGGAAACTTCGGTGGAGATCTCCCGCTCCACGATTTGCTCCACCTTGGGCCACTTGCTGTAGTGCCTGTGTGAGGCCTTGCACGGTGCGCTGCATCTTGCGCCATTGTGCTCTTTCCGCAGCCATGATCCTACAAAAGAGTTAAGTATGATAAAGATCGGATTTACTTGTAAGGTCGAAAGTCATTGTAGAACTTAACCCATGGCTCTATCCATCTCACCGGGTAAGGTATATCTATCCTTGGACTCAAGTTTTTACTTAGATTTCAATTTCTAACCGTTTATTTTTTCTAATTCTCTAGGTTTGAAAACCTAGGCTCTGATACCACGAAGACTGTCAGGTCCCGAGCGCGGAAGATTACCCGGAGGCGTGACACGTCTATATAGATCGTGTCAATCATGTAAATATCAGAGTGCGCAAATAACTAAGATTTAACTCGAAATTAATACAAATAGTATGAGCTAACAATTGTCACAACTAATCAAAGGATAAATATATATGTTCCCAAAGTCCAACGACTAGGCTTCAAATCTTAAGCAGTTCTAATCAAGTTGACTAATACAAATGACATAGATGAATTGATACAACTGACATAAGTGAACTAATACAATAACACAAAGGACATGACAATTTGATAACTTCACTCTAACACTCATCACTCAGTCTCATTCCCTTCCGAGTGTTGGTTGACATCCAAATTATCTGAAAATATTAGAAAATAACTAGATGAGCGAATCACTCAGTAGGAATTACATCTCAAGATTTAACATGCTTTAAGTGGTTTACAAGTTCAATTAATGTCAGTAAAGCTATGCATGTAGATGAGTAGATATCAAGGATTATAAAAATCGACAAGAGCAGTGAAGGAATAACAAGTGAGAGTATAAGGATTCCAACTTCAATGCAGCAATAGCAAGAGATTCAAGCAAGTAATAACTGGAATTAACAAAATCTTTCCAAGAGAGTAAGAACTCATGTCTAGCAAGTAATAGAAAGTAATATAAATTCAAGCATGTAAAATTGGAATTGGCTATTTATCAATTTCATTTAAGTAAAAACTTTACCCTTCTGCAGGTCTCAAGTCAAATCAATCAAGTAATATCACGAGAATGAGTGGAATGTCTAAAGCCTAGCAAGCAAGTACTTCGGTGCAATGCCAAACACCGTGGTCAATAAACTCCCATGGGCACAAGTACCTTCTGGTGCTCCTCCCAGGACCAGACCGGGCCCTATATGCACAGCATTAATCATGTTTGTTGACATCCACTCTCATTTATAGCCAATAGGGAATTTCAAGGTTTGACCAGTATGATATATAAGGTGGAATTATGGAATGGAATCCAAGAGCGCATTGATGTGTAGGGATGAACTAGGAGTAGAAACCAGTAACGTTTGATACACGGAAAAAAACTAGATAAGAGAGGTGCCTTATGGGCCACCTGACAATTTTAGAAACGACACCCTCACTGTGGGATGCCCTTCCTAGGAATTATACAGGATTTAGAGGACCCTGTCAGGAGTTAAATATCACCTCTCAGGCTGCCATCTATCCGTGGAGATGGTAAAAGTGAAAGCCTAACGATCAGGTTAACGCAATGAGCCAGCTGTAGTTCATCGCGTCAACCCTGCAGTTCATCGCGTCAACCCTGCGAACATGCAGGGTCGACTCATCAGTTCATCGCGTCAACTCTGTGAACAGGCAGGGTCGACTCATCAGTTCATCGCGTCAACCCTGCGAACAGGCTGGGTCGACTCTGCCGTTCATCGCGTCAACGCGGTGAACTAGCAGGGTCGACTCATCAGTTCATCGCGTAAACCCTGCGAATAGGCTGGGTCGACTCTACAGTTCAAATCTATTGGCAGGGTCGACTCTGCCGTTCATCGCGTCAACGCGGTGAACTGGCAGGGTCGACTCTACAGTTCAAAATCTGTTGGCAGGGTCGACTCTGTCGTTCATCGCGTCAACGCGGTGAACTGGCAGGGTCGACTCTGCAGTTCAAATCTGTTGGCAGGGTCGACTCTGCCGTTCATCGCGTCAACGCGGTGAACTGGCAGGGTCGACTCTGCAGTTCAAAAAGGCTTAAGGTATTAATCTTTGATTAAGCTAGGGTATTAACCTTTGATTTAAGTTTATTTAGGTAAAACTGATGACATGGATAGATAGAGAAAACTGTAAGGATTATAGATCTTTATTCATGCATTCGTTTCATGCTTTAGTTGCTTAAATATCAGATTTTTAACATGACGTATCATACAAGTTTTCATTTTTAAAGGAACTAAATGGAGACAAGGTTTCTAGATAGGCTATCTAACAGATTAATTAGGTATACTAGTTAGTTAGTAGATCAACTAATATGTTAATTAGGTATGTTAATAGGTTAGTTAAACTAATAAGTTACATAAAAACACGATAAAACTTGCGTTAAACGGATATATCGTATGGATATGAAGCTAATACATGCCAACTACCCTAGATTGAAGCTAATACATGCTAATCAATGCTAATCATCTTGGGTATAAGGCTACTACATGCTAATTATCTTGGTACGAGGCTAAATACATGCTAATCATCCTAGATTTAAGCTAACACATGCTAATTATTCTAGGTATGAGACTAATACTTGCTAATATTTGCTAATACATGCTAATTATTCTGGGTATAATGCTAATACATGCTAATTATCTTAGGTATGAAGCTAATACATGCTAATCATCCTAGATTTAAGCTAACACATGCTTTATGAACACTAAATATCGCATGGAAATGAGCCTAATACTAAATGCCTAGACTAATCATCCTAGATTAGCTACTAGTTTAGTTAAAAGTTGAGAACACCTACTTGTTGGAAGATCGTAGCAGCAGAACCCTTCTTTGTAATCCCTGCAGAGCTTTGCCCCAACCTTAGCTAGCCTAGAATGGGGGTAGCAAAGAGGTATGTATATAGGGTTGTCATGGCCGAATGGGAGGCAAGATCTGATATAATGGGGCTTTACAGCTTGTACAGGCTGGAGAGATAAGGGATAATGTTTGGACAGCCAATCCATGGCCCAGATCGTAAAGTCTGTCTCCCATATTCATACACGATCCCTCTTCAATGTGCACACTTTCAAAGTCTGTACATCCTCAAAGTCTATACATTGGCTTCACAAAGTCTGCACATCACAAAGTCTGTACATTGCTATTGCTAGCCTATTCACTAAGTCTGTACATCACAAGTCTGTACATCATCTCCCTCTCAAAGTCTATACATTGGCTTCCTCTCAAAGTCTGTACATCACTTCCTCTCAAAGTCTGTACATCACAAAGTCTATACATTGGCTATTGCTAGCCTATTCACAAAGTCTGTACATCACAAGTCTGTACATCATCTTCCTCTCAAAGTCTATACATTGCCTGAGCATAGTCATGAAGTCTGTACATTGCACTGTGCATCATTCTTCCAAGTCTACACAACGAGGTGAAGTCTGTGCATCCATTAGTGATCTTCCAAGTCTGTACGTTGCTAGCTTATAATGTATAATTAATTGGCACAAAAGGTAAATGGTGGATGCTAGGATTTGAACCCTTGTCATTGGGTTGAAAGGCAAGTTACTTAACTAACTACACTAGGAAGCCACTTGTTAAGTGAATACTCTTTACATATGATAACTACGTGTTCCAACTTCTTACTTAATCTAGAGTTTATCTAATATAATTTTTTTTGAGAAATATTATTAATAAATACATATATATATATTTATACGGGATGCTACAGCCAGGGCATGTCCCGTGTAGCTGTACTTTTCTTTCTTATCTCTGTACTAGTTGTGGACTACTCTTGTTATTTTATTGTTAGCTTGTGGACCATGTATCACGTAAAATGTTAATTTATTTCCTGCTTAATCATATAAACTGGTTAATTTCTATAATTATTTGTGATACTTGTGTAGTCTCCACACTGTGAGCGACGTCACGCGGTTCGGGGAAGAGCGGAGAAGACGCGGAGCGCGCGCGGGCTCCTCTTTTTTTATGTTGTTTGTTTGCTGCAACACAGAAATAAGAGAAGGGGCCACCACAGGAGATTGCTCCGGCGGGGCGAGCGGGACAAGTGTGATATAGCAAGATATGGGGGTTAAACGGCCATAGCGGGAAGTGACTCGCCGCGGCCTCGAGAATATGAGCAGATAATAAGATGACAGAATATAAAGAGAATACAAAGAGCGGGAATTTAAACGGCCATTGGGGAAGTGACTCGTCGCGTCCTCGAGAACATAAACAGATAAGAATATAACGTATAAGAACGTGAATTTAAATGGCCATTGGGGAAGTGACTCGCCGCGGCCTCGAGAATATGAGCAGAATATAACAGAATATAAAGAGAATATAAGAACGGAAATTTAAACGGCCGTTGAGGAAGTGAGTCGCCGCGGCCTCGAGAACATGAATAGATAAGAATATAACATATAAGAACGGAAATTTAAACGGCCATTGGGGAAGTGACTCGCCGCGGCCTCGAGAACAATATGTGATCGCCAGGGGCCAAAAGACCCCCAAAATAAGAAGGTGATCGCGCCTACCTCAAGAGCGAGAGATGGCGGGTTGCTTCTTCCTCCCCCTTCGACCGGCCGACGGAGAGGGCTTTCCTCGGCTACCCTTGCAAAACAACGACAAACAAATGATAAGTTGATTAGAAAGATGGAGGTGTAGTATTCAAATCCTTGCGATAAAAATAACGAAATGATGGCAAGACACACACCTGGTTGGTGTTATCTTTTAAACCCCTCTCGGACTCGAGTAGGAGAAAAATGAGATGATGGGTGTAAGAAGTGTATAAGAAAAGGCGCCCTTATGAAGGGGGATAGGGGATGCAAGATGATGAATGCAAAAGAACTACGAAGAAAAGGAAAGAATTGGCTTATTGGATGTGCCGATGGTGAAATCCGGCAGAGCTCCGGCAGCGTGGGGACGACGTGGAAGCGCGGTGGATGAAGACGACCTTCCTCTCGCGAGCGTGAGCACCCGAGAAGCCGGCAGAACCTCCACCTATAAAAGAACCCACGGGTTAGAAAATGACTCCGTAGCCTCTGGGCTCCGGCAGCCTATCGGATCACTTCGAAGCTCTCCCAGAACTGAGGGGGTGGGCCTCTATTTATAGAGCTCCGGAGGGTGGAGGCGTCCAGGACGCTGGACACCTCCATCAGGGCCGAATTAATATTTTATTCTATTTTTATATATTTTTTTGGAATACTTTTGTGGAGGCGTCCAGGGCTCCGGACGCCTCAAACAGGTCCACCGAAAACCGATGATGGCCGCACGCGGTTTGGCACAACGCGTGGTTTTGTGAGCGGCGCCTCATGCTTCAGAAATGGGCGCGTCCAGTTGACTGGCCGTCTCTATAATTTAGATTTTTTCACACACGACAAACCGTCGTTCGGTGGCCGGCGCCCGTGAGAGAGTTGATGGAGGCGTCCAGGGGCCTGGACGCCTCCAAAATATATATTATTTTTTTATTTTTCTTTTGTCTTTTATGCCAAGGCTGGCATGTTAATTTTTTATATTTATTTTTATGGAGGCGTCCAGGGGCCTGGACGCCTCCATTAATATATATATATTTTTATTTATTTTCTAATTTTTATGCCAACTGGTATTTTACACACACACATTTTTTATTTTTATTTTTATGGAGGCATCCAGGGGCCTGGACGCCTCCATTAATATATATATTTTATTTAGTTTTGGGCCCTGAGAAAATAATAAAAAAAATTAAAAGGATGGGGGCGTCCAGGGGCCTGGACGCCCCCATTAAGACCCACCCGGGTCCTAGTCAGCGGCCGCCCGGCAGACATCCTTCTTGGATCCGGAACCTCCTGATGCGTTCGACTGGTGTTGATGCCGTCCGACTGCCGTGACGGGACGATTCCGAATGCCGAAAAAGGCAGAAGAAGACCCAAGAAAAGGAAGTGCTCAAGTGATTCGAAATGCGTAAGCCGTCGCGGGGCGTCGTATAGTAATATGAGACTTTCTCAGGAGACGTCAAGAATGGCGTGTCTACAGCTGCCCCGCCTTGGCGTCTGCTTTGCAAGGGAGCGACACGTAGTGGAATGGTATCGAAGTGTAGTGAAATGAAGTGGGAGCGGACTGATAAGTTGATGCCAAGGTGTGATGAGACACGCTTTTGACGTTACTGTTTGGAATCTTTCCTGTAGTTTCAATGAGGCGACCTTGAAGAAGGTCTTTCAAATATAGACGATTGTTTGGACGGAGATCAAATAAGGGAGGGTGAGATGTGCGCTCAGGCACGAAACAAAAAGAGACCAACTTCTCGGTGTGGAAGTACCTGGGTCATAAACCTGCAGGTTTCACCTTTGGGGAGCGGTTACCAGCCAATGTGGAAGTGCTGCGGCCAAGGTGGGTCAAACAAGGTCAAAAGTAAAGGAATATCTGAGGGTCTGTCCAAACAAGGGTCTCCTTTGGAAGAGCAGCGTAGGGCTGTCTCAAGGAAACTCAGCATTTCATTCGGAGTGGAATATCTCATATTTGTGGGAATTGAAACACAACGGCTTTCACAATCGAATCACTTGAATGATCTTCCGCAATAAATCAAAGTCCTATATGAATGCATGCTGGGCTTAAAGAAAAATTTAAAACAAACTAAAATAGAAAATAGCCAAGGATAATATTGTCAACTTGTTAAGAACGGGTCAGGATATCGATCCGGTGAGCCGACACTGGGCTGGGGCCCGTTTATCCGCGCACCAACTCACTGAATGGAACCGTCGTCCCCATGCTACCACAAATTAACGGCCTATCCGTACAACCCAAATTCTTCCGGGATCATCACCGTTTTTGTTGAAGGGGAACTCAAATTCCAGATTCGTTCAGGTCGTAAGGTCCTTGACATGTTCTAGTAGCGTAGGTATCATATACTATGATGCATGACATGGTGGGACCAACCATTGAAAGGTGGGACAGGAGACAGGACAAAGACGTCCGTTAGTAAAACCTGCACAGACTAGCAAAGGTTATCAGAAAGTAGCAGAATCATAGCAGAATCGCACCACAGTACAAAGGAGATTCAGACAAAATCTTGACAATGACCACTGATGTGACATGTTTTGTCCTGTAGCGCTCTACCCTTCCTATAAGAACTCCCCTTAGGCTAGTTCATTCAAATGCACCAAGGTGGGTTTTGGAAGCTCAGGAGAGGAAGGAGAGGAGAATCTCGAGATTTCAGGATGGAAGGAGAGTCTTCCCGCGTTATGAAGAGGAGCAGGCCTAGCGGCGAGATCAGGCGACTCTCCGACCTCGAGGGTCATCTGAGTGGGACGATCATGTCGCATATGGTAAGCTGATTCATTTCAAATTTTCCATGTGAACCTTCTTCTTACTTCCTTTATTTCTTCTTTTTTTCCTCTTCCAGCCATATCCACTCTTCCCAGGCCCGAGGAAGTTTTCCAAACTGCCATGGCTTTCAAAGCTAACTTCCAATATCTCCATTGGCATGAGGGCCATACTCTCGAAGTGGCATCTGCAGGGGCTCCTTATTCACGCCAAGCATTACGAGAAGATTCGTATGGACTGGGCGGCTATGGGCGCACTAGTGAGATCTGGCATCCCCAGACCCACACTTTTATCTTCCCGACCTTCGAGGTGACCATCCTCCTCGAGGAGGTGGAACTTCTGCTCGGATTGAAGAAATTCAAGAGTGACGGGAAGGCGAAGGCTATGCGGATGCTGACACAGGGGACTTCTGAAAGCGTCCTTGGAAGCTTCATGCCGCCCGACGCAGCCCGAAGGGTCCGTACTCAAAAGGGGATCGATCTCCAAAAGCTCGCGGAGTGGGTCATGGACGCCCTGAGAGGGTCACCAGACGATGACTATTTGGAGGGAATCATGAAGGGGTTCACTATCTATCTGGCGGGTGCTCTCTTGTTTCCTTATACCGACAACATAGTGGAGGAGGATCAACTAAGTGCCATTCGCGGGATCTGGAGTGGAAAGAGGGTGGGACCCGCCATCCTTGCCTATCTTTACAGCGGCCTTACTGCCTCGAGCATGGGTAAGTCTCCTTTTGGTTGCGCACTTGTCTTGAATTGCTGGTTTGATTTGCACTTCAAATTCGACCACCGCGAGGGAATGCCAACTGCTTCGAAGCTCTTCCAAAAAAGCCCTCTTCATCACATAGCCGACGTGTTAGGCTTCGGTGGTACTGTAGTGAACCGCGTTCCGTGGCTGAAGAAACGTGAAGACTGGCGGTCTCACTTCCGTACCGTGACACAAGGCTTCTTCACTTGCGCACCGGCATGTTTGCTTTCGCTTGATCTCCTCATGAGGCCTTCTCCCGAAGTTGATCTTCAACTGATCGGCGCGACCGAGTTTGTCCTTTATAATGCGCATCGGTGCTGCCTCCAGATTGGCATCCCACGTCATTTGTTCCCGCCACCGACTGGCATCGTTCCTTTGAAGAAAAGGGAGTTGGGCACTGAAGCGGATGCGAAGGAAGCGAAGGCCATTAAAGCTCCCTGGAAGACAAGTGTTGCGGGAAAGGCCTTAGCGCACGTGGTGGAAGAATGCGAGCCGTGGAAGGCTTATGTAACCGAACTGGGGAAGTTAAGGCCTAAGGCGCCTAAGCCCCTGATGTAGTTCATTCTGCTTTTGTGATGGAATAAAATCTGGCAAGGATGTTTTTTGACCCTTATCTCCTTAATTATTATTATCTTTTTTGTGGTTTTTTCTTTTTCTTTGTGTTTTTTTCTTTTGTTTGGATTATATACATACTCTTATCTTTTTTACTTTTATTATATATTTTTATTTTTTTTAATTTTTATTATTGGGGCGTCCAGGGGCCTGGACGCCCCTATTTTTTTATTTTTGATTTTTTTAAGTTTTTTGTTTTGGGGGCGTCCAGGGTCCTGGACGCCCCTAATTTTTATTTTATTATATTTTTTTTGATTTTTTGTTTTGGGGGCGTCCAGGCGCCTGGACGCCCCAATTTTTTTTGAATTTTGAAAAAAAATAAAAAAGATGGGGGCGTCCAGGCGCCTGGACGCCCCAAAGAGGCTGGATTCTATATATATGGGGGGCTCCCCCCCTTTGCTCAATTACTGTTCATTCAAACCGCCCAGTCAATCCAGACGACCCATTCTTCGTCCAAATGGAGCGAGGAGGATCGAGCCAGGGTCCACAGAAGCGGAAACGGCGGGCTCGTCGTCCGAGGAGGCTGAGGGATGATGCCGAGGAGGCTGCTGCGGCGGAGGAGATTGCCGCGGGTGAGGAGGTTCTTCCTTTGGCCTTGGAGGCTGCAGTGGATGCTGGCGATGCGGCAGAGGACGAGCACGATCCGGTAAGCCCCTTAGACCTCCATTCTATTGGTTCACTGGGTTAAAAGGGCGGACGAGAGGCTGTGTGAAGAACGCCCGGTGTGAGGGAAGGAGGCGTCCAGGGGCCTGGACGCCTCTACATTTTATTTTTCTTTTTATTTTATTTTTTTTATTTGTTTACGAAAATAATATAAATATAATTAAAAATAAGGAGGCGTCCAGAGCCTGGGACGCCTCCATGATAATATATATATTATTATTTTTTTGTTTTGGTTTTTGGTTTTTTTTCTAAAAAATAAAATAAAATAAAGGAAATGGAAAGGAGGCGTCCAGGGGCCTGGACGCCTCCACAAAAAATAAATATTTTAAAAAGAAAAACTAAAATAAAATGAATAAGTAGTATATACAGTGTTATTGTTTATTACTATTTATGATGCTGATGTGTTCTCTATTGGTTTTGTGGTGTGCAGGGCGTGATGAAGGGACGGATCAGCTGGTCCCTAGTGGTGGCAGCATACCGTGGGCTGCCGGACTTCTAGAGGGCGCGTGTGGACGCCATGGGCTTTGGAGCTTTCCTTAGGATCGAGCCCTTCCGGCTCGACCTTCCTCTTATCCAGGCACTGAGGGAGCGGTGGCACGCACCGATCAGGGCGTTTCTGATGCCCTGGGGGCACATGGTGCCGACACTGGAGGACGTGGCTCGGATTACCGGGCTACGAGTTGACGGAGAGGCAGTCAGCGGGGTCACCTACCCCGACTACCGAGAGAGTGCCCTGGACCTGCTGTGGTTAGAGACGAGCGTGACTGATAGAGACAGCAGGGTAGTTGGCCGAGTGGAGATCATGGAGGCGCTCGGATTCGTCGACCCGCGCCAGCGGGTTAGCGAGACTGGAGCGGAGTTCTTGGCTCGACTAGAGGGGGACGCTCGCGCTGCTTTTACCCTGGATTCGAGTGAGCGGGAGCTGGTGGATCTAGACCTTCGGAGGTTTCTTTTCTTCTTCCTGGGCCGCCTTTTGCTGGGGACGAAGGGGGATGGCATCCACTGTCGTTTCCTCGGGATCTTGGCGGATCTGGACATAGTGGGACACTACGCGTGGGGAGCGACTCTGCTTGCCCATTTGATTGCTGATCTCTCCCAGACTTCGGAGAAGGAGACGACAGTCAGCGGCTTCGCACCTTTTCTCCAGGTAAACATTTTATTTTTGCATTCCCACAGTTAAATATGTAATTATTGTACTAATGATGTATGATGGATGCAGGTGTGGAGCTATTACTATTTCCCGATGGGGAGGGCTTGGCATGGGAACAGGAGGGCCGTGCCTCTGGCGCGGCGGTGGAGGCCGGTCGTGGTTGCAGCACCCCACGGCTACCAGCTGGCGTCGCTTCGTCGGGAGCTGAGCGAGTATCCCGAGGCCATGGTATGATGCGTATGATTTTTTATGTTTTTATGCATGTGACTATCATGATATATGCATGGTGATGCAGGTGGTGTGGAGGCCCTACCTGGGCATGGGTGATGCTGGCCAGCCCTGGGTTGTAGCGGGTCTTCCTCGTTTCAGGCGGGACGTGTGGGTCCATTGCCTGAACGAGATCGAGCCGCTTCGGCTGAGGCTGGTTATGAGGACGTTGGGGCTGGCCCAGGAGTGGGTTGATGTAGAAGAGCCGGCCCGCATTGGGCGGAAGACTAAGGGGAAGGCGAAGGTTGTGGACTGGCGTACGCGCTTCCCAGCACAGTACCAGGACTGGCAGCAGGGCGGGGTCCCAGTGGTGTCCCATGTACAGGACAACACAGACTACATGAGACGGTACCGAGCTACGTACGGGGACCGCCTCTCCTTGGGTGGTATGGCAGGGGTAAGTGAAATGAAACTGCTTCACCTTTCTATATGTATATGCATGTGGTACTAACTTACGTGCAATGCAGGATGCTCGTGATACCATGATCGCCGACCTGCGGGCCCAGTTGGCGGACGCCAGGCGACAGTTGGTGGCCATCCGACAGGAGTTGGAGATCGTGGTGAGTTTATGCGATGCATTTTTTTGTGACCTGAATTTTTGATGCTTAGCCTTTGACTGACGTTTGTCCCGTATTTCAGCGGGCCCACCAGACAGCTGCAGCCGGGACGGCTGGTGGAGCGGGTTCCAGTTCGCGGGGCCCTCCTCGGGAGGTTTCTGCCTTCCAGGAGCAGCTGGCGTATGCAGTGGCTCGGGCTGAGGAGGCCGAGCGTGACCGCGAGGCTCGAGTGAGCGCTTGCCTGACCTTGACTCTTTTCTGGCTGCTTTCCTTCTATCACTGTTGTTCTCTTATGGTGCATGCGTGCTTTGACAGGTGGCCGAGATTCGGGAGGCCCTGGCGCGTGCTGTTTGTGCCGAGCAGGAGCGCGATGCTCAGGTGGCGGAGCGTGACGCCCGGATTGCAGAGCTGGAGGAGGAGCGTCGACGGGAGGCTGAGGAGCTCCCTCGCGACGTAGTGGATCTGCGGATCACCCTCGAGCTGTCGAGGAGAGAGGCGATGTGGGAGAGAGAGGAGAGGGAGAGGGATAGGGAGAGCGTGGAGAGAGAGAGGGAGAGGGATAGGGAGAGAGAGAGGGAGGAGCGACAGCGGGATCAGACCGAGAGAAGGGCTCTAGAGGCCCAGCTGCTGGAGCTCCGATTGAGTCTCGGCACGGCGGAGGGGAGGCTTCGGGAGAGCGAGGAGCGGTACCAGAGGGCGAAGGAACGCGGGGCGTGACTTCGTCAGTCCGGTTCTTTTTCCATGGGCAACTATCTGGTTTCTTCGGCCGAGGAGCGTCGTCGCGCCTTCGAGGCTGGAGTGCCACCGCAGGGCGAGGCGAGCACGGCTTCTCAGGGTTCGCAGAGGCCCCCTAGGGATCCCCGGCAGAGGAGGGAGGAGAGAGATGGCCAGGAGGGTGATGGTGAGAGTTAGAGAGTTACTTGTACACGTCACCCTTCTCACTGTATGATGTACTTTCGGCTATTATATGAAATGGAAATGACTTTCTTGTGTTGTGTGTACTTTTCTCTCTCCCACACTTTCTTCTTTGCACTGAGTTGTCCTTCGAGGCACGCTCCACGAGACCTTACCCTGAACAGCGGGGAACTACGCTTTGTACGGGGGGATTCTATTTCCTTTCTCCCCCTTTTGGGCGCGTCTAGGCGCGAGGACGCGTCTTAGTTCTTGAATTCAAATTTAAAGTGTCGGGTGGCCTTTCTTCTCCCGTGCCTTACCCGCAAACGAGCCCTCCTTCCGCCGAAACTCGCTTGCCCCTTTTTCATCTTCCTCCTCTTTTGATTGATGGAGTTCGGTGGGCCCGATCATGGTGAAGGTGGAGAGGGACGAGGAACTCCTCGCCCGAGGAGGGACGCGCCAGAGCACGGAACGGCGTCCATGGACGAGGAAGGGCCGCTTCGGGCCCCCGAGGGACCCGAGGGGCCCGATGGCGCGGGAGGAGGTGAACACGGCTCGGTGAGTGGTCGGTTTTCCCCCTCTTTGATCTATTTTGAGTTTTGAAGCAAGCCGTGCGAAGGGGGAAAGGGTTCGGCTAGTGTCGCACTTAAATGATGGATGCGTCCTAAACAGGGGACGCGTTATTTTTGACTGATGTGGGACCCCTTTCTTGGTGCAGGACATGGCAAGGACCCTGGGCCTGGCCGATGAGTGGGCGAGTGCAGACGAGCCGAGCCGCGTCAGGAGGGAGAGTCGCGGCAAGGCGAGGCTCGAGGACTGGCCCGTACGTCTCCCTGGACAGCAAGGGGGTGTACTGGTGCAGGACAGTACCGACTTCCTGCGGCGGCAGAGAGAGAGTTACGCGGGGCTTCCCCAAGCTGGGGACACGCGTGGCATCGGCGGCTCGCGCGCCCAACTGTCAGAGACTAGGCGGCAGCTAGCCGTCGCTCAACATGAGCTGTCGCTCCTGGTAAGTTACGTGCCGCACTTTTAACTTCAGATTTTGGAGTTTCACTGACGCTCGTTGTTTATTTTGTTCCAGCGTGCCCAGCAGACAGCGACGGTGGGAGTGGCTGGCGGATCTTCCAGCTCCTCGGCCCCTTTTCTCGAGATTGCCTCCCTCCGGGACCAACTTGCCGGTGCGGTGACCCGCGCAACCCAGGCGGAAGAGGAGCGTGACGCCTGGGTGGTGACTGTAGCGGAGCTGCGGCATCATGGTGAGGAGAGGCCTTCTCCAGACATCCTGGAGTTAAGGGTTCTTCTGCAGATGATGAGGAGAGAGGCAGAGAGAGAGAAAGCCGAGAGAATGTCCGAGCGACAGCGGGATCTGACCGAGAGGAGGGCCTTGGAGGCCCAAGTGAGGGAGCTCCAGCTGGGACTTCAGGCCGTCGTGCAGAGGCTAGGAGGGATGGAGACGTGCTACGAGAGAGCGCGAGAGTTCGGGGAGCGACTCCGCCAGTCCGGTCGCTTTGCCACTAGTGGCTTCTTCGCCACGCCAGGGGAGGAGCAGCGAGTCACTGCTGCGGAGCAGGCGCCAAGAGGCGAGGCAGGTGCTACTGCACGGGGATCCCGGAGGCTTCTGAGGGACCCTCACCTCGGGGGAGAGGAGGAGAGTGCCCAGAGAGATGAGTGATGGTGAGGATTGGCGAGCTAGTGGACCCGCCACCTCTCTATGATTGTAATGTTTGTGACAGCTTATGTAGAATTATGAATGGAATGATTTGATTTTCTGCTGCTTGTTTGTTCTCTTGTGCGTTCCTTCTTCCCTACACTTCCTTTCCTTTGCACTGTTCCCATGTGATGGGTCTGCCGAGACTCCACCCCGAGCGGAGAATCGCGTCTTGTTGTGACCATTTTCCACGGGAATCTGCCGTCGAAGTCAATAATGACGGCCCTAGTTTCTTTTCCCGAATGCTGTGTCAAATTTTACGGACGTCCTCCAAATCATGATAGGGTATCCCTAGACAACATAGGGGCTATTCGTCGTATTCTTCGTCCAGTCAATCACCCTGTGCGCGCGGTGAAGTGACACACGGGACCACATGGCAGGTGCCTCATTGCGAGGGCTATCATCAACAGGTGATGGAGGCAATCTTGGCCCGCACTCCTTCCGTTTCTATAAATTCTTGTCCCTTTTATTTTCCCAGGTATATCGAGAGCTAACTCGAGGAGCACAAGTTCTCACGGGAGAGGAGGAGTTTGAAATTCCGAGGGTTGGATGGAGGGCGAATCTTCCCATTCCTCGAAGAGAAGCAAGTCCAGTGGTAGTAGTTCCAGGAGGCTTTCAGACCTTGAAGGGCACTTCAGGGAAAGGGCCCAATCTCAACTCGTAAGCCAAGTTTTCTTGCCCTTTTTTCCATTCTTTCTTCCTTTCTTCTGACCAAACCTCACCCCCATTCCTTGTAGGTTGTGATGAAATCACAAATCTTATGGGAGTTGGTAGTAGCAGCGTACAGGGGCCTCCCAGATTTTCAGAAGGCGAGGCTAGACGTGATGGGATTTGGTACCTTCCTTCGGATCGAGCCGATCCAGCTCGACCTGGTCCTGATCCAAGCCTTGTGTGAGAGATGGGACCCAGTGAGTCGGGCATTCCTGATGCCCTGGGGACACATGGTGCCCAGCTTGGAGGATGTGGTCCGGATCACAAGCCTGAAGGTAGAGGGCGAGGCAGTGACCGGAGTCACCTACGCGGACTATAGAGAAGGTGCCCAAAAGTTACTGGGTTTGGACCTAGATGGTCAGAAAAACATGTCGGTAGATAGGGCGTCCCTCATGGATGCATTAGGGCTCACCGACACTCGTCGGCGGGACGATGAATCCTCGGAAGAGTTCATGGAAAGGATGGAAATAGGATGCCGTGCCGTGTACTGCACAGATTTTGGCGACTGGGAAAGATGCAACATAGATTTGAGGAGATTTCTCCTCTTCCTTTTGGGGAGATTGGTACTGAGCTCGAAAGGGGACGGTATCCAATGTTGCTTCCTGGAGCTGCTGTCAGACCTTGAAAGAGTAGGGTATTATGCCTGGGGAGCCGCTATGCTGGCACACTTGTTTGCAGGCCTATTCCAAGAAACGGATCGCGGGATGACTGTGAGTGGTTTCACACCATTCATCCAGATATTTTTTGGTTTTGCTTGTTTTGTATTTTTTTGTGTTTTTTCAAAGCACTGATGACCTGTGCCGAGCAGCTATGGAGCTATTATTACCTCCCTATGGGGAGAGCTCGGCATTGGCGACCCGTGGTGGTGCCGTTAGCCAGGCGGTGGGAACCCATCATGAGTGCGGCACCCCTAACCTACCAACTGATGGTGCTAAGGCGGGAGCTACAGGAGTTCCCTGCAGCGATGGTAAACTGGAGGCCCTACTCAGACATGGTTGATGCCGACCAGCCGTGGGTTCTAGCAAGTCGTGCCCGATTCGGACGGGAACTGTGGATGCACTGCCTGAATGAAATCGAGCCGCTTCGGCTATGATTAGTTATGAGGACTTTAGGACTGGCTCAAGAATGGGTGGATTCAGCTGCGCCACCTCGTGTCGGGAGAAAGACGCGGGGACCGGCGACCTGCATTGACTGGCGCGTGCGATTCCCCGAACAGTACGAGGACTGGCAACGGGGTGACACGATTGTAGAATCACAGGCGTGGGATAGCGAGGACTACTTGCGTCTATATAGGACAAAGTACGCAGAACGGTTCCAACCCCGGGGACTTGTGGAGGTAGGTTTCCCCTTTTCTCTTCTCTCCTTTCTCCTTTTCTTGGTTTTCTGGTGAAAATGCTGACTTGTAAGGCTGCAGGATGTCCGGGATGCCATGATAGCGAATTTACGAACTCGCTTGGCAGAGATGGAACAACAGTCGGGCGATGCCCGCGGAGCTACGAGTGCCTTGGTAGGTGTACAGTACGTTCCTAATTAAAATCCCAGATTCCAGATGTTGGCTGCTAATTCACGCGGTCGTAGCATGCCCAGATTGGCACGGCTTCCCCGGCGATGGGAGTGGGTGGTGCCTCTTCCAGCTTGTGGATTCCCACCTCAGAACTTGACTTGCTTCATGAGCAACTTGCTCACGCCACGCAGCGTGCTGCGGAGGCTGAAGGGATGCTCTCTATACAGGTAAAAGTTTCAGTGTTGAGTTCTCTTGGTTTACGCCTTATCGCGTATCTGAGATGGTACACTTGGCAGGAAAAGGAGACGGAAGAAGCGCTTGCCAAGGCTGTGCAGAAGGAGGCTAGGATAGCAGAATTGGAGAGGGAACTGCGGCGTCATTCTGATGACGACTCCTCTAGGGATGCCGTAGAACTGAGGATCACTCTCCAGTTGGAGAGGGAAGACCGCGAGAGAGAACGTGCAGAGAGAGAAAGAGACGCAGAGAGAGAAAGAGCCAACAGATTGACTGAAAGGGAGGAACGAAGGGCCATGGAGGCCCAACTATTCGAACTCTGAATCAGCCTTGGTCTTGCTGAACAGTGGCTGAGAGATGGTGAGGAGCGCTACCGAAGAGCACGAGAGCGTGGCTTTCGTGTTGGTAGCTTCTCTGCTGCTTCCGTAGATCAACGCCGGGATGCGGGAATAGGAAGAGGAGTACAGAGCGGTAGGAGTACCGCTTTTCGTAGTTGGGTAGCACCTTTGAGAGTGTTTTGCCCGGAGAGTAGTGGGACGAGTAATGCAGAGAGAGAGGGCAGAACTTGATGTAATTTTTTTGGTTTTTGGAATAAAATATAAGGTTCGGTTTGTTTGTTTTTCACCTATGCTTCAGTTGCCTGAATCCCTGCACATATCACTGAAATAAACAAATCAGAATTTCTGTTCTGACTTGGCCCCTTGCTCAATAAGTAAATGGCTACTGTGACTGTCCTTGATAACTGGTCAAGGGGCCAAGCCTTTATTTAACGAAGGCAAGGGAAAGATGCAGTGATGATAAATGCGACAGGCAAGCACACGAATGCAAGCGGTATTAAAGTGAGATGCTGCACGTAAACGCAATCATGCAAAAATTGATTTGTTTTCTTTTTTATATTTGGCATTTTTTTGTTTTATCATAAAAAAGATTTTTTTGTTTGCAAATATGTACATTTTCTCTTTTCCATTTTTTCGCTTTTATTATAAAAAAATTTTATTGCTAACGCCCGGCAAGCACCCAAATGGCACCTAACCTTCGTGAGAACAGAGGTTTCTTACTAACCTCCCAGGTATCCTAAGTGCACATCTAGGTTGATTTGGGTCTCTAGACCCCTCGAATGATGATCCCGCCGGCTAAGACTTACCCTGATGATAATACCGTCATGCCATGCTTAGGCTCCCAGTCGCTTCCGACCACAGGGATTCGCCCAAAAGGTGTTCGAGGTAAATGATTTGCCCGACCCGGGTCTGTTTCCTCACAACTCTAGATGGTATAAGATGGAACACCCTGGAACCCTAACGACCAACCGCGCGACGCTGACCCGGAATCAGACGCCGTCGCACCCATAGGTGACGCGCTTGCATTGGCCTAAGCCCGAGGTTAAACAAGAAGATATCAAGGTGGTAAACAGGGGTCTTGACCAACCAGAAACACGGAGACTCCTTCGCAGCGATAGCTTTTGCTTTTCAAAGTAGGCAACCAAATGTGAATATTAAAATAAGGTCGCAGACCCTAGGCAGTTTTCACCTTTCAGAAACTCCATCGAACTTTCATCTTTAGAGGGAGAAGGAAGAGTGTAGGGGATAAACCTCCTGAGAGGACCGGCAAAGCCGTTAACCCGGCGAGCGAATAAGGGCCCATTAACTCTTTCCTTTCAGACAACTTCGGACCAAATCTCGAGCATTTACATTCCACGGCCCCCTTTGTGGATTCAGACTTTTGCTTTGAGGGGTTCCGTTTATCGCACCAGGCACGGTCACGACCAGGCTTTTCTCTTGATTTTGATTTTGTATTTCTTTTTGTGAGGGAGATAAAGTCGTTTGACGTTTGTGGGCTCCCTTTTCGTGTGCCTGCGGGGACACTGCCCTCTTCTCGTGCTCTGATCGATGCTCGAGGAAATGGATCCTACTCTTGCCCTTGGGGTTTGAGTTTAGGTTTCTCATGCTCAGCGTTTTAAGGGCGCCGACTGTCTCATTTGGTCGAAGAGAAAAGAATAAAGATTACAGCTTCCGGAGATCTTCTGGGTGGAGCCCCACCGTAGGTGATGCTACCAACTTTTTTTTTGAATAAAATACATAAGTGAACACATGTTAGCTTCCTTCGAGCGAGCATAGGCCGACGTGGCCGGACAGGGATCTCCACGGTTCTAGCAAACCAAGACCCGGTGCCTACCAAGCCTTAATGGGCCCTATCCTAACATGAAGGTTAGATGCAGAGACTTAACTATATGGTGACTGCCGGGCATCGGCATTTTGAATTTTCCATATTTTTAGTGGTTTTCAATATGTCTTTATTTTTTTGATGTTTTTATCTTTTCATCATTTTTTTTTGTTTGTGCTAAGGGTAGTATTTCTTAAGATAAAGCCCATTCCAAGGGTGGGATAACTCGGTCCCTTCGGCGTTGATTAGCTTGTAGGCGTTGCTAGGGTACACGGCTTGAATTATAAATGGTCCTTCCCAATTGGGTTGGAGCTTAGAACGCGGACCTCCAGGTTTGACAAAAATTCTTTTTACGACCATCTCACCGACTTTGAATTTTCTCTCAACGACTTTCTTTTGGTAAAAGCGAGCGAGTCTATTTTGATACACACGCGCGTGTTCGGCAGCGGCCAGTCGCTTCTCATCCAAGAGTTCCAACTGGGCGAGGAGTGAATTACGACGATCGTCGAGGGGAAATTCCTCGTCCAATTGTACCCTGAGAGAAGGGATCAGAGTCTCATACGGGACTACCGCTTCCATACCATAAGTAAGGGCAAATGGAGTCTGCCCGGAGGGGGTACGGATTGAAGTGCGATAGGCCCATAGAGCTTCGATAAGCTTTTCTGACCAGTCTGAAAACTTACTAGACTCGCTGATTTTTTTGATGATTTTGAGCAATGTTTTATTGGTGGCCTCCGCTTGGCCATTACCTTGTGGGTAATAAGGCGATGAATGATGCAATGCAATTGCGTACCTTTTGCAGAGGTCCTGTAGGTCCTGAGAAATGAACTGTGGCCCATTGTCGATGACGATCGTGCTTGGGACGCCGAATCTGGCGAGGATGTTCTTCATGATGAACTTGTAGACTGTTGACGCCTTGATTTCCGCGTAAGCTTCGGCTTCGGCCCATTTGGTGAAGTATTCCGTCGTAGTACGGATGAAAGATTTCTTCTTGGTGAGGGAATTGTGATCACCAAGGGGACCAATGATGTCGAATGCCCACATGGAGAAAGGCCACGGGGAGGATATTGGGTGAAGTGAGGAAGATGGTGAATGGATTTTATCGGCGTGAAGTTGACACTTGACACACCTACGGACATAGACAGCACAATCCTCTTCCATAGTGGGCCAGTAAAAACCTTGCCGAATGATCCTTTTGGCGAGCATCTGACTATTCACGTGGCCACCGCACACACCCGAGTGCGTCTCCTTTACACATTTCCAAACCTCATCGTCACCAAGACATCTTAACAGAATACCATTAAGGCTCCTCCTATAGAGTAGACCTCCAACCAAAGTATATTTCTGAGCCACCCTTCTTATGGCTTTCTTGTCCTCTGTGGTGGCCTCTTCAGGATAAGACTGATCTTGGCAGTATTTGACAATTTCATAGAACCATGGTTTCTCTTCATCAGCCAGTTCTTCTTCGGCCTCTGCCAACATGATTTCCCTCTTCTCAAGGATATCTTCCTGCAGGATCTTCCTTGCTATCCTGTCTTTGATATTTACGTAGGAAGCATCATCGATTGCAGGGGCGTGAAGTTTATAGATGGAAATTGACTTAAACCATCTTCCTAGAGGGAACCTTATGGATGATGCCAACGAGGCGAGGGCATCGGCGAGAATATTCTGATGACGAGGGACATGAACAAAGATCAGTTTGGCGAACAGTTTGGCAAAGGCAGCAGTGAGTTCTTGGTATGGCTTGAGTTTGGGATCGCGAGTGCGATATTTAGTGAGCACCTGGCGAAGGATG
Organism: Amorphophallus konjac; assembly: GCA_022559845.1. Classification (NCBI taxonomy): domain Eukaryota; kingdom Viridiplantae; phylum Streptophyta; class Magnoliopsida; order Alismatales; family Araceae; genus Amorphophallus; species Amorphophallus konjac. The sequence goes on from CM040126.1 coordinate 444,321,600, forward strand.
AGTTGACTATCACCTACGACTCGTAACTCAGTGATACGAAAAGAATGAGCGAGTTCTAGGCCAGCTAGAAGGGCTTCATATTCAGCTATATTGTTGGTGACTGAAAATTTGAGTTGGTATGCCAATGGGAATGTGAGGCCTTCAGGCGACAGGAGGGCGATGCCGATTCCTCTCCCTTGAGAATTCAGAGCTCCATCAAAATATAGCGTCCACATTGGCTCATCTGATCGGTTGATGGACATTAGTTCCTCATCTGGAAACTCTGATTGGACGGGATCGAATTTGGGAAGAGGATGGTGAGCGAGATGCTCGGCTATGGCATAGCCTTTAATCGCCTTTTGCTGGATGTAGGTGATGTCGAACTGAGAGAGAAAACTTTACCAGCGTGCTAGCCTATCCGTAAGGACGGCTTTCTCCAGAAGGAATTTGATAGGATTCATTCGAGCAATCAAGTGGACCTCGTGAGCCAAGAAGTAGTGCTTCAATTTCTGCACTACCCAAACGAGGGCAGCACGGGTTTTCTCCATGCCGGTGTACTTCTGCTCACAGGGGTTGAGAAGTTTGGACAAGTAATAGGTTGCCCGTTCCTTGCCTTCTTCATCAGCTTGTGCGAGGACGGCTCCTACGGAGTCATCCAAGACTGAGACGTAAAGGATCAGAGGTTTTTCCGATTTGGGTGGAATGAGAACGGGTGGACTAGCCAGATATTCCTTTAACCCTTCAAAAACTTTCTGACATTTAGAATTCCAGTGGAATTCTACTCCTGGCTTGGTCAACTCGTAGAGAGGTCTACACCTTTGTGAATGTTGGGACACAAACCGACGAATAAACTGCAACCTCCCGATTAAACCTCGGACTTCCCTCAAATTCTTGGGAGGCGGCATATCCCTGATAGCCTTAGCTTTGTCGGGATCTATCTCGATCCCTCTTTTGCTCACAACGAACCCCAGCAATTTACCTGACGACACACCAAACACACACTTCTTCGGGTTCATTTTCAATTGGAACTCTCTTGACCTTTGCAAGACTTTAGCCAAAACTTTTGGATGTTCCATCCTGGTCCTTGATTTCACCAATAAGTCATCCACATACACTTCCAGATATATGTGCATCATGTCATGAAATATGGCCATCATCGCTCTTTGGTAAGTAGCTCCAGCATTCTTTAATCCGAACGGCATGACCACGTAACAATATGTTCCCCAAGGGGTAGTGAATGACGTCTTTTCCTGATCCTCTTCTGCCAAACGAATTTGATTATATCCTGAAAATCCATCCATGAACGAGAGGGTCTCGTAGCCTGCCGTGTTATCGATCAACACATCAATGTGAGGCAAGGGAAAATCATCCTTTGGACACGTGCGGTTAAGGTCCCGGAAGTCGATGCAAATCCTGACTTTCCCATCTTTCTTCATGACCGGGACAATGTTCGCCACCTATTGAGGATAAAGAACGACTCTAATGAACCTGGCTTTGTGGAGCTTATCGACCTCTTCTTTCATTTTCAAAACCATCTGAGGGTGGAAACGCCTTAACCTTTGTTTTACCGAGATGGACCCTGGTTTTAGGGTTAAACGGTGTTCGACCAAGGTTGAATCCAGACCTGGCATATCCTCGTAGCTCCATGCAAACATGTCCTTATATTTCTTGAGAACCTCAATTAATGCCTCTTCTTCAGAGGGTGGCAGGTTATCACTTATGAGGATGATCCTTGGGTCTTCCTCAGTTCCCAAGTTGACTTCTTTGGTGGATTCTTCTACGGCGGTTGACGGCTCGTTGAATCTCCTCATTCCACTAGCGTATGCGCCCGCCGCATCCTCATATTCTTCACCCTCATCTTCAGTGGGGCATTCTTCATCCGTGATCTCGTAGACTCCATACCCTTCATTAGATGCACAGTCGCCCTCACATTCTATTTCGGGTAGCTGGATGGGATTTTCTAACAACTGGGGGATGGCAAGAAGGGCCTGACACCTGGCGGCCAAATCCAGAAGGAATCGACGATGGATCTGCCTACCCTTGGATTTCTTCCTAGGTACTACCCTTGGCCTATCATTCCTAGATTGACTGACAATATTTACAGAAGAAGAGGAAGACAAATAGGATGGTGTAGAATGTACAGGAGAAGACCCCTCAGAGGAGGGGTAGAAAAGGTCGCTCATCGGACCTTGGACGGGTGGTCCGCAAGGCGGTACGCACCCGTGGGAGATGTAGGAGGTTTCCTCAACGAAGATGTGTTGTTGGGGAGTTTGGAAATTGACGTTTTTTTTTTTATTTTCATTTTTAATGACAAAGCAGTAAAAAGAGATTGGAGGTGAGAGAAAAGTGGTTATGGCTAGAGGATTGTGAGGCTCATAGAGCAGATCATGGTTGAAGGCCTGGCGCGGGTTGAAAAGCCCACGTAGGTATGTAAACAGAGAAGGGGATCTGGGAAGATCATCAGATAATTGTCTGGCCCAGGAAGAAGATATCAGCAAAGGCTGAGACGAGTGGATGGAGAAGATGGCGGCTAATGAGCCGTCGACGGTAATGTTGAGGACGGATGAATCCGTCGATGACAGAGTCCTTCTAGCGAGGACGAGGATAGTTTGGAACCTTGGCAAGAGTGGTAATACTCTCTGGTATTTCGGAGATCAATGGTGGTCCTTCAAGCTGCGGAGACGAGAACATCCTTTCTAGTGCAACGGAAATGTCCCGTATGTCGAACCATTTGTCCCACTCGCATTCCGGATCTTTGATCTTGCCTCTTTTGGTGATCCTCGGACATTTTTCAGCCAAATATACAGCATGTGATCCCCCATATGCTTCTCGTGGGTGATCCCCCATCTGAACAACGGGCCCTCTGTTGAAGTGGTTTGATAGAGTCCACGTGAGGGGCTTCCAATCTGCCTTGAACGGTCCTTTGAAGCCTAGGCCAAACCTGCGGTTCGGCCTAATTTCCTTTGGCGGTTTGAGCATACCCTGTAACTGTGCGCCCAGACCTTTTCCTTGTTGATAGCCGATGTTCCTCATAATCTCCCAACCTTTGGAGTGAAAAGGGAGACATGATGTTGTGGTTGCCCTGACCGGCTCCTTTGGTGCTAGTGGAACATGAGATGGATCACGTACGTCCAACAGTGACAATATGGGCCGATGAGACGGCCAAACAGAAGGCAGAGAGGTGTTGATAGCATCCACTGTGTGAAGGACATGTGTACTGACCACTTTAATAATTCTCCCATTGTAAGGAAAATTCAGGCACTCATGGTTGGTGGAAGGCACAGCGTCCATGGCTTCGATGTAAGGGTGACCCAATATAGCCTTGAATGTGGGGTCCATGTCGAGGACATGGAATTCCGTGGGAATTGACATGGGGCCTAGTTCTGCCTTCAGAATAATCATCCCCTGCGGCGGCCTTTTGCTATTGTCATAAGCCGTGACCGTGATCGAGGAAGGTCTTATTTGTTCCTCGTTGACCCCACACAACTGAAGAGTGCTCATGGAGATCACATTTATGGATGCACCCGTGTCCACAAGACACGGGTTTATGGATACCCCATTAATTTTTATTGAAATGCACAATGCATATTTCTGAGCTTCCTTGGGAGCGAGCTCGTAGTTGTGAAACATGATGGCTGGTTGTGTGTCTGTTGGGGTGAGGACGGTCGAAATCTTCTCCACGGGGAGGTCTTCATTAACCATGACCTTTTGAAGATATTCCATCAAGGCCGCCTGGTGGGATGTGGATCTTTGAAGTAGCTCCAGGATGGAGATCCGGGCAGGTGTCTTGTCCAAGTGTTTCAATAGATCATACTGTGTTCCAGGGATAGCTCTTTCTGGTTGTTCTGCATCATCCTTCTCTGGCTGAGATTGCTCGGGATTCTGACTGTTGTGGGGGAAAACCCTGTGAAAAATCCTTCCACTCCGGAGCACCATTGCCTGCGGCTTTTGTACCTCTGTGGGGGTAGCAGTGAGTTTTAACAGGGGTTTGAGGGGTAGTAGTGGAGGAATGGTTGATGAAGCATGGGTGATGACGGGAGCAGGGATTCTGATGAGGGGTTTGTTAGGTGGCGGCATGGTGGAGGTAGAGGGGATATTGCGCAGATTATGAAGGATAAGGGGTCTAGAAGGTGGCGGTGGAGACGAAGTAGGAGTGGGTAGGGCTTGAAGTGGGCAATGATTTTGAGGTGGGTGATGGTTAATGAGTGGTTTTGAAGGCATTAGTGGTGATACGGTGGAGAAAGACGGGGTTATGTATGGTTGACGGATGATAAGGGGTTTAGAAGGCGTAGGGGTAAATGTGGTAGAGGTGGATGGTAAAGTGGGGGAGTGAGAGAAGATGAGAGGGTGTGAAGGCGTAGTGGAGAGTGTCGGTTGATAGGAGGTCGGGGTGCGGATGAGAGGGCGTAATGGTAGTGAAAATGGTGATGGTGATACTGACGCGGGTTGATGAGAGAGAGGTGCTACCCGGGCAAGGTGAGGGGCTTGCATGACGATAGGGTTAGAGGTAGAAAGAATGGAGGTACTTTCCTGGTGCCACACCTGCTCTCTCCCGACTTTCGGGAAGGAGGAGATGGGGTTAACCTGATGATTGGGCTGTTGGTGCTCTGGTAATGGATTCTGGATTATGCCCATGTCGGGCTGTTGTTGTGGGGCCTGCTGAGCCTGCTGTTGTTGTTGTGGTTGCTGTTGCTGTTGCTGTTGTAACTGTTGCTGTGGCCTATGAGGGGGTCTCCTAGCCTTGAGAGCCGCGACGTATCGTCTCATCTCATCCCAATCTATTTGATGTTCATCATTCATATCATGGATGTAATCTTTGAAATGGAAGCAGTAATCTACTGTGTGTCCCGGCTGCCTGTGGTAGACGCAGTATTTGGAGGTATCAACATTGGGTGGCCACGCGGGCCTTTCTCTGGGTAGGGCGAGTTGGTTTGATGCCATGAGGGCATTAAAAATGTCTGCTAAGGTTTCCGGCAATGGTGGATAGTAGGCTCTCTTGGGACCGAGCGGCCTCCTTTGTTGCTGTTGGGGACCATAGTTCCCCGGGGGTGGAACTTGGTTGTACTAAAGTGGTGGTTGTTGTTGCTGAGGTTGTGGTTGTTGTTGCAGGGGTTGGCGTAATGGAGGCATATTATCCTGGGGTGGATTATTTTGGGGTGGAGGACGAAGAGGGAAAGGACCCGGTTGAAGGGGAAGTCGGGGCATTTGTGGAGGCCTTGGGTTGACTGCATAGTTGGCATTGTTGACCGCACTGACTTGCTCATTTGTCACGACCCATTCTGTGGCTCCGCCCGGGACACCAGCGCCTGTCTTTCTGACCACTTTGGATTTCGGCGACTCAAACATGTTCATGATGGGGGAGTCTTTTAGCTGGGTTTGGATGTACCGGGCCCTTTCATAGAGTTCCTCCATTGTAGTAAGTTTATTCATGGCCAGGACATGTCTGAACTGTGGGGTTGCATTAGACACAATCATCTTCACTTGTTCGGGCTCGGAGAGGGTATCCCTTATTCTTTCCGCCAGAGACCTCCATCTATCAGCATATCGGACAAAATCCTCGTCGGGTTTCATCTTTTCGGCCACTAGGTCGGTAATGGAGAGTGAGGGACCGACCCTATCCCTATATTTCTGCAAGAACCTTCTCTGGACTATTTCAAAATTGTCGGCCTCGCGAGGCTCCAGAGAATAGAACCACTCAAGCGCAGGACCATCCAATGATCTCCGAAAGAGGTATGCCAGCGACCTTTGATCATTTTGCCAATAGGACGACTCATACATGAAGTCCTTGAGGTGAATGAAGGGGTTGCCGGTACCATTGTATCTGCGGTACGTGGGCATTTCGGAGGGAGGAAGATGAATGACAGGAAGGATTGGCAAAGCAACCTCCGGGGTAGCTTTCACGTCCACCATTCTTCTTAGATTTTGAAACTGCTCGTCCATGCGATTGAACCTATTGAGGAGCGATTGGGCGAGCTCCTCTGGAGGTGAAGGTGGCACTTGCCACTAGGGGAGAAACTGTCTCCCGGAGACTTGAGGGGGAAACCCCGAATGAGAGGGAGCTGTCGGACCGCCGATAGTTGGCCCTGGCTGGAGCGGTGTGTGGGGAACAACGGGAGTTTGAGATTGTGACGGGAACTGGAATGAGGGTGGTTGTTGGCTCGCTTGTCCTTGAAGCGAGGGAGACTGGATGGCTTGCGCCAATGAGGGAGATGGAATGGCCTGCACGGACTCTTGGAGAGGTGCGATGACCGGAGTTGATTCCTGGGGCATGGGGGAAACAGATTTCCCCTTTAGAATGGCCTGGAAGGCCCGGAGCTGTTCAGAGGTAACCTCCGTGTTGGTGAGGACGCCCAGTAAAGAAGAGATATCCTGTGGTGGGGACGTGTCCCCGGCAATAACCTGCACCTCATGCGAGGGGTCATGAGAAGGACCCGAGTCCATAGCATAGACTCGCGGGTCGGCTGACAAACCACGGCTAGGGTGGTTCTCCTCAAAAGACTCGTGAGACATGCTCACAGTTTTCCCAGAACGTAAAAACATACATTAGCAAGTAGGTAGCAGAGATTATCGAACAAGTGGATGCCTTTACGCCCTTTTTTTGGTGGTTTGATTTTGATGATTTTTTGTATTTTTTAGCGAGATCCGAAGTTCACACAAAATGGGGACCCTAGTTTATTTTTGTTTCACCGCCGTGTCAGCTAGGGTCTCTCGTCTCACCACGAATGAAATGACTAACTCCGGGGAACTTCAATGGTACAACCAGCCCAGTGAACGAAGAGGAGATTCTTCGATGTCGGGGACTTACGGAGGTCCCAGTGTAGGAGATTCTAGTCCGTTGAGAGGAATTCCCAAACGGAGAGTCCTTCCTTCACCGGGAAAGGGTGATCCTCAAAAAATGAAAAAAGGATAGAAAAGAGGAATGGATGTATGCAATGGAATGCTGACAGATATATAGAGTAAGAAAACAACAGAAATAACAGACATATAATAAACAAAGAACCAATCAAAACTGACGGTGCTGCCGTGAGCACAACGGGGGCGCGCGCGGGCGCGAAGGCGGAGAGGCACGGGTGGTGCCGAACTTGCAAGGGTAGCCGAAAGGAAGCAGTAGAGGTCCCACCGTGATCGCCAATCTGTGAGCGACGTCACGCGGTTCGGGGAAGAGCGGAGAAGACGCGGAGCGCGCGCGGGCTCCTCTTTTTTTATGTTGTTTGTTTGCTGCAACACAGAAATAAGAGAAGAGAGAGAAGGGGCCACCACGGGAGATTGCTCCGGCGGGGCGAGCGGGACAAGTGTGATATAGCAAGATATGGGGGTTAAACGGCCATAGCGGGAAGTGACTCGCCGCGGCCTCGGGGGGACGAGAATGGTGCAGAAATTAAATAACAAGAATTGAAACGGCCATTGGGGAAGTGACTCGCCGCGGCCTCGAGAATATGAGCATATAATAAGATGACAGAATATACAGAGAATACAAAGAGCGGGAATTTAAACGGCCATTGGGGAAGTGACTCGCCGCGGCTTCGAGAACATAAACAGATAAGAATATAACGTATAAGAACGTGAATTTAAACGGCCATTGGGGAAGTGACTCGCCGCGGCCTCGAGAATATGAGCAGAATATAACAGAATATAAAGAGAATATAAGAACGGAAATTTAAACGGCCATTGGGGAAGTGACTCGCCGCGGCCTCGAGAACAATATGTGATCGCCAGGGGCCAAAAGACCCCAAAAATAAGAAGGTGATCGCGCCTACCTCAAGAGCGAGAGATGGCGGGTTGCTTCTTCCTCCCCCTTCGACCGGCCGACGGAGAGGGCTTTCCTCGGCTACCCTTGTAAAACAATGACAAACAAATGACAAGTGGATTAGAAAGATGGAGGTGTAGTATTCAAATCCTTGCGATAAAAATAACGAAATGATGACAAGACACACACCTGGTTGGTGTTATCTTTTAAACCCCTCTCGGACTCGAGTAGGAGGAAAATGAGATGATGGGTGTAAGAAGTGTATAAGAAAAGGCGCCCTTATGAAGGGGGATAGGGATGCAAGATGATGAATGCAAAAGAACTACGAAGAAAAGGAAAGAATTGGCTTATTGGATGTGCCGATGGTGAAATCCGGCGGAGCTCCGGCAGCGTGGGGACGACGTGGAAGCGCGGTGGATGAAGACGACCTTCCTCTCGCGAGCGTGAGCACCCGAGAAGCCGGCAGAACCTCCACCTATAAAAGAACCCACGGGTTAGAAAATGACTCCGTAGCCTCTGGACTCCGGCAGCCTATCGGATCACTTCGAAGCTCTCCCAGAACTGAGGGGGTGGGCCTCTATTTATAGAGCTCCGGAGGGTGGAGGCGTCCAGGACCCTGGACACCTCCATCAGGGCCGAATTAATATTTTATTCTATTTTTATATATTTTTTTGGAATACTTTTGTGGAGGCATCCAGGGCTCCGGACGCCTCAAACAGGTGCACCGAAAATCGACGATGGCCGCACGCGGTTTGACACAACGCGTGGTTTTGTGAGCGGCGTCTCGTGATTCAGAAATGGGCACGTCCAGTTGACTGGACGTCTCTATAATTTAGATTTTTTCACACACGACAAACCGTCGTTCGGTGGCCGGCGCCCGTGAGAGAGTTGATGGAGGCGTCCAGGGGCCTGGACGCCTCCAAAATATATATTATTTTTTTATTTTTATTTTGTCTTTTATGCCAAGGCTGGCATTTTAATTTTTTATATTTGTTTTTATGGAGGCGTCCAAGGGCCTGGACGCCTCCATTAATATGTATATATATTTTATTTATTTTTTTGTTTTTATGCCAACTTGGCATTTTACACATATTGGGGGTGGTTTTTTTTTATGGATGCGTCCAGGGGCCTGGACGCTCCATTAATATATATATTTTTATTGGTTGGGGGCCCTGAGAAAATAAAATAAAATAAATTAAAAACAGGGGGCGTCCAGGGGCCTGGACGCCCCCATTAAGAACCCACCCAGGGTCTCAGTATCAGGCGTCGGCGGCCGCCCGGCAGACACCCTTCTGATTCCGAAACGTCTTGGTGCGTCTGACTGGTGTTGGACTGCTGTTCCGAATGCCGTGACGGGAGACGATTACGATATGCCGAAAAAGGAAGAAGAAGACACACAAGAAAAGGAAGCACTCAGTGATTCGAATGCGTAAGCCGTTGCTGGGGCGTTGTATAGTATTATGAGACTTTCTCAGGAGACGTCAGAATGGCGTGTCTACAGCTGCCCCGCCTTGGAGTCTGCTTTGCAAGGGAGCGACACGTAGTGGAATGGTATCGAAGTGGAGTGAAATGAAGTGGGAGCGGACTGATAAGTTGATGCCAAGGTGTGATGAGACACGCTTTTGACGTTACTGTTTGGAATCTTTCTTGGAGTTTCAATGAGGCGACCTTGAAGAAGGTCTTTCAAATATAGACGATTGTTCGGACGGAGATCAAATAAGGGAGGGTGAGATGTGTGCTCAGGCACGAAAAAAAGAGAGACCAACTTCTCGATGTGGAAGTACCTGGGTCATAAACTGCAGGTTTCACCTTTGGGGAGCGGTTACCAGCCAATGTGGAAGTGCTGCGGCCAAGGTGGGTCAAACAAGGTCAAAAGTAAAGGAATATCTGAGGGTCTGTCCAAACAAGGGTTCCTTTGGAAGAGCAGCGTAGGGCTGTCTCAAGGAAACTCAGTATTTCATTCGGAGTGGAATATCTCATATTTGTGGGAATTGAAACACAAGGCTTTCACTCACGACCCCTTAGGATCACATAAATGGCCATTTAGGCCATCAACGGGTGGGAAAAAAACTCGGTCGCCGTTGGGCAGGGCGGTCATGGCGCGGTTCACCAGTAACCGCTCACCAAACCATACGGTTCCATAGAACTGTTCAACCAAACACGGCCATGGGTGGCCGTCAAAAGAACCGAACCGACGGGACAACCGGTCTTAGGAAGACTGTGGTGTTAGGTTCAGTGCAAGTATTCAGAGGGGGGGTGAATGAATATAGCCTATAAAAACTTTCACCAATATAAACTTTCGCTCAATTAGAATTTTGCTCACTCAACAGATTAAACACTTAGAACAAAATCTGATCAAATCATCTAATGAACCTGTGATCAAACACTTGGAGCGCCCCTATGCAAACATCTAGCGGAAGCAAACCATAAGCAATCAAACCACAATGCAAGAGGGGTTTTTAGGTGGTTCGGTCCTGCAGACCTACATCCACCCCACACTTAACCCGAGTGTGGCTTCACTAATGCTGGGCAACACAGCTTGCCAACAGACGCTGATACACAGCTTACCCAGGGGAACAACCTCCCCTCTTTCCTCCTACACGGAGGGAACCTCTAGCAACCCACGGTCACTAGAAACCAGAGACTCACGTCTCTCTTCCTCTATATCAAGAGGGAACCCCACTAGTAGCAGCCCCGCTACCAGTGAACCAGCCAGTAGCACTCTGCTACCAGTAATCCACCAGAGGCCTAGCCTCTCTTCCTCCAAGCCCGGAGAGAACCCACAAGCAGCCCCCCTGCTGCTTGCAAACCGGAGATCAGATCTCCCTTCTCCTGACCACCAGGAGGAACCCGACCTCACTACTGAGAATCGGAAGAACAAGGATAACCAAATGAAAAAGGAAAAAAAAAACACGAAATGAAAATAACTTCAGCAAACAGAAAGCTGAAAAATGAAATGCACAATGTGGCTCTCAACGGAGCTGACTGGCCTGGATCTGATCCACGGTCCAGTGGACAGATCTTCAGTGGGAGGACTTACCCCGACTATCGAGAGCTAGCCCAGGAGCTGCTAGGGTTAGAGTGCTGCACCCAGAGCGGCAGTCTACGACTTTGACGCGGACGAGGCCACAGGACAGCCTCGGGCTACGTGAGCGGGGATAGCGACCAGAGAGCTACCTGAGGAAACTACAGAGGCTAGTGGACCGGGTCCGACCTAGTGTAGCAGCCGAGGCGGACCCGAGTGTGGACAGAGTGCTGAGACGATTCTTGATGCTACTTTTCGGACGACTGCTGTTTGCGACACGGGCTGACGTCATCAACTACTGTTTCCTTCCCCTTCTCGAGGACCTAGGGCACATCGGTGACTATGCCTGGGAGCGACAATCCTCGTCTTCTTGTTCGACACCCTCAGCTCTACGAGCCGGCGGATGATATTCAGGGGCTTCTCTCCTCTACTCCAGGTACGACTCTGACTCTTACTATGCAATTAGCTATATGATTCCTATGACTGCTATATGCTGAATTTTGGTGAAATGCAATGCTGTGTGGGCCTACGTGTATCTACGTGGGCTCTGTTAGCGCACAAGAGTGATATAGGGGGGGGGATGAATAGATCACTCCCAATTTGTAGAAACTTAGGCGGAAAATAAATTCTACTGCTAACGCACCTCCTTAACTCGTACACAGAGAAATGTAAATGAGAATGAAGAACTGATCACATGGAAGCAAAGAGACAAGCAGATGAAGAGCGTAACAATAGCAAACCACAGAGGAGGCACTCGGTTTTTAGGTGGTTCGATTGCAGTCGCAATCTACATCCACCCCTCACTCCAACTAGAATGAGGATTCCACTAGACAATGCTAGATCAATCCAGACTCAGTCTGCGAACAACATGCTGCCACGCAGTTTGAACACCCAAGGGAAACAAATCCTCAACCAAGCTCTGCTACCCACAGAACTTGAAACCTGTTCTAGCTCCCAGCTAGAGCACAATCGGAGAATCCTCTCCTTCCTCCACACACCGGAGGGAAACTGTTAATGACAACCAGTCACTAACACCACCAGAGATCACCGATCTCTCTTCCTCTGCAACTCAGAGGGAAACTGGAGTAATACTCTCTTCCTCCACACACCGGAGGAAACCAATTCAAATCAAAAGGATGAACAAAAGAAATGAAAACAAAGTTAGAAAACAAAAACCAATGAAGAAGAAATCGGTTCTGAAATCCAATACAAATGTAGCTTCAAATGAAGCAATTCATCAATCCACACACACTCTCTCTCTCGAACAAACTCTCTCAGATCTAGAACTCTCTGCTCTTTTTCTTTTCTGGATCGTGCAAACTCTCACCAATGGCTTCTGCTTTTTCTTTTCTCGATCAGACTTCTACTGAAGGATGAAGCTCTATTTATAGCAGATATTGGCGTGTGGCTGCCAGGTTCCCGCCCATGCACTTTTGCCAGATCATTTGAATTTCGACCTCATGGCAGCATCCTGACTAGGTTGCCATCCACGTGTCATGCGCCTGTTGTCTTGGATCACGTACCAGGTGCCAACCTTGATTCAGTGCCCAATCATCAGCCTGAATCACCTACAGACAAAGACAGATGAATGTATAGACTTAGTTAGTTCATGCTATAAACACGAATGTATATACTTCAGAAACATCAACTGATTAAGTGTGTACAACGTGAGAGAGTGTACAGACTTAATGAATAAAGCGCATGTGAAGGCAGTGTATAGACATATTAACAATGCAAACGAATGGCAGTGTATAGACTTATGAACAATGCATATGAAGGCAGTGTATTGACTTATGAAGAATGCATATGAAGGCAGTGTATTGACTTATGAAGAATGCATATGAAGGCAGTGTGTAGACTTATGAAGAACAAAGCAAACAAGCCTTACTAATGTGTACACTTTACATAGCCCAGCTACTATGTAGACTTCACGAAGCCTCACCAGTGTACAGGCTTGAAAAGAGTGTGCTGTGAGCATTGAAGACTCAAGTTATAACACCAGAATGTATAGGGTTGTGGTCGGACAACCAATGTGTAGACTTGATGGATAGGCTCATGAAAGGCAGTGTATATATACATGTGATGAACAATGCAAACGAGCCTTACCAATGTGTTAAACTTAACAAGCTTCAGCCACTGTATAGATTCACGATGCCTAAACAGTGTACAGACTTGAACCTGTGTGAGAGACTCTAATAAGACTGTGAGCAGTGTGTAGACTTGATGCTCAACGGAGATGTATAGACTTCGACAAGCTTTAGCCAATGTATAGACTATGCCAGAGTGAGACGATGCATTAGACACTCGGCTGTACAGACTTGGAAAGTTCTGTATGAGACGATCGGCTGTTGAACCGATGTACAGACTCTGGATGTAAAGGTAGTTGTATAGACTTGAATCGCTTGAAGCGATGTACAGACTAGATGAAGCTCAAGCACTGTACAGACTTGTGAAGACTTCAGCGTTGTACAGACTGGTGAAGCTCAAGTGAATGTATAGACTTGATGAACTACTGTGGATGTGTCGACTTGAGCGAATGAAGCCGATGTACAGACTTGCCTAAGACGCAGCATGAGATGTGGCTGAGACGGACGCTGTACAGACTTTGAAGAGCAGTTCAATGTATAGACTTGAACGAATGAGGCCGATGTACAGACTTGCCTAAGACGTAGCATGAGACGCTGGCTGAGACGGACGCTGTACAGACTTTGAAGAGCAGTTCAATGTATACACTTAGTGATGTACAGATTGGCCAGAAAGCGTAGGGAAATGTTGAGTGTATGGACTTGGCCAAGCGTAGGAAAGATGAGGAGTGTACAGGACTTGGCGTGTATAGACTTGGCTTTGAACGCTTGGGCTGAAGGCAATGTGCAGACTAAGCGATGTATAGACTTTGCCCAAGGAACCGAATGTATAGACTTTGCCACAGTCTAATGTACATGCTTTACAGAAGTGAACGAGCCATGTATAGACTTCAAAAGAAGCAGTCCGATGTACAGACTTCAAGAAGTCTTGACAACGGACGCTGTTCAGACTTTGCAAACAAGACTCTGAGCGATGTATAGACTTATACTATCGGATGTGTAGACTTCATGACAATGCAGCAGCAGTGTATAGACATGAAGTTTGACAATCCAATGTATAGAGTTGAAGCTTGGAGGGATGTATAGGGTTGAGCTGAACTGACTTGGCAATGTGCAGACTTAGTTGGTCAGGCAGTGTACAGACTTAGAATTTTAATACCAGTGTGTGACTTCAGTTAGAAGGTGCCCGATGTACAGACTTGAGAAGTTATGCCAATGTACAGACTCAATAGAGACCAAGCTGGTGTATAGACTTTGGTACCCAGACAAACAATGTACAGATGAGTCGACGCATCAGCGAGGGTGGGTCGACCCACTGCTGTCTATACTAAAATAGGCAGAGTGTAGATAGAATCAATAGCATGCTTATCTGACAACCAAATGAACTGTACTCACTCACATGATGAAACAGCATTAATCTAGAGATAGAAGATTGATTTATAGTGTGAGACATCATCAAAACCATAGGGATGCCAACAGGCTCGGGAGAGGAGATGAGACACACCCGGATCGCCTGCCCATCGCCCGACGATGGATGGCTCCACGAGAGACAGGGACCCTCCGGAGACAGGTCCGGGAGATTCAGGATGATCTTAGACACACTCCCTTCACCTCGGTACGACTCTAAACTCAAACTCTTTCATTAAATGCAACTTATATGCCTATGATGCTAATGTGACTTTCCTATTTGACAGGTTCGGTGGACACCTTACGCGAAGTGAGGGGCACGAGGGTCAGCCCTGGGGGTAGCGGCTGACCCTCGCCTTCTCAGGCCAAGATGTGTGGCTACACTGTGAATGCGGAGGAGCCGCTCCACTTCCGATTGGTGATGAGGACGACTGGCGTCCATCAGGCAGCAGTCGAGTTTCGGCACCAGAAAAGTCGGAAGAGCGGGTGGGCGACACCGCGAGGGTCGACATGGTGGTGGACCAGATAGCGCGGGCTGCGGAGCAGATCGTGCGGACTGGAAACACGCACGGGGGGTGGTGACCACCCAAGTAGAGAGCGAGGAGGCCTCTATACGTCCTACGCCCGACACTACAAGGGACCAGGTGTTCCGTAGTGCCCGCCGACCTGACACGACTTCTAAACTTTAATGCTTTCTAGTATGCTTTCTGTATGATTATGTACTGATGCTTGGACTTCTTAAATGCAAATCGACCCGAGGGGAGGATTGCGGAGTTGCAGGGACTCTCCATTCGACCATCCAGGAGCGGGACGAGGCCCGACAGGCCCTGAGCCTTTTGGTGAGTTTCTTTGACCCTAATTCTTAAATATGCACCGGATTATGATTATGCTTGTGACATGATGACCTGGAGTTTGGATGCGGTGAGCCGAGGGAGCCCAGCGCCAGGGGGCCGACGCACCTTTCTTCTTCCCAAACTCCAACCGACGAGCTGAGCGGGACGCGAGTTTACGAGGATGGTTGCACGGGCAGAGGTGGCCGAGGTGGCTCTCCCGAGAGGGTAAGTACACCAGCCTTCCTAGTTGATTATGTTTATGAAATGCAATTGACTGACCATGATGCATGCATATGCAGACGACCGAGCTGACCGCGTCACTGGGCGAGGCCGTTCGATTGCGGGAGGACATGGAGCGGTTCCGTGCTGAGGCCGCAGCTCTACGTGCAGACATAGCAGAGGCTTCATGCCTCTATGTAGAGATGGAGCACTCCCGTGCCGGGACAGGGAGACGAGCTTCTAGAGCCCGGGCGGCAGAGGCAGACCTTTACCGAGCCGAGGCGGAGCGGGCTCGTGTAGAGTCGGAGCGGGCTCGGCTAGAGGCAGCCGAGCTGAGAGGCGAGTCTAGGCATTCAAAGATAATGACCCGGAGGCCAAAGCGCAGCGGTGCCCGGAGCGGCACACACGGTAGCTCCTACAGGAGCTATTTCACTGGGTTCTTCCGTCGCCGGAGGAACGAGGAGGAGGAGAGGCGCCGACGACCCCGAGAGGAGGTGAGCTCTATGGTGGCCCCACCACCGAAGAGGCACGAGGGAGCCGGGGGATAGCGACAGACCGGAGGGGGAGGGACAGGCTTGACTTTTGTACCTTGAGCCGACTTTTGTACATATGGATATGATAGTGATATGATATGTTTTTGTTTTAGTTTTGTGAATGAATGTGTGAATGGACGCAAAATGTTGACTCTAACTAAACTAATAACGACTCCTAACCCGACGCGAGTGAGTGGGAGAGAGAGACGGCCACGAGTGAGCGGGAGAGAGACGACGCACGAGTGAGAGAGAGAGAGACGCACACGAGTGAGTGAGAAAGAGAGACGCAAATAGTGAGTGAGAGAGACGCCAAATAGTGAGCAAGAGGACGCCAAATAGTGAGAGAGAGAGAGAGACACCAAATAGTGAGTGAGAGAGATGCCAAATAGTGATGAGAGAGATGCCAAATAGTGAGAGAGA